>CM076608.1:6459232-7059232 GCA_038502775.1 Hippodamia convergens | reverse complement strand
AACACAGTCCTGATCTCTCGTCCCAGCTCGAAGATCCTGACAGTTTGATGTTTTATTACGTTATCCTGAGAGGATTCGAACGTTTCATTGGAGATTTCAACACTTTTCCTGGCCAATACGACGATCACGTTGAACCTGATGTTTTGAAACTCAAGATAATAATCGGAAAATTGTTGAACGAATGGGGATGTAGCCAAATTTTAAGGGATGAAAGGGTGCATGAAATCTGCAGGTATGGAGGTGCCGAATTACACTCGGTTTCTGCCTTTTTAGGAGGAGCTGCAGCGCACGAAGCAATCAAGTTGATCACCCATCAGTACAAACCGTTAAATAATACATTTATTTATGATGCCATCACTTCAAATTCGGCCACATACACCCTGTAATTTTCTTGAAATGTTCGATTCGATGTAATATTTTTTATTTGATAGAATCCTTATTTTCTATGTAAATGTGAATATTTAGTGGCTTCGTTGAACAAAGATTGTTTGAAATTGATGACTATCTATTTACAAGATATGTTGATGTATCTTTAATTGGTTCATTTAATAAACTTGAGTTCACTATCTACAGAAACTCCTAGTATTATTTCTCTATTTCAGTATCGTAATGAGTTCATTACAGTACTAAAGATAGTGCTGTTATGAACTCATTACGGCATTGTTTTCAGTTATATTTTTCGTTTTGTGGTGGTCAGTACTGACCTCTGATCCTCTCAATTTTCAAATCAAATTCTGTAATCTGTCAAATTTCGTAAGTCACACCAACTGCCAAAATACAAATACAAAAGTCACTAGGATGAATTTTTATTTGAATTTCGAGAGTATTTCACAAAATTTGATTGGAATAGAGAAAATGTCGACTTATAGTCGTTGCAGAAAGCAATTTTAACACTCGTGCTTTCGAATTCGTGTTGGAATAGGAGCTCATTCTGCAACTTGTTTTAGAATATACTATTGAAAATTTCAGCAAAGTAAAATATTTTGAATCCAGCAGAGCAAATTTTATTTGAAATCAATTTTTCTTGTCTGTTTTCTATTCATATTGTATCGAACATGTGAAATTAAGTTTCTTCATTTTTAATCTCCTTAATATGTGGATGCGCTTGCACATACAGGCTGTCCCACCAGGAAATACATTACATACTCCTACCATATACAGGGTCTTTCACGAGGAACCTCACCCATATTTATACGGGAAACTACTGAACGTATTTTCATGAAATTCAGCACTTATAAGTATTTCACGATGCTGATGAAATCTAAAATATTTTCAAGGCATGAGCACCTCCGGTTTTTCCGGAAATGACGTCAACTTCCGTTTTTCAAATTAGAACACCATTTTTTTATTGCAGAAATAGATTCCTTAGAAAATTTCAAGTTATTTTGATGTAACATTTTTCAGTTTTGGTTGGAAAATTCTCTCTGAGCGGGAAAATTCGAAAAAAAAATCGAAAATAGAGCTCCGCTGAAACAAGAATAACTTCGAGGTTTTTGGATGGAAAATTTTCATTTTTGGGATTTTCCAAGATGTAATATTGATGTATCCACTTTGAAAATCGAAATCGCGATTCATGATACAGGGGGTGAAAAAATCGCTTTCGAAGTTAGGGATGACAAAATCGTGAAAAATCAATTTTTTCAAATTAGAACCCCATTTTTTTATGGCAGATATTGAATCTACGTTAGAAAATAATGTGAGTGTATGCATCACACCCTTGCCCTAAAGTGGATATTTTCTGAGTTATTCACAAAAAACTGTTTTTCGTCTTGAATTTTCAGCTATTCCTTTTCCCTTCACGCCAAAAAGATGAAATTTTCAGGAACTGTTACTTAAACCATGTTTTAGATTTTACTACCCTAATATGCAAGAGAAAAAAGTTACAGGTTGTTCCTAAATAGATGGCGAATTTTGATTCGAATTTGTATCGGAAACCTCTTTATTTCAACTAATCGGCCATCGGTTTTCTCTCCAGTGATAAATAAATAATTCCTTATGAACCATATGCAAAAACTTACCATGTTTTACATTCTTTTTTTTTAATGATAGATATCATTAATTACATCTGCCAAATTCCTCTTTATTCAGTAGCATTTTGTGTTTACTATTAATTTGGTGATAATTCGTATTAAGTTATAAAATCGATCACTATGCCTAATTTTACCAATGAAGATTATTTAAATCTCATTCTACTTCATGGAGAAGGTAATAAAGTTGTAGATAGAACGATTCGACTGTTCATTGAGAGGTTTCCTGACCGACCCAGACCAACGAGAGATACCATTAACAGAACCATGACAAACTTGAGAAATGTCGGATCTTTCGTTAAGAAAACTATACACAGAGAAAAAAGTGTAGTAGAAGATGAGAACAACGAAATTACAGTTCTTGCATATTTTCGTGTGAATCCTCAAAATTCTCTCAAAGATGCCGAGATTGATCTGGGATTATCTCAATCGAGTGTTTGGAGAATATTAAAAAAACATAAAATGCACCCATATAAATTCAATAGGGTACAGCATTTGAAGGAAACTGATTTCGTCAGGAGAACAGAGTTTTGCGAAGAAGGGGTGAAAAATCTACAGCATGGTTCAAATAACAGTTCCAGAAAATTTCATCTTTTTGGCGTGAAGGGAAAAGAAATAGCTAAAAATTCAAGACGAAAAACAGTTTTTTGTGAATAACTCAGAAAATATCCATTTTAGGGCAAGGGTGTGATGCATACACTCACATTATTTTTTAACGTAGATTCAATATCTGCCATAAAAAAATGGGGTTCTAATTTGAAAAAATTGATTTTTCACGATTTTGTCATTCCTAACTTTGAAAGCGATTTTTTCACCCCCTGTATCATGAATCGCGATTTTGATTTTCAAAGTGGATACATCAATCTTACATCTTGAAAAATCCTAAAAATGAAAATTTTCCATCCAAAAACCTCGAAGTTATTCTTGTTTCAGCGGAGCTCTATTTTCGATTTTTTTTTCGAATTTTCCCGCTCAGAGAGAATTTTCCAACCAAAACTGAAAAATGTTACATCAAAATAACTTGAAATTTTCTAAGGAATCTATTTCTGCAATAAAAAAATGGTGTTCTAATTTGAAAAACGGAAGTTGACGTCATTTCCGGAAAAACCGGAGGTGCTCATGCCTTGAAAATATTTTAGATTTCATCAGCATCGTGAAATACTTATAAGTGCTGAATTTCATGAAAATACGTTCAGTAGTTTCCCGTATAAATATGGGTGAGGTTCCTCGTGAAAGACCCTGTATAGGCTTGTCCATCAGCATCACGAAATGGCCACTTGAAATGTCTTTCCTTTCCTATATACAAGATGATTTATTCGTTCTGGCCGAAATTTCATTCGACCATATTTCTGGTACTGTATATCAGAATTGAATCAATTTTTCAGAGTTTGTAAAACTTTTTAGCATTTGTTGGATTATGTATACCGGATATCAGTGCCTTACTCAGAAAAATCAATTTTGAGTGCTGCTGTGAAAATGACCCCCCATAGCGACTCTCTGATTTTTTTTTACATTTATTCGAAATGCATGAACACAGGAATATAATTCAATCAATCAAATTTTTGCCACACCCCTGAACGTTTCAAAATGATCTAACTAATCTAAAAAAGTAGTGAATTCATCAAATATGATAACTATCATGAGATCATGTTCATTGAATGTTCTCATAAAATTGCAAAATTTTGGATATATGATGGTGAGAAAATCAATTTGTCACTAATTACGTATTTTTAGAGCTGTGTGGAAATTGGAGGTTTCCGGTTTCCACTCCCAGCATTTTTTTCAAGTAAGTATGTTGAGAGCTACTCGTAAACATTACCCACCTTTTTTCAAACAATTATTAATTTGTGTGTTTTTTTGAGAATTTAAATACTGATTTCGTCTATTAAATTTTTTTTGAGCTGAATTTTCTTGAATGCATGCATACATTAAGAATCGACAACATACAATGAATTATTGTCTAGATATGATGAAAAATTGGTAAATGAAAAAATATCAAACATATATTTGGATTTGCTTGATCATTATAAAATGTTTCATATGAAAATTTGTTGGATTCGAGACTATCAGGTTGGAATGAAAATATATATATATATATATATATATATATATATTCTTTTGAATAAGAGAGCTAAAATAATACAATAAATGTTGAAACAAAAAGTACCTAGGCTGAGGTAAAAAATGAAAAATAGCCTTGATCTTTCTTTATCTTCAGATTTTTTCGATAATTATGACACGTTCAGAGGTGTGATGAAAATTTGAATGATTGACTTCTCTTCTTGTGTTCATGCATTTCGAATTAACGTAGAAAAAAATTCAGAGAGTGGCCTATAGGGTGGTCATTTTCACATCAGAACTCATAATTGATTTTTCTTAGTACAGCAATGGAAATATGATATTCTGTATATATAACCCAATAAATGTTTTTGGTCAGAATGAACAAAACATCCTGTATATTGGCAAGGAAAGATAGGAGATATTTCTAACTGACCATTTTTTTTATGCTTATGGTAGACTCTGTATTTGGTAGGAGTAGGTAAAGTTCCTTGTGGGACACCCTGCATGAAAGCAGCCAAATGAAATTCAAGATTTTACCCAGATGGATCAGTTTCTCATAGCCCTTTGAATCATTCAAATGATATACTGAAGTTTTATCACATTTGTCCAGAATTCTCATACCTTAAATTGAACCTAAACAATACTGGGACTTGTGCATTCATGAATATGCTGCCTAATTTTTTCATATATATTTGTTATATACAGTAGAAAAAAGGATCTGAAATTCTACATACTCCTAAATATGCATAATTGACAATGAAATGTAGACTGGCCAATGGACAATTTTTTGAATACACATAGATTTTATTAACTATTTATACAGTGCCATGTATATATAAAATAGCTCTAAACTAAGGTGTATTGATTGTAGTCCAATATGAATGAAATACAGGAAAATAAATGCATATTATCAAACTAATGGATAAAAATAAAATGATATCAATTATACACAACTATTTTACCTAACCTTTATACAATATGCTTGTAGCACCATCACATTTATTGACAGAGAATTAATCAAAAGGATTTCCTTGATTATAGAGTGGCTAAGATTCTCGTGAACCCAATGCATCCCGTTAAAATAGTCTGTCCACAACCCCAGAAAAGAGCATAAAGAGGATTCATAGGAAAACTTGAAGCTCTATATACAAATGCTATTGCTGCGCTACTGACTATACCAGTGACTGCTGGAGTAATTACACCCATTACTAATATTGCTATTGGGAAGAACTTTCCAAATTTGTGTTTCCTTAGAGTAAGAAAAGCTATCATTCCTGCGATCTGAAAAAAGTAATATAATTATGAAGAATGCAAGGTTTTGAATGGCTCCAGTTACAATATCCTAATATTACTTTTTTGATCTGTAAACAGTTTGAAATTAACTTACTGTATGCACAAAAATGGACGAAAACAAGGCCCATAGGAAGACATGGTACCACATTTTTGTAAAAGTATTGAGAACATCTGCATTTTCAAACCAGAGCACAGATCTCAAGGAAAGTTCCTCTTTGTTCATTGTTATTCCTTGATAGGAACTAAATGTTTTTATTTGTATTATGTTATACTATCCACTATTTTATTGCGATGCTTCATGATAAATAGGAATAGTGACAATATGTGTTTACTTAATAGTTTTCAAGCAGTTTATCTGTAGGGGATTTTAACAGGCAAGTCATAAAATCATACATAAAAGGACTGATGTGTACTTAGAAAGGTTACATCTTGCGAATTTGATTCATACACACAGTATTCACAATGGAATATGTTCTTTCATATTTATAGTCAAATAATACGATTATATATTTGAAATTAGTCACAAAGACATCTTCGACTGTCTGGCAGAATCTGTCAGTTCACAAATTCCTCATTTTTGGATCACTGACAGTTGACAGCATAGACATTCTTTGTCTATGGTTGACAGATAATTTTTCTTGGTTATTTTCTACACTCTCGAGACCAAACTTTGCTCGAGACATTCAGGGGTGGCTCGTGAATCTGGGAGTGAAAAGATGCACAAATAAACTCAATCAATACTATGGAGTGTAGAGGTTTAGAGGTATATTTTGAGAAATCAACATCAAAGAATGAAACTCAACTAAAATAAAGTAACTAAAACTAAAACTGAAAGTGCGTCTCAAAGTTTCAAGCATCATGAAGGAAGATACTTCTTGCATAAAAAACAGATTTCATAATATAAAGAAACCTACATAATTGAATGTTGGGTAGATAGATAATCAATGTTAATTACTCACCACCTTGATGAGATTCATCATATTGAAACTGCCCATCTTAAATATTTTCACCCCTTTCACAAAATAAATAAAAAATTAGGAAAAAAATTTTTTCCCTGATGAAAATGCACCTTAACAGCCAGATTCCATAAAATGAAAACATATCTATCAACTTGTCGATGTCCAAGCTTCTTGTTTCGAGCTGAAGTAGGCTTAAAAGTCTGATAGACGTGTTTGCGACACTAAATTCTAATAAACGATCATTTGGCGATGTTTAAAGAGAGCCCGAAAAGCATTGTTTTAGTTTTGTTCATTATATCATCAGAAAAGAATAACGAATCGGCAAGTTCAATAGAGTGAAATTATTGGGGCCTCATTTGAAGCCTGATACGCCACTGTGCTAAATAATTGAACGTGACTGAGGCATTCGCTTATTAAAATATAAAAAAACCTTTCGTTGCTTAGAAAATGCATTTTTTTTCTCTCTGTAGTCTGTTGTAATCCTGAAACTAAAGGCACAAAAAAATTAGAATATTTAAAACTTTGTCTTTGAATGTAAACAAACTCACAAGGTAGTTTCGTATTCAAACACTTGTTACACTTGTTTCTCTCACTACTAGAATGAAAATGGAAATAAAAAGATTTCATAATCATTTCCCCTTCTTCATAAAAATATCTTGATTGGAGAATTGACAATAATTTCTGCAATAACAGATAAGCCGCAAGCCGCCTGAAGAACAACACGTCAAATAAGCCGCCGAGCCCCCAATTAAAAGATCATATATGTGGAGACGTTCAAAGAGAAATACCGAAAAGCGTATATAAAATACTCTTAAAAATTGGGAAGCAATGGGTGTGATTTAGTGAAATGTCGAATTGAATTACTGTAAATCGTAAATCTTTTATGTTTTTTTAATATAATTCAGGAATATTTCTCTATTTTTCGAGAATAACAACTGTACCTTCATTGTTTAGGTATTGTTCGTTATATCATCTCGAAAAATATCGCGAATTGGCAAGTTCAATAGTTATTGCAGGGGCCCCATTCAAAGCATTTCTTTTGGCTCCACCAAGTGCCCCCCCCCTCCTAAAATGAATAAAAATTTATCTAAAAATCAATGAATTTAATGATTCAACCGTTTATGGATATGTAGGTAATTCTATTGTTTAAAAGTTAATTGGTCTATGAAACCAATATATAGGTAATATACAACAGGTGGGGGTGATCATGGTTTTATTTTATAAATATATATTTTACAACATTTCAACAAAAAATTCAAACTACTCATACTTCTTCCATCTTTTCTACAAAATACTTGTATAAAATAAATAAACGGTATGAATCTATTTATTGGTATACATTGGTTCTGTTTCATGAAAAATCTTGGGAAAATTTCTGATTCTCTTTTTGGGATAACTATTTTTCAATAGTTCATTTTATTATTTTCTATTCCTTAAACTAGTTACACATAGTAAATACTGTTTTTATGTGGTAAAGTGTCAACACTTCTGCAAGAGGTTAGGGCAAGTGAATATTGATGGGAATGAAGACAAAATTAAACTTTATTGGTTTAATTCGCGATTCAGTCTCTAATTTCTTACTCAGATAATCATATTGCTTAGAATATATTATATCATCATCGAAGTAATTATCAATTTCTATTCATCAGCATTGACGAAGTTTACTCGAAAAAAACAAATTTGAATGCTTTTTCCTAAAAATGGATGTTATTTTTTATATACAACAAATTCTTTAGAATTTAAACTAATCGGTGATCAGTTGGACGACGATATAAAACCTTTCGGTTTTATCATCATCATAGCTTTTTTCAAAGTGTAGTCCCAACCTCTCCATCTGAACCAGACTATACCTGAAATTCGAAATAGGCATGAAAATATTACAAAGAATAAAATGCTTTATTCACATCATGGATGACAGCATGTAGCATATATATAATATGTCATTCTCGAGTGAGTGAAAATCCTTTCAATAAAACTTTTAACAAGCTACTCTTATGTTTGATGGGTTATAGAGCGGGCGCGTTAAATTCATGGAAACATTTTTCTGTACCAGATAAGACTCTACAATGTCTTTGACTCGTACATATATTTTAACAAAAAAAAACATCGTATATACCCTTTTTTTCGATTTAGCGTAGGAAAAAAATTGACATTTTAAACTTCCATAATGAGCTATGCCATCCCTGGAAATATGCCATTGAAATTTTTACGAGCATTAGATCTACCGCCTGAAAAAATGAAGCAGAAATATGATTTCATGAATCATTTGAACATATTTGCATGCAGCCAAAGTGAATAATTTCTTTAATTTCGCTGATATAGATTCCTTTAAATGAGCATTTCAAGAGAAATATTTTCATTTTCCAAACATGTGAGTGGAATTTTGTGATCGTCACCATGAAAACCTGTGTTCCGAAAATCACTTCATTCGATGAAATAAATTTACCAGATATATTCGAAAATTTTAATTTTTTATGGATTTTCAACAGTCTGTGTATCTTCTCAACTGTGGTGAATCGGAATAAAAGGATGGGGCGAAAAATGTTTATTTTGACATCAGGAATACCCCGTTAAAATATATTTATCCCAAATTCCTTGATATTTTGGCTGTTTCTGGTACTTCTTACTCTTAATTTTTTTCTCAATTTCGATATATTATCTATTTAGAAAATGTGCCATAACTTTTTTATTTACGACAATATCTTCAAACAAATAAAACTTTCTCTAGGCACTTCTTCACTATAAGACACTATATTCAATTGTTTTTATCTGTGAACTAAGCTGGAAAAAAGTACTGTTTTATTCTAAATACGAACGCATTATTTTCCTTCATGTATCATAAAAAAAAATTATGGATACAGAAATTAAAAATAGTGTCTTAGTACCAGTGAAAAAGTGCTTGTTAAAAGTTTAATTAAGAAGTTATGGCACATCTTCGAAATCGATAAAATATCAAAATTTTGTTATATCTTCAAAACAAATGAAGATATCGTGACACGGTTTTCACTTCTGGTGTTTTCACGAAAATCGAGCCAAAGACTTCTTTCAACATTTTCACCTATCTAGTCTAGAAGTACCAGAAACAGCCAAAATCTAGCAATTTGGGTTATCATGTACAAGTCTATATATTAAGAAAAATGGCCTGATTATTCTAATAATTTGACGGATATGGTTGACACTATGTGATAGAGGTCCGATAGTCTGACGAACTAGAGGTAAATATAACTATTCAAAAGAAAAAATGAATAAGTAATTCCACATGCCGAATACATTATTTTCCAAAACCTCCACAATTAGAGAATTTTTATGAAACAACTCTTTTTCAAAATTAACAACTTACCCTCCAGTATATCAAAACGTTATTTTCTCTACAGATTGACGTCGAATATCTTTTCGGTAATACATTTCAAAAAACAGATCTGAGATTGTGCGTTGCGTTTTAATTGAATTCTCAGTGTTCTACAAGCCTCAATTTTTAAGTTTTTCAAAAAAACAGTGAACTCGAAATCGGCTCCAGAATGCTATAGGGAATGATTCATAAAATTCTAAGATCTATCCGAAAAAGTCATAATATACAGGGTGTTCTATTTGAAATAAGAAAGTTGATACCATTTAAAATTATTTAAAAATATATCATAAATGAAGGTCTACTTGGCTCATATCTTCACGCAAAAGTTGAAATTGATCGAATTATTATTTCTCCATAATATTCTAATTGGCACTGAAAGGTAATAGTTCTGATCATATTCATTCAATATCAAATATGCGGTGTTAAAAAGTTTTATATCCCCAAAAATTCCAACCATATGAGTTTTCCTAGAATTCCATCAGATACAATAAAAAATAATTACCTTGTCTTGCGGTAAGATCTTGAGGATCGTTCAGATATAATCCATTCAATCCTCGACCACACGACTTCCACCACCATCCACCCTTCAGCATCGAAGCGCAATTCAAACTTGATCTGTCATTATCTCTGAAAAATTTTCATTAATAAATGAATAATAAAAGAAAATAAAGAGTCAAGAGTGATAAGAAGATTAAGTGTATTGGAAAAAGTTGAAATACATCATTTGGACAAATGATGTATATATCCTGAAAAACATTCCAATCAATATTATAAGATAAATAAAATTAATGATGAAAAGTGATCGAAAAGACCCAGGAAATTGCAGATAAACTGCTCGCTGAGTTAGGGATATAGACTTAAATTGCAAAAAAATATAGTTTAAATGAAATTTTGTGATGAAAATTCAAATTAATAAGATTTCAAGTTGCAGGAAAAAAAAATAATTTTAGCCTGTAGGTCTGCAGCGTATACAGGGTGGTTAAGAAAAATCGAGTAAAATAACGAAGTTTTATTCCTAGAGAATCAAGCATTTTTAGACTATCAATACAATGTATGGCCTCCATGAGCATCAATAACAGCTTGACATCTTCTTTGCATACTACACACGAGTTTGTTGAAAATTTCTTGAGGAATTTGGTTCCATAAACGGGACAGAAGCTGTCTCAGATAATTTAAGGATTCAGGGGTAGGTTGATTATTTTCTAATCTTCTTTGGAGCATATCCTATGCATGTTCTATGCAATTCAAATCTGGCGATTGCGGAGGTATTGGTAAATGTGGAATACCAAGCACCCCGCGCGCATTCATAACTATGGCTGTACGGTGAGGTCTAGCGTTATCGTCTGGAAATTGAAAAGTTTCACCAATAGCAGCGTGAAAATTTGACAAAACATTGTCAATGACATACTTCCTATAGTGTAAAGCGGTCATATTCTCAGGACAAATGTGTAGATCTGTGGGCCCGTTGAAACATATCCCGGCCCATACCATAACACTACCCTCTCGGAATGGATTGACTTCTTGGACATAGCGACGATTACGAGGATCTGAATATCGTCCATATCTGGATTCATCAGTGAAATGGACACTATGCCATTGATCGTTCCAATTGCCTTACCCATTCCAGTCTTTGACGCTTATGGTCACGTGTTAATGGAACTTCACTTAATGGACCTAGATTCACATCTCTCAAACGTCGTCTGATGGTTTCGATGGAAACTTGGACCCCATCTGCATTTTGAAGAGTAAACCGTAGCATTCCACACATAGATGTAGGTTTTCTTTTCGCCCACCAAGCCTTGGTCTTTCCAACACCTGTCTCCCTGAACCTATTCCAAAGGCGAGATATCACACTTTGGCTGTCTTGGAGCCTTTCCGCTACAACAACCTCTGTAGCATTCCGATAGCCCTATTAGCCTCAGCGTTTGTTAATTTACGTCTCTGCATTTTCAGTAAACTCGATTCAAATCGAAGCCGACTCCATTTCAAAATAAAAATATTCATGAAGTCAAGCTCCTAGCTTGACTTCGCTGAGGTTAAAATAAAGACCTTTTATTATTATTATTATTATTATTATATATTATGCAAAGAACCAGACTTCAGAAAAAAGGCGATCAGATTGACGAAATGTCTCATACTGATTTTTATTGGAACGATTCAAGTTGTTATTGAGTTTTGAATGATTTTACAGCGATTTTCTCGAAAATACTATTCGAAACGATTGAATACGATATCCCTAACTCTTGTGGAGCAATATACTTATAGACCTTCTTCCCAATTTATTTAATCTACAGCAATCAAATGGACTATCAATTTAAGCTTCATGTCATCAGTTTTGAATATTTTAAATATAAAATCAGAGAAAATAATTGACCGTGAATGTGGCGGTACAATATGTATTTTTTTGCGCCTCCTGAATATTTCGATTAAATTTTATTATCCTCCTGAGCAAGGTGTTGAATCTCTGCTTGAACGAATATTTTTCTAATACGAATATAAATCGCTTCAAACCTTAATCAATTATCCCTACATTTTTAAATACACTGAATTTCATTTTTTTTACCTGTTGTAAGTAGAGAATGGGCTGTTGTTACTTCCATACCAAGGATCATTCAAGGAGTCTCCAGCTGTTCCTTCATATCCATCGATTTCGAGTTTGTAGTATTCTGCTTCGGAATATATCTTGAAGTGAGAATATTGGGCATACCTATATGAAGAAAAATTTTAAATATTTCAGGACATTTCTTAATTTTTTCAACATAATGATTTGAAAATCACAATCTTGAATTATTATGGCCGATTTGTTTGATACAATTATAAGGTGTACAACTTTGCTTTCGCCGTTTTGCCATAGCTAGCTGTAGCGGTAAGTGGTACCTAGTCGAAATAAATAGATCTTGGATGTCATATAATAATCTTAGGTATTTGTAAACATAACATGACTACTTTTCCTCATGTCCCAGTTTAGAACTCCCTAAGTTGAAGCAGTCTTAAAGAGTGATTAAATTGTGTTGTGTTGAAAATATATTATTGTATGAGTTATACGTGATTAATAATAGTTTGTGATACAGAGTGTTCGATGTGTCGATGGCAGGAAGCCAAGCATATGTTAAAAGATTGATCAATCAATCAATCAAAACCGACTATGATTCTGTACCTGAAGGTGTATGATGATTCATTCATTCATTCATAATGAATCATTTCCATAACTGGAGAAAAATCAAATTGATTTAAAATGGACCTGAATTAATTTTCAACAATAATTATTGGGATAAAAATTAGTTCGTATAGAATTTAACTATGAGGATTTTAAGTTTATATTCACTTCTCGCAACAATTAAGGGAACAAAAAAATTTTCCAAATTTTTTGGTGTTTTTCAACAGGCAAGCAACAGTGCATTAACCAACATATGGAATAATGGCATTTTCTTGCTCTTTTTTCAAATTACCGTTACAGGTGAAGAAAAAATTTTTTCTTAATTAAACATGAACGATTTTTGCAGGAAATTTTCTACAGAAAAAGAAACCGACTCTCGGTTTGCTAGGCCTCCAGTAGTTCCGGAGATATCGGAAGTTGATTGAAAAAAGGTTCTTTTTGCATTCAAAATAGGATATCTCGAAGACAAATGGTCATTTCCGGGCGTGGTGAAAAACAAATTAGATCTGAATGAACAGGCTATGCGAGCTTTGCATCGGTCTAGCTGAAAAAAATTTTTCCATGCGCGTGCAAAAATAAAAATTTGAAAAATAAAAAAAAAATTTCTTCGTGGTTTATCCGAGGATTGCATGGCTGCCGGTACTCTGAAAAATTGTGAACCAATAAATTCAGAAACAAGAGTCTTCAAGCTTCAAAAGTTGATTTTTCTATTTCTCATACGATCATTTTTCACTGAGATATAGCCTGTTGAAAAACTCCAAAAAATTTTGAAAATTTTTCTGTTCCTTTAATTGTTGCGAGAAGTGTAGTTAAACCAAATCGGAAAACCATATTACCTTCTGTTTCCTTCGAAGTCTTCTAGTTCCACTCTCAAAATATACTCCTCGTTGTTTGTGAGCATATAGATATTCTCATTGCCCAACCAGAATTCCTTAGCTGGATCGCCGAAGCCATTTTTGTAATCGTTCCAGTCGCGGTTGAAATTCTCCCTGGGATCACCAAAATCATCCCTCCTTTGTATGACCTTGAAAAAAAAGACACTTTATAAAAGTATATCGATACGTGAACGAACGTCGGTGGTATTTTTTCGAAACATGGATGTCACATATGATGGTACAGGACCATCTACAAGATGTTTAGAAATTCAGAGCAAATTTCAACTTTCAGTTCAACCTTGTATACCATCAAATTCAATTGAAATTCTTGCGGACTCGAGATTAGGTGATAAACGAGATGAAAGAGGTTACAAAATGACAAAAAAATGATTGAAATTGATGCACATTTCAAAAAGTTAATTCGGAGAACATTTTTTTCATCCGGTTTTTGTCCAGAAGTGTAATTTGTCCAATTTCTCAGTTCCAAGCAGTTCACTGTTTGATGTCTAGTTCTGGTGGTAATAGGCGACGTTCCAAAAATCAATCAACAGCACTATGATTTCAAAGATGGGGTTGAACAGAAGAATTTTTGGAGTGAGAACAGAAATTCGAAAAACCTATTACTTGGTTTCCTTTCATGATTTTTTTTTCATTTATAATTTAATTTATATCCATGTTACATCATCAACATTCATTTTATTGCGCCGAAATAGCAGTTTTTCGTACCATTGATCATTCAGGCTAGGTCTGGCCTGGCCGGCTGGTTATGTAAACAAATTGTTTGAAAATGAGAAGTCTATTTTTAAAAGAAATCGAAAATTCTTCGGATCAGTTCAAAAGTTTCATGAAATTTCAAAATACTTGAGGGTTTGCAATGACATTGAAAACTGTTTCGAGTGTTAAACAACTCTCTTGGATCAGGTTTGTTAACTAACTTATATGTTGCTTATAAATTTATCTTAGCGGTATCTTGTATACATGTCTCAAATGAAAAGGTGTTTTCCAAGCTAGGAATAATCAAGAATAGTCTCAGATCTAGTTTAGGCCAAGATGTTATCTCCAGCCTTATGTTTAAGAGAATACAGGGTGCCCAAAAAACAACGTAACTCGTCAATAATTCTTGAAGGAACAATCATTAAGGAGAATCCTCGCACCCATCGATTTTCAACTTCAAAAGCAGTTCATCGTATGTTTTTTTGAAATTCATATTTCTCAACACCTACTCCCGCACTACTAGGTACCTACTACTGGATTGTGATACATCAAATGAAAGGTGATTTGATTACCTAATCAATATGTGACTAAAAGTAGATTCGGTTGTGACGTTTGTCTATTAAAAAATTAAGGAATAATTTACAATTTGTGATTGGGGAGTACTGCAATCAGACCATTATTATTTTACTAATTATTATTGAGGGGAAATCCACGACTCAATGGATTTGTAATTTCGAAAGCAGTTACGCTCCTCGTTCCTGTTTCAAATAAAATCACAATCCATATATTCCTTTAAAAAGAAAAGTAGAGGGTTGTGTAAAGATGAGACATTTCAAATTAAAAAAAGTATGGGAACTCTTGCTTTCGAAATTACAAATCTATGGATTTAATAATTATTAGTGAAAGAATTACGGCCTGTTTACAGTACTCGTTAATCACAAGTTGTAGATTAATTTCGAACCTAACATCACTAATTCGGTAATCAAATTACCTTTTATTTGATATACTTATCACAATTCATATATTCCCATTTGAAAAAATAAAGTAGGGGGTGAGTTATATCAAATTCTAAAAAGCATTGTTTTCTGGCTTGAACAAAGATGAGATGATTAATTTCGTGGCCAGGAGTAGTGATGAACTTTCCAACTCACCATTAATACAGGGTGTTCTACAAGCTCTATGACAAACTTTGACAGAAAGTAGCTGTGCTTGTTTTGAACATTTTTGTTCCTATGAACATAGGTCCGATTCGTTTTCGTTTCGGAGTTACGAGCATTTTATGGTGCACCACCAGATAGAGGGAGACAAGTAGTCAGTTGGCTGAATGAATATTTCTCGAATAAATGGATAAGTCAAGGAGGACCAATACAATGGCCACCTCGTTCGCCTGATCTAAAGCCCTTGGATTTTTATTCATAGGGACATATGAAGCATCTTGTTTGTCATGTTGAAATCCAATCTCATCAACAATTACTTGATAGAATTCAAGATACAGCGATCCAAATACGAAACTACTCAAATCCGATCCGCCGAGTAATGGCATCTTTAGTCAAGCTTGTCAAGCTTGATCAAACCGAAGGTGGACACATTGAACAAGTTTTATAGTCCCAAAAATCCGTTTATCATTATGATTTGAACATAAAAATATAATTTTCCAAATGCTTGTATCTTCTAATCTAAACAAAAACGAATCGGATATATGTTCACAGGAAACAAAATGTTCAGAATAAGCACAGCTACCATCTGTCAAAGTTTGTCATAAAGCTTGTAGAAAACCCTGTATAGTAATATATGTAGATACCTATATTAGGTTTTGCCTATAATTATCAGATTGCAGTTTTATGCATTGTGTTTCCATTATCATGTTCGCAGTTGACCTATCATCAAAACATCATGACAAACGTCCTATTTCAGTTATGATCGCTCTTAAATAGTAGGTACTATATAATGAATATAATATAATATATATATATATATATATATATATATATATATATATATAATATAATGAATATAAAACAAAATTAGCTGCTGATAAAAAGGTGAAATACTTTTGAAATTTTTCAAACCACGTCATTCTAATTCGAAACTATAGTTGTCGTGATATTATTGCTTGGAGGGGGCCTTAAATCAGCATCTAGCTGAGGGCCTCCAGTCGAGCCAGAGTGGGCCTGGATTGATTGAAATTCAAGCCCAAATGACAACACATTTTTCAAAATCAAGACTTCGAAAATAAATTCTTTTACCTCTCTCGTGAAGATTCCTATTTTTTTTCTATCACGAAATACAAAAAAATTAAACCAATTGGTTTCGCCGCTTTAGATTTTTCACAAACCTTAAGAAATTGCTCAATTTATATGGGTTTGTGCGAATAATGTCCTGGTTACGAATTGGCGAATGCGCCGGACCATAAGTTTTCTCAGATTTTTCGATGTCCCGCTCAACTTTCTTATTTTTTCTCTAATAAAAACCATGGCAAAACAATAAAAAACACAAAAAAAAGTGATTAGCGTAATGGCTCACTTATTCACGCTCGAGAAGATGACAACGCAAAATAGAGCTTCATTAATAGTATTCCTAAATAAGTGTAACAACGGTCAATTGTAGATTTCTCATGCAAAAATTTTTTTCCCTTCCATTTTTCCCTCCAGATCTTCATTTCCGGGATACAAGGTGTCAAAAATTTATAAGGTTTTCAGTTTCTTGTTAATATCTCAGGAACCGTTTAAATTACAGAATTGTACTGCAAAACACATTGTAACTAATATGTAATAGCTACTTTCTCGCATTTTACTCGGTTTTATTAGATGTGTCAGTGGCGGAGATATTGAATTTGCACAAAGGTTTTAACCCTTTTACACCACTGGCCAATTTGCATTTGCACAGCACGGCAATATATTTCTCAAACAAAAGGTACAATTAGTTCATTGTTCTAAAGTGAACCGTTTTCGAGAAAACTGACACTTTATGATATAAAACAATTCGCTAACGTATTGTAAATTGCTTGTAATTGGAAAAATGAGTGGTCATAATGATAATTAACAATAAGTTTATTAATTTCAACATAATTTGGCAACTAGGGTTTTGAGTTTAAATTGCTCAGTTGTCAAATTTTGATGAAATTAATAAACTTGTTAGTTATCACTACTCATTGTCCCTATTACAAGAAATTTACAATTCGTAAGCTGATTGTTTTTGATCATAAAATATCAGTTTTCTCGAAAACGATTCGCTTTAGAGCTCTGAACCAGGGATGTTGCGGATGCCGATTTTTTCACATCCGCGGATGCGGATGCGGATGCGGATTTTCGAAAACTCACATCCGCGGATGCGGATGCGATGCGGATGCGGATGTTTAAGATCTTATTCAAAAATAGTATATGAGTAAAGAATTGAAACAACGATAAAGCAGTTATTAACATTTTCAAAGTAAATTAGTATTAAGTTTATCAAGTGTAAGTATTTACCTACATGTTTTTTTAACTTCACTTACTTATTTTTATATTAGTAAGAGAAGTTGAAAATTGGAGCATTATACTTTATAAAAAGTAATTTTGCCGCCTTTTCTGCTTCAAGGCGGTTACGCAGAGGTTCGTAAATTAAACCTGCGCTACTGAATAATTGCTCGCTTGGAACACTGCCTGGTGGAGTGGACAAAATTCTTCGTTCTATCGGTGATAATATCGTAAACAATGAAACGTACTACCGGAGAAATATAATGGCATTTACCTTAATATTTCCCAATAAACAATAATTCGAGTACACGTACACTCCTCACTATGATCAACTGTATCATAATAGTCACAATATTATTCAAAATCTCACAAAAATTTACTATTCGACAAGTAATCCACAAGGCCAAAAAACACGTTATGGTTCATTTACAATAAATAAGTATTGCACCATAACAAACGCATCGGAACTTTTTCACCAATTTCTTCGTTCCCATTGGTCAAATTCTCGTGCGAAGAGCACACGCCCATTTTTTCTTATCGCAACTCTCACGTTTTCCAATATGCCATATTCCGAAAGTAAAAATGAATTTTTTTTAATCATTGTCATCAACAGATGCCCAAAAATTGTCAAACTAGGCGAATTTTATAGCCCCTATAAACGTTTTATGAGCTTGCAACAACCCGGGTTGTTTAGGTAAACAAATGTGGACAATTCTCACTGATCGGGACGAACATCTGGCTCTTTTTCCTGGGGAGAAAAAAACCAAAAAATACGCAATTCAGATGAAAATGTTTCCCCCGATTCGCGAATCATAATTCATGTTCAAAGACGCTTGGTCCCTGAACTTTCCTTCAAAATCTCAAATGCTTCTGAAACAACGGGTATCGCAAAAATATAACATTTCAATATCACGGGCGATAAGAAATCTTGGGACTGGGACCACAGGCGGTGGTTAGAAAGGAGACGGATTGGAATTTCGGTCTTACCGGAAAAAAACAGATGGTATAATAAAATATGTATTTGGAAAGTGTTTCGAAAAGAGAATTACCAGTATGAATATAAACAGAATAGATGGGTGCGTCGGAAATTCCACCCTCTTGGATGAAGATGTTTCGGTTTCAGAAATAGCTACAGAAAGAAGTAACAGTGAAAAACTAGCATCTTTCTGACACTTTCAAAATTGAAAAAGTATATATTCAGCATTTTCTAAACGAAACACTAACATATTTTGTTGGTCCTGAGATGGCGACACTGCACAACTCACAAATTATATTACATCCGCATCCGCATGAAAATCCGCATTGGTTTTTGCGGATTCGGATGCGGATGCGGAAGTAGAAATCTATGCGGAAGCTCCGCATTTGCGGATGCGGATGCGAATATCCGCAACATCCCTGCTCTGAACTAATAGTATCTCTTTCACGTAAAACACATTAGCGCATCAGAATTTGCTGTGCAAATGCAAACTTGTCCAGTGGTGTAAAAGTTGGGGGTTAAAACCTTTGTGCAAGTTCAATATCTCCACCATTGACACCTCCAATAAAACCTATTAAAGTGTAACAAAGTAGTTACAATGTGTGTATGAAAACTCAATTCTGTAATTCCAACGATTGCTGGGATATTAGCATATTAGCCCCTCTTCAAATGGAACTTTTTTTTTCATTTAATTGAAAATGATGTTAGAATTGGTTATCAAGGGTTATACCCGGAAGTAAGACATTCGCCATGGCGAACTTTTTTATAGAAGTTTTCGAGCACAACACAATTGTCTTTGATCATGTTTCTCTATCCCCATAGTTAACCCAGAGTGTGGCGTGAAAACCAAACAACTGTTATATTAACGACTTGTTTGAAATTCGATATTTTTCTTCATTTCTTCGTTATATAATAATGAATTCTACATAATAACATACTCGAATAAATTCTCTACACTATAGTGAAATTTTCATCAAATCAGACATCTGGTTTCTGAATTCTGTGAAGACAAACAAACACACGGATTTTCGCATCCTAATATATAAAACTAAGTCAGCCATTTTGTTGGTTACACCATTAATATATAAGTTGTTACCCTTTTCCCAGGCATTGGTACGCCAATGAGAATTTAACGCGCATGAATCAGGTCACCAGAGCGCCAGGTGTCGGATGGAGGAAACATCATTGTTTCGATCAAAAAAAAATTCGATAAGAAGAATAAAACTAGACAACAACCGAAATCGTGTTCTTTTTGAAATCTTATTTCGCCGAAGTAACAATTGACAAATTTGTCTCTGATAGCCATTTTGATTTGAGCTGGTCGTTTGAAAACGGAATTGCAGAGCAAATTTATGTTTGTATTTTGAGAAGTTTTCAGTCTTGAAATAAATCGCTGATTAGCGGATTCCATTAATTGTGTTCTCGGAAAGATCGGTAAGTTCATGGCATTTCAATTTTTGGTCGAAAAACGTGAGAGCTGTTCCGCCATTTTACAATGTCGAATTTTCTTGAATTCAATAGATATCCACGGAAGAAGAAAACCATCGTCCATCAGCGGAGTGATTATTTCTCCCAGCAGTCAAAGCTGCAATAATTTCGTCGATACCTAGGGGAAATTTTGGATTGAAAAGAATCCAGATCATCATTCGTCGATTCAGAGGATTGAGCATAGTCTACGTTCATGTTGTACCGAAGGAAAGGAGATCATCTGTTATCTGCCCTAAGTTAAGTCACCTAATATTGATTATAAATTGTTATCAATAATCATAAACCATTAAATTTTAGCCATTGTATGAAAATAGGTAATATATTCAACTGAAACTTGTATTTTGTTCTTTTGATCAACCATATATCCAACCAATGAAATTTTAATTCACGAAAAATAGAATCGAACTCAAAGCGACCATTTAGGTCGTAACAAAGTCAAGACTCATGAAAGATTTTTTTTGTTGGATTCTTCTACGACGGAGTTAACATAAAATACATTAAATTTGATGAAATGGAAAAAAAATAGTAAATAACTTTTCTTCTTGCGAACAACGCCACTAGGTGTCGCTACGGTTGAAAGCGTTGTCGTGAAAGTATTATATTTGATATTAATTCGGTGAACTACATTTTCTAATAATATAAACGCAAGTCCATGTGTTATCTTTCTTGCGAACACTACGGGAAAGTTTATGACGAAATGTTTTGAACAAATCTTCATTCTACTATTATGTAGTTAAACAATTACTGTGTATTTTGAGTTGACTAAACGGATGTTTTGGGGGCGCATTGATTCTTTTGTCTGGTGACTCCCGACAACCATTACCGGTAATTCCAAAATCGACGGCTACCGATGAAATTAATGCTTGCCTAAAATCACCAACTTCAAATTTGGTTAGATGATAAAGCTCTCAATTCACTTGATTGAGGTTGGAATAGTACCAATAAATATTTGCAGTCCATAAAAATGCAAAAAACACCTGCACCACAAAAATTGTTGAAAATGATTTTTTGTAACTGCAAAAAAGGATGCAATTCGTCATGTACCTGCAGAAAACTGAGGGTTTTTTGTAACGCTACATGCGGTGAATGTGCAGGTGTTAACTGCCAAAACAGTTGTCGAATCTTTGGCAAAGATGTAGAAATAATTGACAGTGGCGACAGCCACTCAGAATCAGATTAATTTTTTGACACGAATAGTATTAATTTTACGTGAATAAAGTGATGAATAAATGAAATTTTTAAATGATATTTTCATTTTGTTATTTTGAACAGATAGGGGTTGCTTTTAGGGGTTGAAAAATGAAAATAACTAAAACTAACATTGATCCAAAATACTTTTATAAAATTGATTAAAATTAAATAATTATTAATATTATTAATAAAGACCCATTTTTTCACATTTTATGCTGAAAGGGGGTGGTTTATACGGTCTTGAAGTATATGAAGACCTTCATTCAACTTCATAAAACGCTAGTCAGGCCCAACAATTACTTTGGTTTACGTTAAAACAAGTTTCTTTTAATGTTGGATAATGGGGTTGTTTTTACCCCTTAAAAATAATAAGCATAAATCGGCATAGGGTAGGAGTAGGAGACAAGTATAGCTTATATCCAAAATTTTATCAAATTCGAAGCATCTTGATAGAATTCGGAGGTAATGCCTAATTTTCGCCCTCATTGACTGGACTAATTGTAGAGGACAATTTTAGGTCCATTTTCAAGGTATTATACCATAATAGTTTAATATAATATAAAAGTTGCTTTTTTATTTATCGATTGAGGCAGTACGAAGTTTGCCGAGTCAGCTAGTTTATGATATAAGTATGGATATGAAAAGGTGGTTTGATTCTTGAGGATTCACTAGCTATACAGAAGATTTCGTTTTGGTTTATGATAATAGTTGTAATTTTGAAATTTTGGATGATGGTTTTCCATGATGATCCATCTCAGATCATCTTCTTTTCCCCTCCAAATTTAAATTATTTACGTTTGAAGTTTGATACTATACATACATAATTTTTTTACAGAAACTGTTTCCTCGAATTTTTGAGTATAAGCATATAATAGGAACCAATTTGCTACAATATTATTTTCAGTTTTAGATGTTAACTTTCCCACATATAACGTCCAATCGCCGCCACTGATATCCAAAATGAAACGCGTGTTCAGAGAGAATTCCTTTGTTAAATCATGCGTGGTTGGTGAAAACCTTCGAACTATATTTGATTGCAGAAACGGTTGGTGTTGCTGGCCTTTCGAAATAACCTAGAGACATTTTGCGAATTACATACCTGTATTTACAGCCGGGTAATGTAATTGGAATACCTTTACATCTGATGACGGAAAACGTAGGACGCGAAAGACAAAACGATATACGTCCTCGACCAAAGTCGCTCCAGTTAAAGTGGGTACTTACATGCACAATTTCATTCTTACAATGCAGGAGATCTGAGAAGTCAAGAGATAAAACGTTTTATATTGCGTCAATGGATGTTGTAAACCACTAATTATTAATAATTAGAAATTATTCGTTTGCCACATTCGCATAGGCGAAACGTTAAATACTGAGAAGTCGATTACCAAACTCTGATGAGTCAAAAAAAAAAAATCAAAAAATAATTTAGCAGCTTTTTTTTACGAAAATTCGAGAAGGCACGTGCATTGAAAGCGCGGTTCGGCTAGTCGTCAGGGGCGGATCGTGAAGTTTGGATGCGTAAGACGTCCTTTTTTTACAAGGTGAATTGATTTCCAACTGAACCTGGACCTAGCCTTCTGAAATTAAGAATTCATGAATCAAGCAGCAATTTCTTCGAAATTTCCAGAACTAAAACATTATGACTCGGCAAGTTCCAATTTAAAACTGAATTTCAACAATTATACTAATTATAGAAATAGATATAGAGGTACTTATCGGTTTTTATAGCTTTCGATTCTGATTAAAGATAGACACTTCACGCAACAATTAAAGGAACAGAAAAATTTTCAAAATTTTTTTGATGATTTTCAACAGGCTGTATCTCGGTGAAAAATGATCGTATGGAAAACAAAAAACCCTACTATTGAAGCTTGAAGACCCTAGTTTCTTAATTTGTTGGTTAACAATTTTTCGGAGAACCAGTAGCCATGCAATTTGATGAATCAGGAAGGAAGTTTTAAAAATTTCTCGAATTTTTAATTTTGCTTTACGCGCATGGGAAAGTTTTTTCGAGCTAGACCGATGCAAAGGTCGCATAGTCTGTTCATGTCAGCTCTAATTTGCCTTTTACCACCTTCGGATATGACCATTTGTCTGCGAGATATCCAATTTTGAACGCAAAAAGTTCCTTTTTCATTCAAATGCCGATATATTCGGAACTACTGACCGCCTAGCGAGCCAACAAGCGGTTTCTTTTTCTGCAGAAAATTTCCTACAAAAATCTGTCACGGTTGATTAAAAATAAAAAATTTTTCGCCTGTAACGTTAACGTGAAAAAAGAGCAAAAATATACCTTTTTGTTAATTTGAGTTTAATGGACTGTATCTTCGTCAATATTGGGGGAAACACTTTGGTTATAAGGGAGTTTCACAGCCTGATGTTCCCCAAAGTCTCCTCCAGAATCGGTAGATTAATGGGTTTTCGGTTCAGCAGTTTCCTTGGATCGATTGATTGAAATTTTGAAAAAATGAAGGGAATAAGGTTTTTTTCCCTGAACTAATCTTTTTAAATCTGTGTTTTTACCAAATACGTCGAAAAGTTTTGAAGAAAACTGTCTTTTCATACGTTGTGGCTATGCAGAAAACGAAAAATTTCTGTAGCTCAGAACTTTAAATTTATTCAAAAAATATTTTTTCTGAGAAAAACGACGGTTTAAATGTGTCCATAGCTTCAGTGGAGGTGAAGCAGAAATGGTCTCTTGCTTTTTTTAATTCAAATTTTTTTGTAGGTTACCGAAATTCTTGAAATAAAAAAATTTGTTTATACAATGATTTATCTTCGAAAAAAACAAATTTGAGTAAAGATTTAAGAAATAATGTAATTATTGATTGATTTGAAAGATTAATTCGAGTTTAAGGAACAAAAAACTTGTTCCCTCAATTTTTTCAGGATTTCAATCAATCGGTACAACAAAACCGCGACTTTGGGGAAAATCAGGCCGTAAAATTCCCTTATAACCATAGCTTTTCCCCAAATATTGACGAAGATACAGTCCATCAACCAAAAATTAGCAAAATGGCATATTTTTGCCAGGCGACCAGTAGTTCCGGAGATATCGGCAGTTGAGTGAAAAAGGATCTTTTTGCATTCAAAATTGGATATCTCGAAGACAAATGATCATATTCGAGGGTCCTGAAAAGCAAATTAGAGCTGAATAAAGAGGCTATGCGACCTTCGCATCAGTTTTGTTAAAAAAATTTCCATGCGCGTAGAGCGAAAATAATAATTTGAGATATTACGAAAATTTTTTCTTTCTGATTTATCCGAGGATTGCATGGCTACCGGTACTCCGAAAAATTTTTGATCAATGAATTAAAAAACAAGAGTCTTCAACCTTCGAAAGAAAGTTTTTTTGTTTCTTATACGATCATTTTTCACTCAGATTCAGCTTGTTGAAAATCACCAAAAAATTGTTGCGCGAAGTATATTATCCCATTAATAATTCACGAGTGACTGATCTAATAATTAATTTTTAACTTTACCTCTCGATTTTCTTAAGAAATAAACCGTCGCTATTCAAATAATTCGATTATGTAAGTAATTCTTATATTTTTCATACAACTTCGTAGAATCGTGATAATATATATATTTTTTAATTCATAGGTATATGTATTCAAAATACATATTCAAATACAGTTTCCAACATCATTCGTTATTTCATATTCACGGTGAATGCTACAGATTTCGAGCACATAGAGAAGTACCTACCCCATTTACGAGTATTACATTCATTCTGAAAATAGAAATGTTCCAAACTTTCCAAGATTTGGATGTGTTAGAGCATTACGAGAATACCAAATAAAAGAAGTTCATGATGAGCAGAAAAAAAGATTGACTTATTAGGAAGCGATGAAAAAATCATCATTCATCGTGAAAATGAAATAATGAATGACAATGGGAACTGTATTTGAATATGTTTTGTGTTTAATTGAGTGCTTACATTACATATGTAATGTAAGCACTCAATGTGTAATTCTTATATAAGAATTACATTCAGAATAGCATTGTTTAAATGGCGACGGTTTATTTATTAATGAAATCGAGAAGTACAAATAACGACTTATAATTAGGTCTGCCACTTGTGAATTATTAATGGGAAAATAAATCTTATATAGTCACAGAATATTCTTATTCAACAGATTGAATGAATTTGACTCTAAGTACAACATGAATCCAGAAGATCTAAAATAACTCAGAAATACTGAATTTACTCTCAGAGTACTATTATTATTTTTCTAGTTCTAATTTGAAGAACAGAGGTTATGGCTAATTTCGTTCACAGTTTTCGAAATAAAATTTGAGACACCTTGTGATGATAGTTTTGAAATTCAAAAGATGCATGACCTCATCACATTCTTCTACATTGATGTTTTGAGAATGGTTTACGCTCAGGATGTTGAGAATAAAAAAATAAACATAATACTGTTCCGGTTTTTTTTTTGATATTCTGAAAACCATCTGAAAAAATACAATGGTTTCAACTGAAATATTTTCAGCATTGAATACTTAATCATATCAGGAACTGAAACATTGGAAAAAATTTCTTGAACTTATTTATTTTCACTACTTGTATAACCGGAAATGCTCAGGCTTCAAGAATACTTAAGCTCACTCAGTAGAGAATGTCGAACAATATCAGAATCCCAATTTTCAGATTTCTCGAAGTTGGGATACCCTGTATATTCTATGTCAAAAAATAGTGTATACTGTTGTTCTGAAATGCTTATTTCCCACGTTATAGGGCAAAACTATTTTTTTTCCGAAAAATTGTCTGATTCTAGTTTACTTTATTGAAATTTCATTGATTCTTCAGAAGTTGAGAGAAAAAAAGAATTTCATAGTTGATATTATATTGTCGATCTCAGTTCCAGATGGCCACCCTTTTCTTTGTGCGAAAAGGTCGCATTATGCCTTAAGAGTTTCGATTAGAATAATATGCCAAATAATAAATATTATTATTTTTCGATAACCGAAAATTCTCAACATATTGGTTATTCACACTTCTATCAAGTCTCCATAATTCTTGGCCAGTGCTGTTAAATTTATATAATTTTTTAAAAGCTATTAAGAATGATTTTTCGACATGGAACGTTATTTGAATGATATTACCTTTGATTTATTAGTGACGTATGGTCAAAATGGTAGAGAACTCGGAAGAACATGCCCAGCATTTACACCGAAAAAAAAACACATCTACCGCAAATGACGAAAGGAAATTTCCATTTTCATTGAATAGAAATTTCCTAGATTGTGGAAAGATAGTGGGACCTTGTGAGGGCAAAACCGATTTTTGAATACGAAGGAAAAGGAATGAACTGACTAGGATATTCCCAAGCTCATTCACTTATGTCCATCAGATCGGCTTCTGCTAATTTAGGAATTTCTCACGCTTCTATACAGAGGTCATAGTTATATCTCCAAGGATCCAGATTTCTCATTAATTGTCAGAAGTCAGAATGACAATTCTCGTAATATGTCTTAGTTTTTGGTGCTGAAAAATATTCTGTTTTCTTGTGTTATAACATGTTTGGTTTATCTATGGGAGATGATTGCCTTTCATTGGGGTCCCATAGCGGTCTTCAAACATCTGAAGTGCCGAAAAATCATCACCTGGAAGGTCGTATCCGGTTTGAAAAAACCCTCACGACCAGAGAGCAACAATTTGTGAATTTTAAATTTGAATATCGAAGCAATTTCGAAGGGCAAGTGTGATTACGTCTCCAAATTAGCTGATGAACGTGGTATCAAAGAGATTCTTCTGCAAAAAACCCACACGGCAACAGAAAAAAATCATTGTGAAAGAGGACAGTTGAAAGTTATGTATTAATTGATTTTTTACAAGTTTAGCTTGTTATGTTGAAAAATTATCGGTTTCGTAACTTTCAACAGATTCGGAAAGAGGAAATTGATGGAGTTTTTTTTTTATTTCTTTCAAATTTTGTGACATTTCTGTCATAAATATTTATAAACCACCGAACATTATTTGGCCAAGAAATCTTAATGTTGATGTTTTTTAAAGTAGCAAATGCATTTCCAAAATGCATTCGATTTATTCTGAATAATCGGTTTCTTTTCTGCTTTTGTCTTTTTTCATTTCAGATTAAGAATTGCGAGTCGTTTTGGGAAGAATCTGTGTATGCGAGCCCATCGACGGATAACATGAATATGATCACACTGATGTCTTTCAAGATTTTCTTGATATTTGACATTTTATGTTATTTTGTTTACGGGGAGGCAGGTTTTTTCGGCTGAGGTTTTTTCCCCTGGCTGTATAGTATCGTATGATTCTATAGTATCATAAGAAGAATGTTATGATACCCCGTTCTTTTTTTACCTCAGCATAGGTACTTTTTGTTTCAACATTTATTGTATTATTTTAGCTCTCTTTTTCATGAGAACGAGAGTTTATTCACATTAACAATATGGGATGAATAGAATAATGAAAGCTTCGAGTTGGTTCATCTCCCTTCGAATTCAAAATATTTAGAAAAAAAATTTCAAACAGAGTTGTACTAAAACACCAAAACCTCTATTGAGAAAATGCACCATACAAATTTTTTCAAATGAGTCTTGTTTTAAAATGAAACAGACTTCATAGGAGAATTTACATACGATAACAGCTTAGAGTTTTCATGACTATGAAGTGGATAATGATGATAATGTATGTGAGGATTGAATAAAATGCCGAAATTGTGCCACTGTTTTGAACGTGAGAGTTTCTTTCTTAAAATCTGGACGAACTTTTTGCTGACCCGCTTCTTGTTATAGTTTTTCATTTGGATCATCACTCTGTGTAAATCAACTGTAAGTTTTTTGTTGTTGTTCTTGATTCAAACCCTTTCATGGAAATGTTATTGTTGAATTCTAATTTAATTTCTTTATATTCTTACTTGAGTGGCTGTTCAGTTCTGCCTTGAATCTTAAAAGCAGATAAAAGTGCAAATATCACTTGAATTTAATAATATTACTTACCGTCCAGCCGCCATCAGCTATTTCCTGCTCGCAGAACACCTTCAGAAACCAGTATGTTGTGCCTCTAATTTGCAGATAATACACTCCTGATTTTTTCATTTCAGCATTGAGGAGATCGACGCAGGAATACCCCTGAAATTAGATAAAAAATTGAAGAAAAATATTCGGTAAAGCCGGCTTCATCAGTGAAAAGGATATAAGAAGTAAAATGCGGATGTTCAACATACTTTGTTAAAACCTATGGACATAATGTCTTTCTGGCTGGATTAGCAAAAGGATTAAGAGCTTTTTTTCGTTCCGAATTTAGTGTAGTGACAAGCGGCCCTTTCACTTGTACCGTAATGTTGAGTACAAATATTAAAAAAAAAACCTCTCAAGGAAGGGAAGTTGACGATCGGGATAAGTCTCGTGCTTCAGAGTCATTCCGCTATCACTCAATTTCATATAAGGGCCGCTTGCCACTACACTAAATTCGGAACTAAATTGAGTACTCAGTTACAAATCAGATGCGCAAGCATAATTACTGCAAGAACTTATTATGAGTGCGCATCTGATTTTTTACCCAGTACTCAATTCAGGACCTAATTTAGCGTAGTGGCAAGCGGCCCTAAGAATAAAGCATATCAAATTCAGGAATAATTAATTTCTATCAACAACAAATTGAAAGAAGGTGAAGAACTCGAATCAGATCCGAAATACTAAATAATTAAATGCAATATGAAAACCAAATGTTCGATGCCAGATGTTATTTTTTTCAATGAACCGAAGGGAAAAATTTAGAATTTTTTAATTATTTTGAGTTCTAGAATTGGCTCTCAAAATATTGAAACGTTGTTTTTCAACACCCTGTATATGATGATGTATACGATAAGAAGAATTTGTTGTCTACTGTAGGTATTGCCGAATACATTTAATTTTCATCTATTGCTCTAAGGGGGATATCTCTTATATCTGTTTTAATCCAAAATGGCCGATATATTTCAAATGACTAAAAAAATGTTAGTAGGAACTAGTGAATACTTATTTCTCTAAAACTGCATCAAATCCGTTCATTCTTTCACATTCTTGTAGAATATAATCGTGCGAGAATATCTCAGTTTCGCACATTTTTCAATTATTAATTACATGTTAGCCTCTTGCCACGAATGCAATTGTTATCTGTCAAATTTGTGAAAGAGAAAACAGTTCTGTCCATCAATATTTTCCAATGCATAAATCACTGATTGAAATTCATGGAAATATTCCATTAATTTCAATAAAAATACAATGAATTAGAAATAAAACGTGTAATACTCGTATAGAAAATGCTCATTTCGACTCTCGTTCATTCAAAAACTTGCCTCTTTGTGGTTGTGGTTCCTGTTTGGATTTTGAACTCGTGAAAAAATATCAGTGTCATCCACATTTGTATATTAAATAACTTAATAACTATTTTGTATTGAGTGCGTAAAATGAGTGTTTTTTCAATGGCACATGAGTCTGTTGAAAATTCTCACGAACGCGTGTAATAAAAACATCTTCTTCCAAAAAAGAATAAATATAGCTGATAAAATTAAAGAATCAACTCTTCAAGAAAAATTTACCGTTTCTAATCAGCAGCAACATGGAACATTTTTGTTAATTTATTGTCCAAACTTCATCATCAGTAATTATTCCAATAAATTAAATTGTTTTCTTATGAATGATTATCAATTAATAATCGCCTCTGTTTCAAAAAGTTATATTTCATGATTATTTCATGATTTATTTGGGCAGTGAAAAAAAGTGTTTTCTCTTGGTGGAGAAAAGTAAACATTCATGCATCAAAAGAGACACAGTTATGTCTGATTTCTTTCACAGTTGTACGAAAAGTCTATTTCGACTATTCATTTTCGTTTTGAAATATCACCCCTTATTATGTCTTATCTAATCCATGAGAGGATAAGAAAATTTTTCACCTTACCTTCACGTCTTTCGACAAATCCAATAGCTCGGTGGCAAATGTTGTGTTGGCAGGTCCAGGCTTATTTTTGACACTAGGAAATATAACCCCATCCTTTCGTTTCTCACTTTTTTTCTCAGTCGAAGCTGTGAGTTGAATAGGTACAGTAGTTACTGACGGCGCTGCACTCTGATTGGTTGTTGCAATGTTGCTTTGGGCATTGAAAGCCAAGGTTGGGTAGAAAGTCGTATAGGATTCTGTGCTTGTGTCTTGATATTCCTCTACGTACCTGGAAAAATGTTTGTTTATTAATCTGTTCTGTGTTATTTTTCCCTTGGAATTTTTTTCCAGTCGTGGAAATCTACTTGAGGATTCTTTCACAATTTTCACAAAAAGTGAAATTTCTCAAATGGTGAGCCTACACAAAATTATGGTTGCCACAGTTTTTCGACATAAACCTCAAGAATTTACAAAACTATAAAATTTGAAATAATTTCATCAATGAGTTCCAGAATTATTGAAGGGACTGTGTATTGATCACCCCGTATGTCGGTGCCAAGCAGAGACTTAGAATTTTTATTATGAATTATTCATTTGTGGTTACGAAAACGAAATAAAAATCATAGGGTCCACTTACAGGGTGATCCAATATTCACGAAAATAGGAAATATTTAAAATTTTCCAAGTAGATAGTAAAGGGTGACAAAACTTCAAAATTTGAAATCATTCGATCGATTAGTTAAAGAGTTATTGAACTGTGAAATTTCACTCATAAAATGATCATCACCCTGTATACCCCAAACGAAGGCACTCAGGCGATTGAAACCTCTTGATACGAGTCCAGCATGATGACATTGCTTGCATTCACCGAACGTAACAGTTGTGGAACTGTTGGGGAATCGTCCGGTGGCACATACGCTACAAACTCAACACGTTCCGGAGAAGCGGGCATTTTGGGAGCGCTTTCTGTTTATGCTAGGTAGCGGTAGCGGAGCGGTGGCAACATTCTTCGTTCGGTGAATGCAGGCATTAATTCATGGTTTCTGTTTGTCGCATTACTCCTGGGACACCCTGTTTAGCGTCTTTGTTGTTACTCTTTACTTTTACCATATAATATATTTGAAAAAAAGTTAAATACAAAATAGCAATAATTGGAATGAATAGGTACCATCTTCAATTCATAGGCTCACAGAATTTTTAACAAGCCTTATTCCGCATCATGAGTATCCTAGATCCCTCAGAAACAAAATCCTTTTGAACCAACTGTGGTATAAGCCTTTTGATTAAATAAATACAAATGCCGACATCTAGTAGCGTCGAGAGAGAAGTTCCACATCTCCAGTCTGATACTAAAAAGAACTGCTTACATCCTCTTTCACTACTTGAGATTTTATCAGTGGCCCTAAATCAGGGCTCCCATGCATGTTCCGCCGAGTGATGGAAACGCCCAATTTCTTTGACGACTGTGAAGCCAAGTTTTTTAAGGAAAAAAAAAAACAAATTAAAAAACAAAAAATTCTTTCAGATATCTATTGAAATATTTTCTGGGAGGTCTCTGAAAATTTTATTTGGGTTTTCTCTCCCAAAAATGATCATCAGAAACCAACAACAACCAATTTTATTAAATTTGATTTCTTAGGTTCATGGAAAAAATTGAAAGAATTGGTTCTCAATTCAACATAAGAATCGTTTTCAAAACAAGAAATGATTTACGATCTATATTAACAAAAACTTAACCTTTGAATGAGAATCAGAAGTCAAAAAATTGTAGTTAAAATATTCCCTGTATTTGTGGATAATTTTATACAGGAGAAACATCAAGGCCCCTCGAAATTAGAAAGCGTGAACATAAGAATAACATTAAAAATAGAGATATAAGTAGATCGCAGATATCACATCATATGTGTTCCAATACCGTCAATCACATGATGGATTGGAATAGCACAAAATTCTAATGACGGAACCTGGTAATTATAAGAGAAATATCAAGGAGTCAGCATGTATTTTGTTGGATGAGGCTAATAATCTCGCCAATTGTTCAGATGAAAAAATAACTGGTTTCAGGGAATTTTGAAATAAAATAATGATAGTAATCAATATCAATCTGTGTTCATCATATATTGACAAATGTCAATTAAAAAATCAAAATATTGTCACGATTCTGCGAAGTTGTATGAAAAATAGCTTCAGAGTTCAAAGTGTTTTCTTTTTGTTCATTGTTAGGCAACAATTTTTTCTTGTAGTTTTGGCCCCTGACAAATTAGTGCTCAAGTTTTACGTTGCGGCCTTTCTTCTATTATTAAAAATTTTTTTTTAATTGTTTGTTGTTTCAGAGATTGGGAGTGAAAACCCAAATAAAATTTTCAAGAAAAAATTTTTTGCGTAAATCACCCTGTATCTTATAAAGTTATATTTGAAAAACGGAAAGCAACTTCGGATTTGTTATGAATAAGTAGTTTTTATTCAAAATTCAATATCTCCAATGGTTTCAGAATAGTCAGTGTTAGAATAAGCATTCTGTACGAGTATTTTACATTATTTTCTCTAATTCATTGAAGTTTTATTGATATTGATGGAATATTTGTTTAAATATCGTTAAGTGATTTTTGCATTGAAAAATATTGATCAGCAGAACTGATTCATCCCTCATTAATTTGATAGATAAATCCTTAGCAAGAGGCCAACATGTAATCAATAAATAATATCACCATGAAATGAATGAGATATTCTCACACGATTTTGTTCTACAAGATGTGGCAAAATGAACGGATTTGACACAGAATTAGAGAAATATCCCTAGGGGACAGCCCATTTGGGATGCACTCTACATACCTACATCAAAATTCCTGACATTGATAAGTGTTGGTGACCCAAAAAGCACTAAGACTTAATTCGATATACCTATCTCAAGAAATAAAAAATATATAGTACACCTCCTATTACTCAATTATTTGTGTTAGGTCGTAAACAGCCTATTCAAGGATTTATGAATGGCGCTCTTCAGCACATCAAATACCTCATACGTTAGGTAGTTATCGTTCACCTCAATAGAACCACTTCATTTCGAGATTGAGTTCGAGTTTATATAAATTACCGGATGTTTATTGAAAGGAAAATAAACGATACAATTCTCAATCTTCGAAGGATAATGAAGAAGTATCCTTATTCCCAGAATCCAGAATAGGTAGAGGTGAAATAATGTCATTTAAAATTAATGGAATGTTGTGTTTTTTCGGGCGAATGCTTATTTATGACCAAGCACACCCTCATATTTATGAATTTGTTCATTCTGCATCCTCCAAAAATTTCCTTAATTATTTATTTATTTATTATTTATTTATCGTTTGGCAAAGCAACAGCACTGAACAAGTATAAATGATAGTCAACATGTATATCAAACAAAGTATATCTAACATAAAAATAAAAAAATAAAGACACTTATAAGTAAAAGGTAGGTAAAGATGTGATCAAAACATCAAATTATAGCTCCACATCCAGAGAACGTAGCCAGTCCAGTGCAGAAGGGGTTACATCAATAATGTCTCTGAATGGTCCCAGGTACTTCCTTAAAGGGCATTCCCGGACAATATGCTCTACAGTTTGTTGATCAGCTCCGCAGTCGCAGGCTGGAGTTTGGCAAAGTCCCCACTTGAACATCATAGCATTACATTTTGCATGGCCTGTCCTAACTCTATTTAGTCTACTCCAGATGTTTCTCTCCAGATCAAATCCTGGTAGAGCAAGTGTGGGGTCAACTAAGTCATGTTTGTTTATTGGTGCCATGTTCCACTTATGGCGCCAGTCTTGTTTGATTTGCGGGTTATGATCCACCTCAGCCCATAAGGGGTTCCGAGATTTGAGGCGGTTTGGTGGAGGATTGTTTAAGGTCTCGTGAATTGGGAGGTCATGCGGGTGGTTTGGATGTTGAAGTTTAGCCCATGCCCTCGTAGTGGCATCCTTTCGTCTTAGTTCTGGAGGAGCAATGTTAGTGATAGTATGTAGCCAGGGAATGGGTGTAGATTTCAGGGTACCCGTGACGATTCTCATACAGTCGTTTAGGTGAACATCTATTTTCCGGGTATGGGCACTCCTCTGCCATACCGGGGCACAATATTCAGCCACGGGATATACCAAAGTCAGAGCAGCAGTACGTAGGTTCGATGCGTCGGCTCCCCATGAGGTGCCAGCCAGTTTCCTAACAATATTATTACGAGTCTTCACTTTCTGGCTCGTATTTTCCAGATGTTTTCTATACGTTAGTGAGCGGTCCAGAGTAACGCCGAGGTATTTAGGGAAGAAATTGTGTTTAACACTTTTTTGGCAAAAGCGAATGTTGAGCTGTTGGTAAGCTAATCGATTATTTAGATGGAACGCACATGCCTCTGTCTTAGATGGGTTCGGGCAAAGTCTCCACTTTTTGTAATATTGGTTTAGTGTTTCCAAGTCTCTGGTAAGGACAGCTTCCCCTTCTTCCAATGTTTTGGATTGAGTGGCTAATGCCAGATCATCCGCATAGCAAAACTTCTTACTGATTGTATCAGGTAGGTCGCTGGTGTACAAGTTGAAGAGTATTGGGGCTAGTACGGATCCTTGTGGAAGTCCATTTTTGATGATGAATGACTTGCTTGTTCTATGTCCAATACTAACTTTAAAGCTTCGATTAGTTAGCGAATTTATTCAACAAGGAAAATCAAAATGAAATTTTTACTTTATACCTCACAAAAAAAGTCATTTGAAGCTTCTCTCAAGAATGTGCTCTGGGACAAAACTTTTAATTTTTTGAGCTGGTATCCTTTATTTTTGTTGTTTACGAATGCTTCCATCGACTTCGAACTTCAGTTTTTTCTTTCAAATGCAACATTGTTCTTAACATTGATAATTTTGGCCATAGCAGTGTACGAGTACATGGTGAATATTTCTGGGTCTAGGGATCGAAAAAATAAGCCCTACAGCAAATATATCAAGAATCACAGCAACAAACCAAATCATCAGAATATGCAAACAAAATGCTTCGTAAAGGAACTAGAGCCTTCTGAAGATGACTTTCAGGCAACACTTTTTGTCACATATCTCCAAAACTGCGTCACCTAAAGTTTTGAAATTGCAGACATTGGCTACTATCAAGGATTCGCATCGAATGGTTCAAGTGAATTTTTTTCATCTCAATCATAAGCGTATCATTCTAGGGGGTGGAGGGGTATTTTTAGTAACAACTTTTTTACCTTTCATTATTTTACAAGTGTTATATCGAATTCATAAACTTTGATATTTTTTCTTGAAAAAAGGTGCTCTTGTTTGACATCGCCTAGTTGCACCAGTTTTGAGAAAAATTGATTTGGAATTTTCATTTCGTGTGAGTGAAATATCAATTCATTGAACTTGATTTCAATAATTTTATAAGGTCTTTGCCTCATGAAATAATCATAATACGAAATCATTTGATTCCCCTGAAGTTTATTTTTTGAAGAGCTACTGAGAGTTCTTTGTACTTTAATTGATGAAGAAAGAATATTTCAAATCCATTTTTCTCCAAACTAGTGCACCTGGGCGATGTCACACAAGAGCACCTTTTCTCACGAAAAAATATTGAAGTTTATGAATTTGATGAGAAACTTGTAAAATGATGAAAGGTAAAAAAGTTGTCACTAAAAATAACCCTCGCCCCCAAGGATGATACGCTTATGATTGAGATGAAAAAAATTCACTCGAACCATTCGATGCGTATTCTTGATAGTTGCCAATGTGTAAAATTTCAACACTTAAGGTGACTCCGCTTTAGAGATATGTGACAAAAAGTGTTGCGTGGAAGTCAACCTTTGAAGGCCCTAGCACCTTAACGAAGCATTTTTGTACTTTGTGATTTTCGCCCAAATAATGTCAAGAACATCCACAGAAGTTTGTCGGTCTAATTATGGGACACCCTGTAGAGGCAGTTTTAGATTTCGCCGGAACCAAATATTTAACATTTTTTCAATTTAAAATACCTGACAAGACTCGAAAATCTAACCAGTCAACCATGATTCTCACAATTAATACGATTAATACAAAAATATACATTATAATATTAATTTTTTCTATTCTCAGAACAATATTGTTTCAATCAGAAATAACTATTGATTACAACATAAGAATTATAAATACATTTCCCTCAGTTGTAATACATCGCTACATATTATACTATTCATATTTCCCTAGTTGTAGTATAGTAGCTATAAAACTTCGGACATTCTTAAGTTCATTAATTCATTATAAGGCCATATTGAATATAAACAGGACCTTTCATTTCAATCTCGATTCTCGTAGTATTCTAATGACCCATAATCCATATGCAAGACGCCATACATTGTAACACATATGCAACATTTTATCGTTGTTGATCCAAAGTAATTCGTAGGTGTAGCTGCTAATTCGATTACAAATTTCTTCACATTAATTGCCGTTTGCTGCATAAATACTAATCACTATTTATTGAAACTTTCTTCGTGTGTATTTGATAAAAACACTAGTGATGTAATGAACCAGTTCAGAAGCTCCATGTTTCAGCTCATATGGATCTGTTGAAGTAGTCCAGAAGGAAGAAACTTTGTTTATCTTAGGATGTAATAATTTGTATTTACGTTAGCCGGAATGTCACTGGATGATCAGCTCGGAGTTCCATAGTTTTTGCGAACTTGTTTACATAAACGAGAACAGCGTTAGTTCTCAACGATTTATTAAAAACGGGCAGGTTAGACGCGGCAACGAAGAAATGCGTAGGTACAGTGATCTGTTTTTTCTTGTTCTATTAATTTGAAGAAGCTAAGCTCTCTTGTATTACACATGAAATTATAGGGCTTCCCGTTGCACTCACCTCAGCTAACACTCTGTTTTTAATATCATTTATTTTTTCGAATGAAAGTGAAGTTAATGGTTTTCGATAAAGTGCCTCACTTTCCCGTTGATGGTTTCACAAACTGTAAAAAAAATTTGGCCAAATTTTGACAATTCGATTGATGGATTGATGGAATGAGGGGTGATATTACATTGAATAATAAGTATAGTTTTATGAATAAACTCATGGTTCTCAATGCATATCAAAGGAAGATAAATCCTTCCAAGAATGATAAAATTTCTCCGCATAACTTCTAAATAGTGAATGCCATTGAAATTTCGTGCATAAATGTATGTTGTTAACATAAATTTTTTATTACACTTCTACCTTCCTGACATTGTCATAATAGGTGCTTTTAGAGGGTGAGTAATGATTTCATTTTGGGAAAATTTCTACAGTTGTATTCGTTAGATGGTTACTTTCATCCAAATATAAAGAATTTAACAATTTTAGAGATAGTTGAGTTTTTGTAATCACATTCGGCGCCATACACTAGTCCTTTCTTGCTAGTAGGTATTTGACATTATTAATTTTTTTGTCTGGGCACCTTTAAAATGGGTTGTGTATGAATCTCAGCCCTAGGATGTGGAACAATTAGAAGTATTTGCAAGAATTCGAGTTGCAATTTTCCGAAACATAAGGGTCCGATTTGAAAACAGGTTATATTGTTGACAACATTTTGAAATTCCTTTACAGTACAAAATTATACATTATTTTTACACTTTTACTATTGTCCCTATTCTACTCTTTTTCTCTTATTTCTCGGAAATACTAACAAGAGAAGGACTTCGAATTTCCTTCAACCCAAAGTATTCTCAATTCATATTGTTACAGGGTTGATACAAATTGATATTGAATCAATTGAATCAAGCGTATAAAATGTCTGCTTACGAATCAAAACCTATTTTTGCCGATAATTTAAATTCAAATAATGTAAGGCGTTGCGAATTAGAAATGTTGTAAAAATTATTTCCCAATAAAATATTCAATGAAATTTGTGTCAACAGAGAAGGCCATGCAGAAAACTCCCACGAAACACCATATGGGAAGAATTACAAAAATTTTGATATGTACAGGGTGGGCAAAATTGGTGATACTTGAACTACATCTTTTTAAACGTGAGAGATAGAGGATAATGAATGACACGTTACGGCGATCTTTTTAGAGAAACTGATAATGTCATCAACTGCATTCCTCTATCTTCTTTTGTTTTCGTTGTTGTTATAAGCTAAAATTGAAATTTGGGTGATTTCAACTTTGGCCATTATCTTCGTTTGATCGTTTGTGCTAGGATGATGAAATGAAAACATTATACAAATCATAGCAATTTAGTAGCGTACTTAGTTTTTTCCCAAGAGGTTTGTTTCCTTGCTGAGCTATAACAGAAAGTTGTGTTTTTTCTTATGGAAATAATAGTTTGAAATGGCTAGGAAAGAATCGCCAATTTTTTCTCGTTTCAGAAATATATCATACATGTACATCGCCCTCTGATTTCATTCAGATATCATGAAGAATAAATTCTGTATTTGAAATTTGAATTATTGCGTATTAAGTAGGCTGAATCATAGAATAATATGTCTCTACGCATGGTGTCCTTATTATTTTGCCATTGAATACTTGATTCAATTCTCCGTGATTTTATCTCTGTTCAGAACAACTGTCAATTATTAGAAATCGAAGTCATTATTGTCGGGAATATGGAAATGTTCGAAAACTACGAGAAATATGATATGTTGAAATGTTTTATTTTAGCGGCAATAATGACTTCGAATTGACAGTTGTTCTGAACCGGGATGGAACCACGAAGAATCGAATCAAGTATTCAATCGCAAAATAATAATTACACCATGCGTAGAGTCATATTATTTTGTGATTCAGTTTATTCATACTCAATTATTCAAATTTCACATAAAAACTGAATCTGAGGGCGATGTATGATATATTTCTGAAACGGGAAAAATTGGTGATTCTTTCTCAGACAATTCAATGTTTCCATAAGAAAAAACACAAGTTTATGTTATAGCTCAGCAAGGAAACCTCTTGGGAAAAAACAAACTACGCTACTGAATTGCTATGAAGAAAGTGCCTGTATAATGTTTTAGTTTCAACATCCTAGCACAAATAGAAACGGAGATAATGACCAAAGTTGAAATCGCCCAAATTTCAATTTTGGCCTATAACTCGAAAACAAAAGAAGTTAGAGGAATGAAGTTGATGGCATTATCAGATTCTCTAAAAAAGACGACCGTAACGTGTCATTCATTTTCCTCTATCTCTTACGGTTAAAAAGTTCAAGTTCAAGAACTATCACCAATTTTGCCCGCCCTGAACCTATATATGATTTTTTTTCTTTCACATAATTTCCACTTATACACTATGAAATTGTTGTTAATACATATTCGTTGTTATTACAGGCTGAAGGACTTCAGTCGATATCTATTGTGTGAATAAAGTACAGTGTTATTATTTTATTTCCGAATATTCAATAATCTTCAATAATTTTCATTCATTCGCAGTACCTTTCATTCTACCTGATATATCATTTTAATTATGCCTCACTTTGATTAATCTTATTATGAGTACGAAATGCTATTTGTTTCTTATGATTCACCTTCAAAACGACGTTTGCTCTGAGTACTTATAAATTACACCCATAAATACGGATTGAATATAGAATACTTGAAATGAGGGCGAAACCCTCTTTCAAGATTAAGTACAAGTTTATAAATTCATATGTCCTGAATAACTTGTCTAACGAATGTGAATTCATGAAAACTTCGTTAGATAGGAGCTGACAGTTGATTAATTTTCTGTTATGAAGGTTGTGCGATATTCTGTGATGAAATGATATTTTTTTCATAAGAAAACTTCATTTTCTTCTTCTCGAGCACTTCCAGGGGGTTTAGTTTTTTAAGGTATTCGAGACAAACCTAAAATAATCCGAAAATTTCAAGGTTTTTCGAACGTCACGACATACGCTCTGGGAAATTGGGGCAAAGCTCAAAATACTCTTATTAGAGGCCTTAAACAATGGTTAAAACAGTTTCCCGAATTCCACCAATTATTTCCAGGCACACCATTTTTTGAAGCTAATTTGCTTGGCCTAGAACACATTTCTATAAATTTGGGTTAGCTTCAATTGCATGGAAATATCTAAAAGATCATGCAGAGAGCTGTTCTGCTAGGGTCAGCAGGAACGGTCCCAAATTCATCTGAAATGTGGAAAATGTGGGCATCGTCGGTTGCGACAGAAAGAACAACACCAAGAAGCAGAGGAGCTGCTTATTCTCTCGTTATCTGGGATGGGTGTAAAAGTTTCCAGGCTTTAGCATATTCCAAGAATTTATCTTCTTTCGTAGACTCCGTGTTTAATGATAGTGATATATCCATAGGGCGAAACCACAGCCTACTAAAGTACAAGCCCGGAACAAGGAAATTCGGCAACGTCGCGCGTAGGCCTACCAGAGACCCACGAAACTCGTGATGCGTGGTGAAGAATAGATTTTCAGTAGGGCGAGTTTTGTTGATAGTGTAGGTACGTGTGTTTGAATTTTGTTGATAAATCGTAGTGTTTTAGTGAATAAATGGCTGAAAATAAGTGAACTTTATGGGAACTGAAAAACTGTTTTTTAGTGAAGTGCACTACTAACTTGAGATCATGTACTGGATAGGTTGGAGGTTAGGTTAGAATTTCAATTGCGATGAAAATAGTTCCGATAATCATAGGAAATTAATTTCAAAAGTTTGTCCATTTTAGATTTATATTAATTGCAAAATAGCGACATGGATAACCCCGCCAAAATTTATGTTTCAGAATATACTGCTCCTTCGAGCAGCAGTCAGCAGTTGATGTACGAATGCGAAATCAATTTTAAATTCACTTTGTTCGGTTTTTGCAAATTTACTCCTAAACAATCTCGTAGATAATAAGAATAATATGATTAATGTCGAGCAAACGGAGAAAACACTTGGGAGATAGGAAAAAGTTTGCATTACCCAAAGATAGAAACTCACCTTCCTTAGAATGAAATCGTCCAACTTTTCATGAAAATATGCATTTCCGTTGAGATTGCCTATCAATTTTTTGTTGAAAATTTCAATATTTGTTGTGTTAACATCTTATATCTTTTCATTTTCACATTCACTTCGATTTCTACATATATTGAGTTCATAATTATGTTGAGGATACTTGTTTTGTTCACGTAGAGAATTTCATTTAATTTTTTTGGCAAGAGTTGGCTCTACACCTTCCCGTGGTTCTTGCTGAACAATGAATTGAATATCTAATTCTTTTCCTAACTTATAATTCAGATAATTACCTTTCAATTCCAACCAAGATTGAAACACAATCGTGAGATTTTTGCCAAGGAGTAATTAAGATATTCAATTTTTTGACTAAGTAGGGTCTTATATTCTTCTTTTTTAAAGCAAAAAATTTATTTGATGAATTTGCAAATGATTTGAATTCGAAATAACATGATATCCCGCGTTAACGGATCGGACTAGTATACCTACGCTTCGCGTTCGCATACGGCGTTGCCAGATTTAGTTCCAGGCTATCTCTATAGACGGCTGTGGCGAAACTATAACATTTGCTTCAACACATGGAAAGAGTAATGACGAGAAAAGGATAAAACCTTGTTAGCAATTCTCTTTGAACTATAATAATTCCACTCACCTCTTAGGATCGAACTCGATCAGTCGATCTATCGTAGGATCAAGCAATAGCTCCGCTCGAACAGGCCCTTGGGCCAGATTTGCAACATCGTTCTCTTGTTTCTTAAGCCTCCTCTCCACCTTATCCAAGTTGGCGATTATCTTATTCGTCTTGGTCTTCAAGTCGCTGTGGATCTCTCCTATAGCCCGTTCTTGCCGATGCGTCTGGGACAACAGCTCGTCGGATTTCGGAAGAAGGTTGTCCACTGAGCTCTTGGTCCCCACGACGACGTTCCAGACTTCTTGGATCTTCTCAGATACGGTCACGATGGGCTTTATCTGCTCGGTGAGCGCGTCGATCTTGTTGTTTTTCGCTATTCTTTCTTCGATGGGGTTGGAGGTCGTGGTTGTGGTGTAGTTATAAGACGCGTGGTCGATGATGGCGTGGTGGATGTCGGTGATGCGATGGAGCATTTTGCCCAAGTTGTCGGATACAAGGTTGATGTGGAACTGCAGCTTGCGGTCGATGTTGCTGGTCGATTCACGTAGTTGGTTGAGTTCCTTGGAGACGTGGTTTATTACCTGGAAAGAACCATAGTATTGTAGGGGTATAATAGGATGACCATTTCTAGCTCATGCCTCAGTGAAACAGGAAATTTTATCATTTCATATTCGGTATAGGGGATTTTGAAGCCAGGCGCGACAGGTTTATGTTGAGAATCTTGTAATAGAAGAAAATAGTTATTCAAGTGGAGGTGGTACTGATATTTCTTCCCCAAGTTCAACGGAATGGCATGTTTTTGAATTAATGAGTGTTAGAATAAGCCTTCTATACGAAGAGTGTACGTTATTCTATCTAATTCATTGAATTTTTATTGAAATTAATGGAATAGACTCTAAGAGAGTCTTCCGGGCTTATTGGCCGTGGTCTATTAGGAATTATTTCATCTAACGTTTCGCCCACAACTGCGGTAGGCATCTTCAGAGGATTCTTGGTCTGAGGTTGTAACTCGACCGCTGAATTTCCGAAAGTGATACTGGATTCGATCCGTTGGCCCAACTTATACCCTGATCATTGGCGGGAGAAGATAGACTATTTATTAATGAAATATCTCCATAAATATCTTTTATAGTGATTTCTGCATTGAAATAGTATATCCTAAAATAAGTTGCAGAATGAGCTCATATTCCAACACGAATGCGAAATTCGAAAGCGATCGACGAAGGAGCGAGTTTTCGAAAGTATTGATTGTTATTATCGTTTCGACGTAAAATTGTTCTCTCTAAATTTGAAATAGTTTTTTCTATGAAATTGGTTGGATATTCTTGAGGATGATCAATATCCAACTAATTTCATAGAAAAAACAATTTCAAATTTAGAGAGAACAATTTTACGTCAAAACGATAATAACAATCAAGTACCAACAACAAACCGTCAAGAACAACCAATTTTAATAAATTTGATTCCTTATGTTCATAGACTTTCAGGAAAAATGAAAAGAATTGGTTCTAAATTCAACATACGAACTGTTTTCAAAACAAGAAATGATTTGTGATCTTTATTAACAAAAACTAAACCTTTGAATGAGAACCAAAAATCGAGAATATTTACAATATTCCCTGTATTTGTGGAAAATCTGATACAGGAGAAACATCAAGACCATTAGAAATCAGAAAACGTGAACATAGGAATAACATAAAAAATAGAGATATTGGTATATAAAAGATAGCAGATCATGTGTCTTCCAATACCGGCAATCACATGATGGATTGGAATGGAACAAAAATCCTAATGACGGAACCTGATGGTTATAAAAGAAAAATCAAAGAGTCAGCTTGTATTTTGTTGGATGAGACTAATAATCTTGCCAATTGTTCAGTAGGAATAGATCGAATTTGAATGGATTTATTGAAAAAAGAATTTTGAAATAAAGTAACGATATCAACATCTAGTAATCAATATTGATCTATGTTCATCATATATTGACAAATGTCAATCCAAAAAATAAAAAAAAATTATCATGATTCTACAAAGTTGCATGAAAATCAGTTATTGTCTGACGAAGGTGTCTGATTTAGACTCCGAAACGTAACGCTTAAGATTTCAAAGTGTTTTAATTTTCTTTCTGTTTATTGTTAGGCACCAATTTATCACGTAAAGTTTTGGCCCCTGACAAATTAGTGCTCAAAATTTTTACGAAGGGGCCTTTCTTATATTATTAAAAAGTTTTTTCTAATTCTTTCTTGTTTCAGAGACTGGGAGAGAAAACCCATAATAAGTTCAGGAAAATGCAGAGTCTTCCCAGAAAAGATTTCAATAGATATCTGTAATGAACTCATTACAGCATTGTTTTCAGTTATATTTTCGTTTTGTGGTTATCAGTACTGACCTCCGATCTTATCAATTTTTAAATCAAATCAATTCAAATTCCTTAATCTGTCAAATTTCGTAAGTCACACCAACTGCCCAGATACAATACAAAAGTCACCTATCTGAAATTTTATTTGATTTTCGAGAGTATTCCTCAAAACTTGACTGAAATAGAGAAAATATCGTCTAATACTCTTTGCAAAAGGCGATTCTAACACTCATACTTTAGTATTCATGTTGGAATATTACCTCATTCTGCAACTTGCTTTAGAATTTACTATTACAATTCAAACTCAATTTGGTGTCGAATTTTTCAGCGAATACGACACGAGGTCAAATCAAGGTCCGAAAATTTTTTCTCGCTCATGAATAGTTTTAGAAAATTATCCCTCGTCTTCAACTCGGGATAGTTTTCAAATTGTACATGAGCTCGAAAATATTTCCGGCAATAATTTGACCTTTAGTGGTATTACTAGTGAAAATAAATAAATCCGTGGCAGGGGACCAACTTGTAGTCAATAAATATTACCATGAAAGCTGTGCTAGTATGAAACATTCTAGCATGATTTTGTTCTACAAGATGTAGCAGGATTCATAATAAATTTCAAAGTCTTAAGTTTCTTTAGGTTCAACATATTGGTTTAATAACAGATTTCAGTTTCTCAAAGCCGATTTATATTTAAAGTCCCAATTTCGTGACTTCTGCAGCTAAAGTGTGCTTTAAATCACAGAACATACCTGAATATGCTTCAACTTAATTTGTGATTATTGGTTATTTTCAAATCTTGTGTTGTTTCATTTCGAAATCAACTGATCAACAAGATACCTTGTCGAATAGTTAAAAAGGTTATAACGCCACAACATCCAGCAGTCGAGAATATAATATGTAAAAATGCCTAAAATCACTGCAGAAATGGAAATAACCTCAGAGCTATTCATCGCACACTCATTAAAATAGTCTTTCTAGGAGGTGACAATGCAGACATCACTGCAGTAGAAAATTACATTTTGCATTGAATGTGCAAACTGTGAGCAATACAAAATTATGAATAAGAAATATTGTGGCCTGGATCGGTAAGTGATTACACCGCTTTCTTCAATTAAATACTGAAACATAAATTTGTAAATGATTCATTTGGTCTTTGAATTCTTGTTGGTGACACCCCGAAAAAATAACAGTTATATGAATGAGGTAGAAATTCAATAATCTCATAGCTTTTAGTTAGATTCAGCTGATATATCTAGTGAAAATAAATGCTCATTCAAAGATCTCATTCACTTTATTCCTTTTGTTTTAATTGGATCTCTAAATCTAATAATGTTAATTATGTGCTTCTGCATGCCTGAGCTCTTCATGTACCAATAAGTTTCCTCTTCATTAGTAAAATTTCAGGCGAACTCCTTTGTTGTTTTGATTGATATTCATTGCAATGCTATCATTGTCTAAACAGCTTAACACGTGAGGAAGTACAAACAGGAATTGTATAAAAATCAGAAAAAACAAGAGTTTAAGTTTGAGTCTGCAATTACAATACAAATGGCGCAACTGTCAATTTAAGGTCAAATGAATCCCTTTCAGTATGCCAACATACAACATTTCCCCCAAAGACTTCTCTTGAAATAAACTGATGTTTGGTGGATTATTATCAAACTGGCCTTTGCTAATGTATCTTATATCTTCATTTCTTTCAACTTCAATAAAGACCCCAGATATAATATATTTTGTCTATTTCTCGATTCATTCAAATGACACTGTTAATTTCATACGATATTGATAGCAGCACTACAAATTTTGGAATAGGTGTCATCACAGGTTTACCCAAAGTACTGCTAAGTTTAAGGATGTTCAAGGCAAATTAGAAAAGCTGATGAATATAGTGGTCAACGTATTTGTGTCAGATGAAGGATGTCACTACCTTAATATCAGTAGTAGTCAACAAACTAAGCAAATTTCATCGCTTGTAAGCAAATGAACTCACCTCGGTGTTCAAAGCTTTCGTTATTTCCACAACATTCATATGAACCGGCTTCTTCTCGCTGGCCTCAGCGTTGAATTCATCGTTGGACAAGAAGCCGTTACCACCATCGAAGTGGTTCTTCAAATCGTTCAATTTACCATCGATACCGTTCACTTTCAACTCCAAACTCTGCAGTTTCTTGTTGATATTCGAATTGCCAGGCTCGGAATTCCCATTGTTGGAAAAATATACACCGGATGGGACCCTCAGTAACCTAGCATCCAGATTGTCTAGTTTGGATAGGACAGATTCCGTCTTCTCGATGTTGTTGGAGACTCTTGTGTCGAGGCTCTCGACTCTGCGCATCAGGTGCTCGACTGCTTTATCCAAATTTTCGATACGCTGAAGTTTGGTGTCCAATGTTGAGATCAGGACTTCGAAGAAATCGAAGAGGTAGCGTTCTCTGTAAAGAAAAATATGGATTAATAAGGATAAATGATTTGATGCTTGTATCACTTCTATTAACAAGGAAAAATAACATACATAATAATAAATTTATTACATCTTTTATGCAATTTTCTTAGGTTGTATCATGTTTTGGGGTGTTTTTTCCACCACCTTTATTCCTCCTCTATCTTAGTTCTTCGTGTACAGTCTTTCTGATTTTATGCCCGACGCCGAACCTTTAACATAAATATGTATAGGATATTTCTCTAAAGGAAATAGCAGCATATTATTCATATGTCTATTGACTCTCAGTTGTTGAAAATATCGTCGACTTTTCACTCTATGCATTATCAACATGAAGCATTGCAGGATGTTCAATTGTGAGAAAATAATCGTATATTCGATTTTTTTCTATTTTACTAAAACCAGTGTCTGAATATGGTTGAAGAATTATTATCATAATTATTAACGGACAGAATATTGCTATGAACCCAAGCAATTGAATCAGACATGAATTGAGGAAATAGTTACATATTTGTTCTACTAGGCAGTGAAGTAGTAGTAGATTGATGCCGGGGATGCTGGGAACTCAGCTAAGGCAGTCAATATACTTTGCTGCCGAGTTAAACATAACATTTTTTCTCCGATTATTTATAATGATATATCGAAGATTTTGTTTTTCCAAAATTATTGCACTTATCACAATTTTTTTTTATGATTGAAAACAATGTTTATTATACTCTGTTCAAGCTTAAGCGAGAGCAATAAATAAAAACAGAATCGTCTGGTTTGCGCACAATAAAGCTCGTATTGGTCAAAAGGTCATAACAACGCTCCCTTCGACCGCCCTAAAAGATTGCCAGGGTCGTACTCGGAACTATGCTCGAGATTGCGGCAAGGTAATTCCAGGAAACGCCAGAGTTTTAGAGATTTGGGTCGGAATCTTGCAAGATTCCGACAAAGTAATTCTGGGAAATACCAGATTTGGGTTCTTTCCATTCAGTTAAAACTGGACGATTGTATGAAATCTCCTCGATTCGACTCTGGACGGAAAGTATCTATCCGAAGGCCCCCCTACCGCTGCGCGAACCTTGTTTTATTGCTCTCGCTTAAGTTTGAACAGAGTATAGAAATAGCTGTGTCTACTTAATGTTGCCGAATGCTAAAGAAGTTTTGCCACTTTACTTGTAAATTCAGCAGGTGACATAGGAATGTTGAGAAGACATGGTAGGTGGAAATCCTCAACTAAAGCAGTAGAGCTGTATCAGAGCACTGTGCTCCCAAGCACTTTTTAAAAGCAATGCTTAGTGATTAGTAATTGAGGAACTTCACCAAGAAGCTTAGTGCTTAGGAATATATTTATCCCCAAAGTGCTCCCAGGCACTTCTGTGGATCATCATTATGCCCTTTTCCAATCTCGTCGTAACACGAATATATGCGATGGACGCCGACGCCTTGAAACCGTAGATCTATGTAGTTTTTATGTTCACAATGAAGTCAAGTATTGCAGAGCTCACAACTTTTAACAGAGGGGTAATAGAATGGTCAAACATTTTGCATTATATTCCTTTCATTCTAAAGCTTTTACTAGGAGAGGCTTTGCTTCTGATAAATCGATAACGAAATTCGAATTTTTGATAATGATTGATGATTTGATAGTTTTGATTTTTTGATTCTGGAAATGAACTATTTAGGCGAATGGTAAAGATGTTTGATTTGATCGCTTCCAAGAGGTGATAATCTAATTTGAAGTTCCTATCAACCTTCTTCATCGATCTTTTTTGTGGTTTCAGCGTAATTGGGAGTTGTCGTTTCATATTCCATACTTATTCTTAATGTTTTGACCTCTCCCGCAAGCTTGAAGTGAACTTTTCATATTCAATTATAATCATTTCCCCTAATTAACATGATCAGTTTGGTTGAACTCATACACAACCGATTAATAGCGAAATACTCGAAACAATAATTTTTCAGGATAACTATGAATACATATCAAACCATCCGAAGACATCCGGAGAAGCTCAAAGTCAGCATCGTATTCGAGACACACTTTAGGTCAATCTTTTCTAACCTTCCGATAATCTCACATATGACAGCCTTTTGTGGAAATTGGTGTTCAGTGTTCGCGACTCGGGAGCCTTTTTTAGTACCTACTTGGTGCTCAAAGCACTAAAATTCAGTTTTTGAAACATAGATAAATTCAAATTAGTAATCATCGAAATGAATACCATTTTCAATTCCTAGGCTGACAGATCTTTCATCATGAGGTTGGAGAAATGATATTAGATTTTGTCACTGATAGGAGAAATATATCAGTATCCCATACACCTAAGGGACAAAATCTTCATGAAAAACTTCAATATTTGAAGCAATTAGTTGTGACATACTGAGTAAAATATTAGTAGTGACATCTTTTTTTTCACTCTATGAGGCCCACTGCTAAAATCTCATAGAGTGAAAGAGGATGTACGCAGTTCTTTTTAGCATGTGATTGGAGATATGGAACTTCTCTGGGTAAAAACCCAGTACGTCACAAGTAATTGCTTTAAATATTGAAGTTTCTTTAGGAAGATTTTGTCCCTGAGTGGTATGGGATACTGATGATGTCAAATGAGGCTGAAACCGGTATCTCCTCTCAGTGACAAAATCTAATATCATTTCTCCAACCTCATGATGAAAGATCTACGAGCCAAGGAATTGAAAAAGTTATTCATTTCGATGATAACTATTTTGAATTCATCTATGTTTCGAAAATGTTTTCAGTGTGGCCTCCGTGAAGGCAGAGAATTTTTTGTTTTTTGATTTATTCTTTTTTCTCAAAAATACCGATATTCAGTGCTCGGCACAGCTGCTCTGTAATGCAGTAGGGTACATTAAGAATTCAATGGCAAGTAAAACCAGTATTTGTGGAAAAGTTTGCATTTAAGTAGGAAGTACTTATGTGGCGAATCAAACTGGTAATAGGTGATGGATTTATTCAAAATCATAGTGATTTCACCATTAATGTTAATAACAACTGAAAATATGTGTTATTTAATAATTGCTGATAAATGTTTCTTTTCAAAAATGTCAAAAGTTTTATTCCAATTCAGAACAATCATTCTGATAGGCAGGAAAGTCCTTACTCAGCAAAATTAATATTGCCTCCCAATTGGAGAAAATATATTGCCTCGATTAACGTTTGAGCCAGATGGCATTTGGTTTGGTGAATATAGGCTCATCGAAAGAAAATTTACTGTTTCACAAAGTTTGAGGTCGAGTAATCAACAAATAAATTCCATTGAAGTGAGGGAATATTTATATATCATTAGATGAAATATGACAATCGATTTTTGTTCCACTCTCTTATTTAAAAAATAAAAAATCTTTGTGTACTTTAACAAACTTAATAACAGGACATGGAATCATTAGAAGTGCAAGGTGACTAGGCGGATTATAAAAGCATCGCCTTCGATATCTTCTGATTAAAAAAACGTGAAATTAGTTCGATATTTCAATTTCATATGATCATTTCATGCAATTACAGCGGGCAAACCTCGATGTTTTTGTAAGGCAACTGGAAATTGAAATCGCATCTTTAATATCATTTTTATAGACAAATTAGATGCAGTAAAAAAACAAATTGCTGTGTTCTTATGTTCCGAGTAATGATGAAAGGTATTTTCTGGTTGTTTTTAGAGTTTAGACATTAATAAGTACCTATTAGATTCTCGAACTGCATTTTGTGATAATAACTAATTAATTGCCTAGAAACATTTTTGAAGAACGGAAATGGGGCTTCAATCTATAGGAAGAATGATTTATTTCGAATTAAGAAGGCAAATATTTTGATAGAGCTATCGGATCAAGATTTTCACAAATCAATCATAGAAATATAATATTGAAAAATGACGTAATACTTTATTCAGTTTTGGCGAGAAATCTCAGGAAACGTTTTTTTTCATAGCATTTCATGAAATTGCATAACTATACTCTGTTTCAAAATTTTGGTTACCTATGTAGGCCAATTTTTGCTTAACCCTTACGCTCCATATACTCACAATTGTGAGTGTCCTATTTTGAGTGGATATAAGGTAGAAAATATTATTATACATCGCTTGCTCCTGAACGATATGATTGTGAGCATAGATATGAAGAGCGCTGCGTATGCATTTCTCCGGGCAGACGTTGTTTATCCTAATGGCATCCAGTCAAAAATTGTGATTTGTCGTGACAGTGTAGTCATCATTGCATCTAGAAGTAAGTACATGTTTACGTTCATTTTTTAGTTTCAACTTCACTCATAATTCACGAGAAAACATCAAATTTTGTTTTTCTTGCATAAATTTGAAATTTGAAGGCAAGATTTTTCTTCAACAACAGGGTTTTGAAAGAGTATCACATTTGTGAGTGTCGGGAGTGAACTGATAAAAAAGTTAGTCAGGTATTGAGAAGTTTAGGAAAGTGATAATACAAAATACTGCTTTCGTTATTTCAGAACAAACTAGAAAAATCGATCTGAATAGGCTTGCAAATAATCCGGATGCAATATTCGAACTTGTGGACGAGGTTGGGTCAATTTGAAGGAGATGAAGATGATGTTGATTGGTAGCCCAATACCAGTAAGGAAAAATCTTCCTCTGATGAAGATGAGGAAAGCGAGACTGAAGAAAGTATAGAACAACAGGAAATACCCGCATCTACTAGCTCCCGAAGTATAGCAACGTTTTCATGGAAGAAGAGTTCTTTTAGAAGTTTGGAATAACCTGCAGAAGAACTTGAGGAACCAACTGAAGTTCTAACAACATGGTGTTATTTCAAAAAATATTTGGGAGAATCTTTTTATGAACTTTGTGCTGAATTAGCAGTATATCTGCTATGTGGTTCAAACAATGCAGCCACTGAGAATCTAGATCCGGAAGAATCTGATGGTGAATCACTGCCAAAACTATCGAAACCTACACCCAAACCTTGTGAGGATAAACGGTATGAGGTTTCAATCACTGGCCTATCCACGAGGAGATAAAAATCCTCTGTGTTGTCGGTGGAATCGTGTAAAAGTAGGTCAAGAATGTCTTGCAGTAAATGTTAGGTCTATCTGTGCCTTAATAAAAATCAGAATTGCTTCAAAGCTTTTCATACGCAATTTTTGTCATTTTTAAGTTCAGTATGTTATTATTTCAGGTGTATTTTCCTTATTTTTTTATTAAATATTCGTATCTCATCAATTTTTTTCAATTACTTGCACTACCTATACACTCCCAGTCCTCACAATTGTGACACTGTCACAATCGTGTATGTACCTGGTATACTCCCGTACCACACAATTGTGAGTATCATGAAAACCTGTCAAATTGACAGAATTAAAATCTGAAAAAATTAGACACGCTATTTCGTCCATATCCATGGTCAAAAAATGTATGGGTAAAATTATGTCTTCATTCAAAAAGTTTCAGGAGTGTAAGGGTTAAGGAAAGTACCTAAGTAAAAATATGTATGGGGCCATAATAGAAAATATACCAGGTGAGATTTTGACTGGTCAATATACAGGGGGTTACATGTGAAATAACTAAGTTCACATTCGTTTCCGGTAGAACCGGAAGTAGATTCTGCTTGGAAATATTGTATAATGCAAGGTCATGTACTCTAAAACAAAAATGCAAAATCTTGAATTTGAAATTCAATTACTTCCTTAAAAAGTTCTAATGAAACATGAAATGATGGAAAAAATCACCCTGTATTTTCAAGATAGATTCTTGAGGCCATTTTAGTGCAAATCATTTTGAAATTTCAAGCTTGACAAAAATTCGTTTTCTCAAATGAACGAGAAGGCTCATTGAAAGAGATTTCAAAAGAATAGACTTATATATTGAGTATTTTTTCATAGACAGTTTTCATAAGATCAAAAACTTAGTACAACTTTGTGTTTATTAGAAAATATCATTTTTTATGGATACTCAACAGCTTATATTTTTTGAAACGCAACAATCGGTAGAGAAAATAATCTTTTTTTGGACCTCAGAAATCTCCAGTTGAAATATAAGTAGGTGAAAGTCAAAGACTCACCCTGTAAATGCCTTTTCTTCGGTCCTTTCTTTCGATCTTAATCTCACTTCTTTTCTCCAGCTCATAATCTTTTCAAACCAACATAATTAACTCACGAAAAGAAATCCATAAACTTAATTTTTGACGTGATTTATTCACTTCGTCTGATGATCAAGAGAGAATTTGTGAATTAATTCAGTATTTATTCTCCACATCACCTGAATCCCACAATTCAAATGTTACTAATGGGATATTATTACCTCCTTTTGGTTTCATGCAACCTCTCTAGGTTTAGGTTAAGTTTAAAAACAGCTTTGCTGTACTTTCTTCATATATTTGTGAATTTTGTGAAAGAATAAAGTCTATCACTACAATATTATTATTATGACAATAATTCTTGAACGGACCATACCTACAACTTCAGCATTTATCGAGCAAAAATCATTATTTAGGACACTGAAAAAATTACTTTGATATTATATTTTCAAATTCTGACACATATTTTGAAATACCTCGTGGACCTATCACAAATATTGTTCGAGAGTTCCACTATTTCTAATGCGACCAGCATAACATTTCAAAAACATTCATCAAGAGAGCCTGTAGAAGATATTATTTATGTGTCCGGTGGAAAGGAATTACAAAGATCCAAGCTCTGTTCTGGCGTAGATTTCGATAAAATTGCACCCATTATTGAAAATTTATCGTTGGTCAACTTCCTTATAGGTATCTAATATTTCTTAATTCTTTCCTTGTCGGCGTATAACGACTTGGTTCACACATAGCCGGCAGTGTTACTTTGAAGGGTGTCATGGTACCTATTTGTGGTATCGTTGTTACGAAACTCATAACGGCAACCGTTGAACATTATCGTTCAATTAATCATCGGTCGAAGAGGAATTACGAATGGGCAACACGAAAGGAATTCAACAGTCGATAATGATACAATACTTTCGAATGTTCAAGACACCGGATGAAAGATTGCTGTCGATTAGTAAGATGACAAAGTCTCTGTCGACCCCTTCTTCCATACGGATTTCCAAATGAAATTATTTCATCTGTTCAGTACTTACCTACTTATGTGATAGTTGATGTACCTAAATTCTTCATGAACTCATATTATGTGTTGAATTATGAAAGTAATTATTGTGGTAATGGAAAATCTAAGAAAGGTTCAACGGATTTTATTTTGATATTGGCTCAGAAACGATAATCAATTTTATATCATACCAATTTATTCTTTTTATCAGTTCTCGAAGCCACTAAAAAGCTATGTCCTTGAGGATAACCTAAATGTTACAAAAATTGAAATAAATTATGGTTACCGTATGTGTTAATTATCCTTCATCAAATCTGATTTCATACGTGGATTCTCTGGTTATCAACTTTCAGTAAAGAAAAACCACACAAGAAAGGTATACCCGTCAGACTTCCTGAAAGCTCATTCCAAGGGGCACAGTTCCATTAATAATACATTCTACAGCCTTTTTTGTACCATTTTTTGGATATCATGAAATAGTTGTTTTCCTATCAAGTGCAGAAAGTTTTACTTTTCCGTACGAGATTGCTGTTGTCCGAACGACGCTCTGCGTACGGAAAAGATACTTTCTACACAAGATAGGAACATTATTTTTTCTACGACCCCACATTGAAAATATATATTTTATTTCAACATACAAAACATTCCATGAAAATCCATAATACACATGAATTCTACATGTCGTTACCATGGTACTCTCATCGTTGACGTTCCATGCATAGAGACATATCATAATTCAGTTTATTCCTCAATAAAGTGTGCGGAAAAAACCCCTGCTAATACTTTCCCGCACTAGTGCGGAAAAGTGACACTTTCTAAACTAAAATGAGTACGGGAAAGTGGGTGAAACCGTACGGTCGTCTAAAAATTATTTCTAAGAGTGGCGTTTGTGCCCGAATGAAATTAAAACCGAGGTTTCGTGTTTTCATTTGAATAATCATCAGAAATGTAGAAAATTGGGTTTACCTTTCGGTTCTTCTCCTTGAAACATAATTCCAATTATAGATACCTGGGAATTAAACTTGATTCCTCTTTAAATTTCAACGCCCATTTAGATGATCTGAATTTGAAGCTTAAAACTCGAATATATTCTTATTCAGAAACTAGCTAGTTCCTCATGAGGCGCTGATACAACAATACTTCGTACGGCAGAGCTAGCTTTGGTTTTTTCTGCTGCTGAATATTGTTACCCTGTTTGGTTGAAGAGTGTTCATGTAAAAAAAATGATGCCCAACTAAATTTTGCTAAGAGGATTATTACTGGTACTATCAAGTCTACACCTAATCCTTGGTTACCAGTCCTCTCAAATATTGTCCCTCTCCATATTCGAAGAGAGGCAACAGGTTTGAAAATTTGGAACGAATTCAATTCCTCTCCAAATTCATTTCCCATACTCACCTATATTCCAGATAATAAGGTCCCCAGATTGAACTCGCGTAAACCTTTATGGTCGAATTTTCTGATTGATATGAATAGAAGCGACAAAGAAATTTGGAAATCTGAAGGGAATGTATCCAATTTTTTCAATAAAGATCTTATTTCTGATCCTTCTATCAGAGTTCTTGGTGTTGACCTTCCCAGGAGAATATGGTCTGTTCTAAATCGTATTAGAACAGGTCATGGACGATGTAACAGCATGCTCTTCCGATGGAATTCGGTTGAGAGCCCTAGTTGTGAGTGTGGGGAAAATGAGGAGACTATAGAACATCTTTATGAATAGTTGTCACATTTATAAATTTCAAGATGGTTTCGAGGCTATACATAAAGTAACAAATGTATTTCTGAAATGGGTGGTTAATTTCAAAATAATTTAATTTATTCTAAATAATTGGTTGCTTTTCTGCTTTCGTCTTTTTTCATATGTATTCCTACTCAATTAACCGTCATGACAATAATTTAAGGGGAACAAATCCATCGAGTTCTAGATTTTTCCTTATTATTGATTTTGGATATTGCTATTGGTTATTAGGTTGACTATCATTTTGATTTATTCAAATATTTTAATCGGATTCATACTCTCCGAAGTTTACTTCAACAGTCATATAATCTTCGATTTCTTCTTCTTCCTTTTCATCTTCGTCTTACTGGATGTTCATTGTACTCAACTTAATATTTGAGCAGGATTGACCTTGGAAATTGGTACAAGCTGGAGAACAGAGCTACCTGGCTTTTTTACAGTCACATTTGGCACTACAACTTTTTTTTGCTATTGCAGAAAATAGTGTTCAGGAGTTTCGCTGGTGCAGTTGGGAGTAAAGTTTTAATCGGTTTCAGAGTAATATCTATCAATTTCCAGTCCCATTCTTCTGAATTTAGCCTAGCTATGTTTGAAGTTGACAGTATACTCGATACTAGTGTTGAAAAGTAGATGAAGGTGTTGGAACCCCAGATCTAAATTATGAGGATTGTTTTTTAGAATGACAGGTTCAAGAAAATATTACAATAAGTCGGAAATTTCTTCATATCTTCGAAAATTCTACCTGGTGGGGGGTACATAAATTTATGGAAAACGCAAGATTGAATATCTTCACAAACAATTGCTGTCGCAGCTTTCAAAGTTTTTAACCTTTTGTCTTTTTCATCCAGGTGTTTTTGTTAGACCAGACTTGAATCAAAATATATTGATAATTGCCAATAAAACAAATAAATCTTCACAAAGAGTCTTTTATTCATCCAACGAAAACTGGCAATCATCACTCGTTCCTATGAAATTAAAAATTGTCTCCATTGCTGAGGTCACAGTTTCAACATGTGGACAAAAATCTGTAACCGAAAGTAATTTAAAATATTCAGATAGGGAGTGAATATATTTTGAATAAATGTTTTCATAATAGTTAAATATATATGAAAGAGACACAAATAGGCCGTAAGTGTCTGATTTGGCTCCCCGCCAATTTTCGTTATTTTGGCACTATTTTTATGCGTGATTTGACCAGGCTATTATATGTGTGTGATATTCGAGGGGTCTTTCACTGACCATTTTTTGTACACTAAAATTCCAATTTTACATTTAATTCCATTAAATTCACCTCAATTCCATTAAATTCCCCTCAATTCCATTAAATTCACCTCAATTCCATTCAATTCACCTCAATTCCATTCAATTCACCTCAATTCCATTCAATTCACCACAATTCCATTCAATTCCTCACGAACATATTCAATCGAGAAGTCTCACTGACCAAAATTTGTATGCTCAATTGCCCCTTCGAGAAAAAATTCCTCTTATTTCCCTAAAAATTGACTTCATCACTCCTAATTGTCCCTTCATTTCTTTTCAATTCACCTCATTTCATCTCATTGCCTCTCATTTCTCCTCATTGCCCCTTCATTTTTTTCACACTTATGTTATTTAAACAACTATTCTCGAAATCAAAAAGTAGAATTTTCTTTGTAGTTTCGTGAAAAAATATTTTATGAAGTACCTTCATGAAAATATGCGTTATATACGTCTATGAAGAACATGGAAACAAAATAACAATGGTATACGAGAATTGATACAACCATTGATTAAAAAGAATATTTATTTGTAATAACAATAACTGAAATAAAATATAAGCGTCTATCGACATAGAATATTATATATAATTTTCTAGAAAAACAGTTTTTGAATATAAATTGAAAATATTACATTTATAAAAAAGCAAATAAAGACCTTTTCTTCATATATAAATTTTCTCTGGAATGCTCTTTATTTTTCACATGCTGATAAGATCTATTTTCGTTGAATGAGTCGGTTCCATCCAGGAAAAGACCAAAAAAATAACATTTTTCTACCACTTGAGATTTTTCTTCAATGATGTGATGGTGAATTGCACTACAACTCTTGTACCTGAGCTTCTTCCTCAGAAGTTTCACTTGAACTTCACTTGAGGTATATTTCTCGGTATAATTCAATATAACCAATTATACTTATATTTTATATAAGTAAGTAGATATTTATGTGTCTGTAACACATATAGCACTATAGGAGGTTTCCCAACTGAACATCAGAAATAGTTTCAGTGTTTCGAGTAGAAAACTAGGTATGGGGGTGCTGTATACTGCCTTTAATGGAAGCATATTTGAAAACAATGAAAATTCAAATGTAAAAATAATAAAATTTATTAGAAAAAACACTTGGTATAAAATCCAACATTCAAACATAAAATAACAAAATAAATTATTAAATTAGAAACTTATTCCATCACATTGATATCTATAATTGTAAAATATAAAAATATATATATGTTATGAAAAAAAAATAAACATACCTATCAACGATGTCAACGAGGCTATAAAGGTTATTAGGAAAATAAAATTAATGAAATGAAAAGGAACTCTTTTTCAAAATGACACATCAAAGTAAACTGAAGAGCAATATGCTGAAGTAATAAAATCTCTAACAGAGTAGACCGATTTTTTAAAATTAGTGAAAGATCTTTCAGTATCATTGAGGACACACCGTGGTATTTTGAACGGATCCGTTCCTTCAATTTTGATAGGGCCGTAGATGAAAAAAATTCTTTTGCATTCTGAATGTCCTCATTTCTAGGCCATACAAAATTTGTAAGATCCCGCTTTAAAAATTTAACCTTGTATGAATTTGTATCGCATAATATTGTTTTGTATCTATAATTATTTGATTCAATTTGGTGCGAACGGTTCGAGGATCGGGTACATTTTTCGATGAATCATCTTCCAATTCCGTTGTCTCTTCGGATTGACTACCATCAGAAAATTCGTCTCACCACTTTCTTTTAGCCGAGAATTTTCCTTTCTTCAATTTTTTCTGAAATTCTCTCGTTTGTTATCCTCATAACAGTCATGATAAAGTAAAAAAAAACATAGGTCATATCCTTGTGAAAATTATTGTCTCAAAAACATAGATAAATTAATAAAAAACTTACTCTGAAACAGTTGCTTGAACACTGTCGATGGCACATAAACAAATATTATTTTTTGCACGATAGAACGAATTTTGTTAGTTACCGAGTTTGTTGCTAGATCCGTACATCATTTTTACTGGTTACTAAGGTAAACAAATTCAAATTTTTTCAAATTTTTTAAATTAAATTAAACAGAACGGTAATGATTGAATATTCTTTGAAATAATGAAATTACACAAACAATTTGAATTCAGATCATTTAATATTGATAGTTAAAGTACAATTTTTACAATTGCTCATGGAAATACCACTGGATTGAGTAGTAGCCGAATTCACAGAAACCTCTGCTGAATTCAACATTTCATGTTGCAACTCACTACGTTCCGTTCTATGCAAAAGTTTTTCAGCAAAGTCTAGTTTATTTTCCAGCGAATCCTCAACGTAACTTTCAGCTACAGTCGAAGACCGCCATCCACCGTGTCGTTTTAGTCCTAATACATCTACTCATTTATTAGCTAATGAGGTGGCCGAAGTGCGTCTAAAAGTGTGGCCAGTATAGGCATTTGGATTTTCTTAATTCAAAAAGGTTGCAATATTTGACGGCCAACTTCCAATTGTGCCTTTGCCTATTACTTGATTACTGCATTTTCCGTTTTGATATCTCAAAAATAAATGCTCGCTCTTCGCATTTTGTGGAGGCAGAAGGAAATATTTTCTTTATATTTCCACGTAATTGATATCATGATATCATTGAAATGACATAATTAGTTTATAAAGCACTATTGTATGAATAAAAGCACACCTTAATAATTAAAAATAATATATCATCTGGTGCTTCTTTTAAAAATTTATTAATTTCTTCTCTCGTAAAAACAGCAGATTTTTTGGGTTTGTAACCAATAGATTTTCTTTTGAGGAATGCAATAAGCGTTGCAAACTTGGATATGTCCATTCCGTCATTCGAAAATATTGTGCTCTTCAGCATTGAATATTCCGCCCAAAGACTTCCAAGCGATCTCAGCTTTTCGATGCTCCGAACAAAATAGGCCAGTAACACTTTTTTATTGATTTGGCTGCCTTTAGTCTGAATCCATTCCTTGAAAGTATTGTATGTACTCTCGTAGTGGATTTTAGATTTCTCAGAAATAACTGAAGAACGGCCGATTTCCCAGGCTGTTTGAACTTCATTATCTTACGAAGATTCTATATCGCTCATTTTTTAACGCTATTCAATTCAATTGATTATTCTCACTTTGGAAATCTACTAAGTTTTCATCACCAAGATAACGCCTTATATTATATTCCTATTCAGCATTGATGAAGCCACGAATAAATGAATTTTTGAGATATATATATATATATATATATATATATAAATATATATATATATATATATTATATATATATATATATATTATATATATATTATATATATATATATAAAAAAATATATATATATATATATATATATATATATATATATATATATATATATATATATTCTTATGAAAAGGAGAGCTAAAATAATACATTAAATGTTGAAACAAAAAGTACCTAAGCTGAGGTAAAAAAAGAACGGGGTATCATAACATTCTTTGTATGATACTATAGAATCATACGATACTATCAACACTACTATCATACGATACTATACAGCCAGGGGAAAAAACCTCAGCCGAAAAAACCTGCCTCCCCGTAAACAAAATAACATAAAATATCAAATATCAGGAAAATCTTGAAAGACATCAGTGTGATCATCTTCATGTTATCCGTCGATGGGCTCGGATGCACAGATTCTTCCCAAAACGACTCGTAATTCTTAACCTGAAATGAAAAAGGACAAAAGCAGAAAAGAAACCGATTATTCAGAATAAATCGAATGCATTTTGGAAATGCATTTGCTACTTTAAAAAACATCAACATTAAGATTTCTTGGCCAAATAATGTTCGGAGGTTTATAAATATTTATGACAGAAATGTCACAAAATTTGAAAGAAATGAAAAAAAAAACTCCATCAATTTCCCCTTTCCGAATCTGTTGAATGTTACGAAACTGATAATTTTTCAACATAACAAGCTAAACTTGTAAAAAATCAATTAATACATAACCTTTCAACTGTCCTCTTTCACGAGGATTTTTTTTTCTGTTGCCGTGTGGGTTTCTTGCAGAAGAATCTCTTTGATACCATGTTCATCAGCTAATTTGGAGACGTAATCACACTTTCCTTTCGAAATTCCTTCGATATTCAAATTCAAAATCCACAAATTGTTGCTCTCTGGTCTTGTACATTGAGTAAAAATTGTGTCTATCGTGTAAAAAACGCTATAAGTATCTCGAACGTTAAGGACTGCCGATCTCAGACAATAATTGTCCTCGATCGGTAAAATGCCTCTATACTCAATATACTGTTATAGGTTATGTCTAAACGATCGTGAGGTAACGCGTAAGTTTTAAAATCATCCTTCTGCGCATGTTCAATTCCGTTCAATTCCATCCATTTCCATTACAATTCCGTTCAATTCCATTGAGTTCCAATGAAATTCCGCTCAATTCCACTCAATGCCATTCAATTCCCGAATAATACCTTTCAATTCCATGTAATTCCGTGTAATTCCGTGCAATTCACTCACAATTCCGAAATTTTGTACACTAAAATTCCACAGTGAAAGACCCCTCGGTGATATTTCTATCCCTTCTTCTTGAAATTTCATTTACTCCGATGATATTACCCTTGCGTCTCATCATACTGATTTTCCTACTAAAAAATGTAACTTTTTTGTAAATATTATAAACTCCGAGAGAATATACAGGATGTCCCAGAAGGAGACTAATATGGAAACATTTTTTGTAATTATATTTAATTTTTTATTATTCAGGAAAATACACACCCTATATGATGCTCATCGAACTCCTGTTTCTACAATTTTTTACTTCTTCAAAATTTTATTTTTCCTATTTTATCTCGAATAGTGCTCCTCTAACCTGATGAGGTTAGACAGGGTGAGTCGGGAGGAACGGACCAAACTTCAGGTGTGTATTCTGCAGGTCGAAATAATTCCAAAAAACTCATATGTTGTTATCCGATTCTCATTTGTTTTCAAACTATAGGGTAATTAGAATATTTGAATAAGGTCAACCAATATTCAGATCAAGAGTTTCTCGGACTTTGGATTGATCGCTGTGGTCGTATTAGTTGGCCTCCAAGATCTCCAGACCTCACACCACTGGACTATTGATTATGGGACTGCTTCATGAACGAGGTATACAAAGTAAAAGTTAAAACTCGGGATGCCCTAATTCGACGCATTAGAAATGCGGCATTGCTCATTAAAGAAAGACACGAATCAATCAGAAAAGCAACAAGAGCCAATCGAAGACGAAGTCGAATGTGTTTGGAGGTTAATGGCGGGATTTTTGAGCATTTATTGAAATAATGCTATAAATGAAACCATTTTAATGTAGAAAATCTTGTGTTTTTTTAATGACGCTATAATTTGAAAACAAATGAAAATCGGATAACAACATATGAGTTTTTTTAACTTATTTCGACCAGCAGAATACACACCTGAAGTTTGGTCCGTTCCTCCCGACTCACCCTGTATATTCAATTCTAAGCCAATAGTTCTAGCTTTGAAAATAATGTCACCTTCCGCCAAACCAAGTTTGTATTCAAAATTAATATTTCACACAATTTTAACTGCCTGTACAAAAAAAAACTGTACTACGTCAGTGTTGAAAATTACATTAAAAGTAAGCGCATTCATTGAGGAATTAAAAATTGTTCAACACTTACTATATTATTCCTTAGATCAATCGAAAGAACACGGTCTTTCTTGAAGAAACACAGTTTCGAACAATTTCTTCAAACTTTGTAAAAATGATTGGCATTGATAATGCTGCCCTAAATCTGTTAGGAATTGTATTGATATTATTAGAAATTGACAAGAGTAGAGGTAAACCTATAAACTCAAAAATGATAAAAAATTACAAAATGAAACTGGGAGAACATTCGAGAAGCTATACAAGAAAAGAAGAAAAAAGGAAATATTCATATCACCACACAGTCAAAATATCACACAACCGAAACTGATTCTCGTTGCTGGTCAGACCACCTACCTTGGGAGTTCTTGAATGTGTTGACTGTTCCTGAATTCACAACCTCACTGGGGAGTCGGTTCCACTGGTATATTCGGCTATGAATTGTGAAGTTTCGACTGCTTGGCGACCGAACTAATGAGGGTGCATTAAATAAAGTTCATTTTAAAAAAATTTCATACCAAGGTTCAAAATTCCTGTTGACACCTACTCTGAAAATATCTAACAATTTTGAATAAAATTCCAACATACACCATGAGCGAATTTCTACTGCAGTTGATGGAACTTTGAATATAAATGAAGATGTTTAAAATTGAGTTGATGAAGTGAATAACAGCAAGTTAACATCAGGAGGGTTGATGCATAATGTTTTCGGAGCAAATTTGTTTATGTGATTTTTCCAGAATTAATTGAAAAACTCATGCTTATTATGCGAGTGAAACTGATTTTTACTCTTTTTATCCAGAGCGCCTCAGATTCCAATAGAATATACTGTAAATACATCTTTCGTTTCTTAATTGGACGAGATCAATAGTTGATAATTCATTGTGTTATTGAACAAACACCTCTCCTGACCTTATAAACTTGAAAATAAGTAGGACTGGATCAAGAATAGGAGTGAATTTTACTTTTATGCTCGTTAATAATTCCTAATCAGAATTTATAACTAATGAATAATTCTCCCATTGTTTATATCTTCACAATCCGAAAAAGCATTTCATGTTTCGAGATGATAAAATCTAGTCAATTATTCATCCTTGGCCTAGTTCGTTTTTCACGAATGCTTCATTGTCTGTGAAAGAAAAATACTAGAGTAGATAATTAGGGAGAGTGACTAATAAGATGGCAAAATAATTATGAATACTGAGTTAAACAATGCAGTCAATTATATTACATGGGAAATTTTCATAAACGAACATTTTCTAAGATTTGTAGCCAGGTCACAATAATTAGATTAGGTACTAGAATTATTCAGCTTGTTGGAAGGTATTTGAATTAGAAGAGAACGAAGACGGTTAGAACTATTTGTGATTGTTGGCATCATTAATTAGTAAAAAATGCACTTCTGAAGTCGAAAGTTTATGGTCCTTTTTCTCATACAGCTGGGAATTGGGAATTGATAGTGTATAATTTGACGAATATCACCAACAAACAAAATTCGGATTGGGGAGATTTTAGTTATTTCAGATACAGATAGATATTTCCCGTATAGTCAAAAAACTATACAGGATGAGTCTTTGACTCGAACATATATTTTAGTAGTAGATTCCTGAGCTATGTTACTCCTTGAAACTTGCCCACTGAAGTTTTTCCAATAATGTTGTATAACATTGTAATGTAGCAATAATTAAATTCTATGAATCTGTTGAATATTCAGTCAAAGAATTCGATAGTTTGATGTTTATGGATATATTTAGATACATTTTCTTCAATATCAAAATAGTCCAAAACGGCGCATTTCAGGAGAAAGTATGAAGAATATTTTCACTGCTTGATAATATGGCCAGTAAGTTTTTAATGCGAAAAAGTTGTGATGGATGAACAGCATGGGTTAATGAATTTTTGAAGCTACCCTTTTATTAGATACTCTTACTCTTTCATCAGAGTTAATTTAATTGATATTGAGATTCACCGAAAGAGATACCATTCTTCGTTCCATATTTTCATCCCTGTCAGATCTGGTATTCCTCAGATATCTCATTTTGGGTTCATTCTGTTAATTTCGTTTTTAAATGATTTGAATTGTTTTATAAATAGTAGGATTTTCGAATTGATTTTCTGAAACTACATTGAAAGTATTGTCTCATTGGATATGGATCTGAAGTATGATCTTCTGATCGTATAGTGATTTGTAGAGCCCTTGAAAAAGTTTATATTAAATTTTTGCCTTTCATCACCTTTAAACTTGGGATTAATAAAAGTGAGGGAGACTATCATTTAATGCGTCTCATTTTGAACCAGTCTATCTTGGAGTCGAGAATATTATGCGTTTTTCCATTCGATGCCACAACATGTAGATTCTGTGCATCAGACACACGTGAGAGCGGAAATTAAAAAATCTTACTACGAAAACTAGAATCGAAATGTAATAACAATCAAGCTACAACAATAATAATCAATATAAAAATTAATAAGCATACTATCTGAAACTCTCACGATGAAGAAAAATAAAAACAAACTCAAGTTATCGAAAGATTCCAGCAACCCTCCTGAAAATAATTATCTACAATTCTTTCATCACTGCCTCGATTCAGCTACTCTCACTATCCTTTTCGTAGGATAGCTGAGTGATCGTAGGTCGATCGCGCCCCGCCTTCAATAACATCGTGGTAACACGTGACAAAGCGTTCTCGCTTAGGCGTAGATTTAATAATTTCTTGCTCAACCTCACAATTCCTTATTGCCTCGATTCGGCTACCCAAAGTTCGCACTCAGGACCCTATATGGATCCTATTCAAAATCTAAATGATCGTAGGATTCATAGGTCGATCGAGCGCTTGCCCTTCCTTTAATATGCTCGTCTTGAAGAAGAGGCAAGTGACAAAATGGTCTCATACTCAAATTCGTATTTTTTCAAACCTTGATATCTTGCGAAGTATTCATCAGGAAACTATGCTGTAAAAAGCATTTTACATTTGGAGTTAATGCCACAGTCACATTCATTTATATGAATTCATTCCATGTCAGTGAAGAGCCCTCTTCAAAATGAAAATTAATTTGAATTGAATGGAAAATGTAAAAAATGGTTTCGTGGGTTATCATCGGAAGTTATACATATGCCGTCGTTAACTTTTCTATAGAACCTTTTGGGCACTACAAAATTGTCCGTGATCATGTTACTCTATCTATTGTAGTTTACCTAATGTCGGCCGTAAAAGCCTTAAAGCTTATTAGCGAAAATTGATATTTTTCTTCATTTATTCGTTATACAGGGTCCTGCAATGGTGCGTTAGGCTTCCATAGCTGCCAACCAGACTTTTTAGGAATTCAGTTGAAACGCATTCCCTTTGTACTTTCAATTCTGCATCTCAGGAAATGATTTTCTGATATACAGGATGTTCCAAATAAAATTATTCAATAAATGAGTGATTTTATAAATGGAACACCCCTTATATTTTTGCATATTTTCAATGCTCTTCAATACCTCTATCATGATGCAAAATTTTAGGGATATTTTTCCAACGGTATGGGTCTTATTCAGAAAAAAATTTCGAGAGCATTCAAAATGGACAAAAATATAAGGGGTGCTCCATTTGAAAAATCACTCATTTGTTGAATAATTCATCTGGGAACACATTGTATATTAGAAAATAATTTCTGGAGATGCAGAATTGAAAGTACAAAGGGAATGCTCTTAAACTTAATTTCTAAAACCTGGTTTGGCAGCTATGGAAGCCTAACGAATTGTTGCTAGACTCTGTATAGGAATGAATTCCACATGGCAATCTACTCGAATATATCTCTACACTACAGTGAAGTTTTCATCAAAATCGGACATATCTGATTCCTGAGTTCTGTGAAGACAAACATACAAAAACATGGACTTTCACATCTGTATACATAAAAATGAATTGCTGTGCGTTAGGTACGCTAAAACTTGAAAACGGCTGGACCAATTTGGCTAATTTTGGTCTTGACTTATTCGTGAAATTCCAGGGAAGGTTTAAAAGGTGAGAAAATACGAAAATGTAAGGTATTTTATATATTATCATTGATTTTCGATGATCATCGATGTTTGACAATTAAATATCGAAGTTTTAAAATTGATTTTGCATTATTTATGACATTGTTACATCTATTTCTCGATTTTCAATTTCTTCGAGTGAGGACAAAACAAAGTTTGCACAAAACACAATTGTTATCAATTAATAATACATAAATAATTAATTAATATTTCGATAAACATGGGGTATCATGTTCGGTTATCTATGTCAATATCTGCTTCGGTCATAATTCGTGAAAGTGACATTTGAAGCGTCTAAATGCAAAACCAGACATATGATGTATGAGCAGAACGAGAAAAACGTCCTCTTTATGCAGTTGATCTTTTGTGAGAGATACAACTCACCTCAAAGTGTGCGAGAATTTTTTGTCAACTTGATTAATTTCAATTTGCGATGCCGAGAATAAGAAGACCTGACATAAGAAACCGCGTTACGGGAGGCCCATGCATTGAGGGGGTTGACTGATTATTTGATTATAGGAACATAATTCGAGTTATTTAGGAATAGGACGTATATATACGAAAAGTTAGGGAAATACAATTGGATCTGGTAGGCGGTGTTGCAATCAGGATCTAGGCTTCTTCAAAATTTTTCGTGTTTGAAGATAACCTTGGACTTATAATAAAAACAATAATTTTGATAGCCGATTTTGGCAGACGAAGTTGCGCGGGCCAGCTAGTTTATAATGTAATAATGGCCTAGTTTTTATTTATAAGAATATTATAATTTCATCGAATAGTTTCGAATGCATTGTTTAATAATTATTCGAATGTATTCTTCCGCAGTTTACTCGAAATCGCCCAAAACTGTGTCTCATATCCAGGTGAGCACAGAGAGAAACCAACTCAAAGCCACGAAAACATGCAACCGGCAGGTCATTTACTCCGAATGTTATCAATTTTTTCAATATCCCCCCGTTATGATAAACATTTTTTCATAACGCTCTTCAATCTTGAGATTCTTGATTATAGTTATTATTTTAATTATGTAGGTGCCGATCATCTCGCCCAATTTTTTTAGTCGTGGATGTGCCGCACAACCCATTTACGCAATGCCTCATTGTATGCTTCTCCCTCGAACTGATACCAACTATATAAGTCGGTATGTGTCTCGCCACGATTTTTCAGGCAACGGAATAAAACGGTTGGTTGTTCCTTTCACTGGGATTCAGTCAGCGGTAGGTAATTATTTATGTCATATCCATACGTACATTCATACATGTCAGCCAGATATGAACGGGTTATTTCACTCTGGGCCGGTAATGATATTGGTATTAGGTAATACCGATATTATTTGAATTAGCATTCATCCTATATCGGTCAGTACTGCAAATAAGGAACAATCTCTTCTCTTTCTTGCGCGTTCTTCAACTGAAAACCGATTCGAAATTTTTTTAATTGCGGGTGCTTATCTAGGTTTGCTCGAATCAAAGCCGAACGGTGAATAAATTTGCAACTGGATCGTTGTTTATGCGTTTTTCTGTAATGTATCCATTTAATTCATGGACAAGAGTAGGGTTGGATTGATGAAGCTTTTCTTTTATTATATACAGGATGATCCACGGTTGATGGTACGTCAGACGTTCACGGAGAACGGAAAGCGGAGAATTTCTTGAGAATTTGGTTTCTTAGACAAGAACACATGAAGGTAAAGAAAGTAGAGGGGGCATAACGTTTGAAAAGTGTCAACTAAACAAATCTGGATTTGGCACCCCAAGATGGCCGACCTCGAGGTAAATTAAACTGTAGGTTCTGCAATTTCGGCCTTATTTAAAATTCGTTCGTTGGTTTTGGCAGTTGTATGTAATAGAAAAACATATAAGAAATGGTTTCTTGTACAGTATATGCTGATGTAACTCGTCAATTAATGGTGAAAAGCTAAATTCTTTGACGTTTGGAAATACGACATGGTTTGATTACTGTTGCATACAAATTTAATTGATAATTCTATTGTGATACCTTTTTGTTTCATTGCATATTATCTGAATTTGTATGTACGTCCATGGACAAAAATAGTACATATGATTAGTGCAGGAACAAATTATTTGTTCCGTACGTAATTCAACGCATCAATTCATTAAAAGCAATAGTTTATGATATTTTGACTGTCTGATTTGTTTCGATCATTATTTATTCATCTTTTGGTCATTAAAAGAGAATCAAACAAACTTCGAACTGTAAAAATTCAAAGTTTTTAAACACAAATGCTGTAAAAGCAAAAGCAATGGTAAGAACAGGGAATAGGAACTGCAATTGATAATAGAGAGTTATCGAAATAAAAATACAGGATCTTGTAATAAAAGATTCCTTAAAGTGGGTCGGAAATTGGAGCTATCGAAATGATTTGTTTCTTGACAACTTTATTATGACATTTCCTTTATTTTGACAGTTGTGAGAAGTTGTTTAACCTAAAAGATTGGGAGAACTGTCAAAATAAGGGATCTTTTATTTAAATACGGCTGTCCTTTTTTCAAGTTAAGTACAGGAGGCATGTATTTTATTACAGGCCACCTAAAAATCTTTTGTGAATTGGCATGAGTAAATGTCAAAATAAATTAAACTATTTGCGTTTCCATAACCCACTATTGTTTTTTGAAACAATCAGATTTTACAAAAATATTTGAACATGGAACATGTCAGCAAACTCAATTTTATTCCCAATTCGAGAAGTGAAATTTTTAGAGAAGAGTTTTCTAAACAAATTGAAAAACGGCCTTTTTATTGCATTTCAAGGCAGAGAAAATGGGGGTACCAATTCAGTATATTACCAGAAGGCTATTATATTGTGAATGTGTGAGTTAAACCAAAATAGTTTGTTCGAAAGTTTTTGGATAAAAATAAACCAAACTGATAAACAATTTCTCTTTAGGGGTATTATCGAACATCAGTGTAAATTAATTGAAGAAAATGGATCCGATTATTGGTGGACGTTTTCCGAAGAAAAACTGCTCCCAGAAAGTTTGAAGAAACAAATAGATGTCACCCAAGTGAAAAAGGGTGAGGTAAGAAAGAAACGGAATGCTCATGACCTTGTTTATACAGGGTGATCCACGGTCGATAGTACGTTAAACGTTTACGGAGAACGCACGGAAAAAAATCTATTCTCAAATCAAGAATCCAAATATTCTTGGAATGTTAGACTTGTTTCGAGTATATATTAGATCAGAACAAGTAAATATGAAAATTTGGTATACTTGGAATGAATTTATTTTACTCAAAAAACATATACTTAATTAAAGAATGAAATTCTCTATCCAAGTAAATTATTTATTCAATTCAAATGATTCAGTTTGATCGATTCGAGAGTAATTCTGTATTTCAGGTAACTATATGATATCTTGACTACGAAAATATAATATTCTTATTTCGAATCTTATAATATCCTCATTCTATGTGATACATTCAAGAAATAGATTTTCTTAAAATAACAATTTCGATCGAGGGGCAAGTGGTAAAAGGGGCTGTGTTACACTTTTCTATGGAAGCTAGTTAGTTTAATAATTCGATGTCTGCAATTATACAAATCGAATTATTAAACTAGCTTCAATGAAGAATGCCAGTTGACCCTACTGCAATCTATTTCTCTCACAAACTCATATTTGTGACATAGCCCCTTCTTCCACTTGCCCCTTCAGTTATGAATTGAATTTTGCATAATGATTTATTTGACATTTTTCAATCCTATGAATGAACGAATTTCTAATTCATCAGTAATAAAATATTAGAATTCTATTTATCTGAAACAAAACTTATAATTGTGACGGATTTTTTTCTCAGATTTCAATGCGGAAATATCAGGAATATTTTACGCTGATGGGGTCAAAATACATAGGTTTGAACATTGTTACGATTCAAATATGAAGTTGAAATTTTGGAAAAATCGTGAAAATACAATAAAGAAAAAATATTCAATTTCCGATGAAAAAATTTCCTCGCGATAACTTTCTTTTTTCGTTTTGTCGGGATATTATCCTTGAAAGAACTTCAGAGAAATCTCAGAATTGTTCATGAAATGGGTGTGACAGTGACAATGATTTAATGAAGTATGAATATTTCCATTCAAATTGCTTCATAATAAAATATTATGACCCAGTGCACTGCAACTACATTAAAAAAAAAATCATCCCACGGAGAGATCTAACTAAGATCAACAAATCTGTAACATTCTGGAAAACGTTTCTATTAGGAATTCCATAATTTTGAAAGAGAAAACAGACGTTGTTGAAGTATATTTTAAGTGAAACTATAATTTTTCTCGATGAAATATGCGTATTTAGAATATAGAATTTAATAAGACGCAATTTTTCTTCCGGTATTTAGGCAACTCACATGAATCGAAGGACCAATGAAAACTCCCTAATCCATCGACGAGCAGTTTATCGTAATCCAAGTAGATAAATTCATCTATCCACTAGATCCAAGTATATGAATTCTTCCATCCACTAATTCCAAGTAAATTATTCCACAATATACTGAAAATAATCATCTACGCAGTTCTCGAGAGAGGTCTTGGATCATTCTAGGAGATTAACTATCATTTTATGTGTTAACGATGCTGAATATGTATAATTATGTATTTTAGGAAATAAAGTATTGACTGATCGATTGATTCATTCAATGTGATGTCGAAATCGTTTAACGATGTTTGGGACCCAAAAAGGGTTCAGCATCAATAAGGGCTGTATAGCACCCTTACTAGGTCATTTTGAATTCGATTTCATCACATAGGCACTATAGAGGGTGTAGAATTTAACTTTTGAGTACAATTTTATCTTTATTATATATGTATTTTAATTTGACATCCGATAAGAAAATGTTTCAAACGAAAGATATTGCAGTAACTAAAAAATACACTGATATTTGGATGAATAACTGATATTCATATTGCAAAATGAATGAACATGCAGAACATGAAAGACATGAGAATTTCGATTTAAATTAAAAATCATGATTTTCAATGCAATCCTTATTCGTAAGCACTTAAATTTTTTCTTAATTCTTGAAAGAGGTGAAGATCATGATCATAAAATGTGTGAGAACCCATGAATGAGTGCAATGGAAAACCTTAAATTAGAAATCATAATTTTCAATGCAATCCTTATTCGTAAGCACTTAAATTTTTTCTCAATTCTTGAAAGAGGTGAAGATCATGATCATAAAATGTGTGGGAACCCATGAATGAGTGCAATGGAAAACCTTCTCATCGCGAATATTTTGTGAAGAAGTAATAAAGAGATAAAATAATTTCTGTTATTTAAGGGAATATCTCATTTTTACATGTTTTCAAAAATCATCCCGCTGCTTCAAGTGTAAATTCCGATACGAAGTAATTATGATGTTTGCTATTCAATTCTCTTGTAGTATATCCATTAACTTTGCACTAAGAACTACAATCGTCCAATTCACGCAATTTTTCCGATATTCAAAAGAGGTCTGGTATCATTCGAAAGAATGTCTACCTGTCTATTGAATCTTATAACATTAAAAATAATTTTGCTAATTGGCCATCGTTAAAAATATATCTAAGTACTATGAAATATTTCGTTCTGAGTAACTTTTTGAAAAGGTACCTATATAAGTATCAAAGCGTCCTAAAAATTCTTCTTAAAAGGAAGCTACTCATCAGAAATCATCAAATGTATAACATTCGTGAGAACATTCCTGACAGAATTCAAATATTTTGAAGAAGAATGAAAATTATTGTAAAACAATTTTTTTTATTCCAAATTCCAGGGAAACAATTGCTAATTTTGCAATTTTCAATCACTTGGTCCAAGCATAATATTAAGCGATACACTAATATGCCAATTCTTCTTTTGGTAGTTAGGCAACATGCATGAATCAGGAGGACCAATGAAAACTCTGTAATCTCTCAGCGAGCAGTTTTATCGTAATCCAAGTATATGAATTCATCCATCCACTAGATCCAAGTATATAAATTCATCCATCCACTAGATCCAAGTAAATTATTCAACAATATACTGAAAAGCGCCCTCTGTGCAGTTCGCGAAAGGGTACATCACTCTTGATCTTGATTCGACTATTTGACTCCGGTTTGTTCATACACGTATTTTAGAATAATTTAGCTCAGGGTGTTAGAAAGTTTGGCCCATTTTCAGTGAAATATGTTATATTTAGTGAGAGTATGGAGATGGAAGGACAGTGTTATCAGGAAATTTCAAGGTAAGCTAATTATTTATCTCTAACCCATTCAAAATGGATGATTTAATATAAGCAATTGAATGTACTTAATCCAGACGGCCTACCAGTTTTGATAGAATTTATTTCCAATTAATCAAACAATTGGGAAAAAAGACCTGTCTTGGTCATTTTGAACATATTGACATATTGAATTCTGGCAAACTTCGCAAACCTACTCGTATTGTAGTGGCGATTTTGAAACGTGGAAAAATTTTTTTTGGTCCAAGTAGATACCTTCCTATTAATTCATTGAGCAATCCTTCAAAATTTTAAAGACCGATTCTATTTAGAATTCAATAAACTGTAGAAGAATCTTTTCAAAATTTTCAGGGGAATTTCAGGAAAAATAGGAATTTTTGTGATCAGGTTCTCAGTCTCAGTCCCATTTCAAGATGGTTTAGAGACAATACATAAAGTAACGAATGCATTTCTGAAATTGTGATTAATTTGGAAATAGTTCAATTTATTCTTATTAATTTTCTGCATTTGTTTTTTTTTCATTTCAGATTAAGAAGAAGGGGTAGATTGATGAAGAATCTGTTTTTCTCTGTCCATAGAAGGATTACACGAAGATGTTCTTCTAGATCACGTTGATGTCTTTCAAGATCCTCTGATATCTAATATTTTCAGTATTATTTTTTTTCACAGTCGAGGTCAGAGTATTTCGTCTTCTCATTTCATCGTACGCAGAACTGTATGGTATTCCTGTACTTCAGCCAGGTAATTTTTTATTTCAATATGTATTGTATTATTTTTGCTCCCTCAATCAAAAGAATATAGGCATGAACAGAGTATCCCAGAAGTCGTCGTCACGCCAGAATCGGATAAGAGGCTGAGTCGAAGGGGTTATCAGGAAAATATTTAAATAAATCGTTTATTTTTCGAATTTTATTGCATTTTCTCTTGTTCGGGAACATACACAACCTCTGATGATTCTCGAACTCCAGTTGCTACAATTTTTCACCTTTTTCAAATTTTATTTCTTCTATGTTATCCCAAATAGTGCTTCAGTAACCTGTAATCTTCAATTTTAAGCCAATTGTTCGAGCTTGAAGAATAATGTCACTTTTTGCCGAACAAAATATTCAAAATAAATATTTCGACTACAACTGATTGAACTAAAAAAATCAGTGTTTACAACACATTTCCGAACAATTTATTCGAACTTTGTAAAAATTATTCTACACTATTTCCGATTTTAATTCAGAAAACATCACTTGTATTTCAGATTAGTCAATTGTATTTGAGAAAACATCAAATGTTTTGCAGATTAATCAATTGAATCTCAGAAAATATCGAATGAAGTTCAAGCTTTCTGAAATTGAAGTGAGTAATCTGAAATCTAAATGAGGTATATCCGGTTAGATCGATAGGACGTGGCCAGCTTGTTCATCTGATTTGAATCCCTTAGATTTCATTTTACTGGGGAGCCGTGAAAGAAAAAGTTTATTCAAAAAAAGTAGAATATCTTCCAGTAAAGTTGACAAATGATTTTGTAAAAACTTTACATAAATTTCAGCATTGAGTTCCTCTGGCAACTCAGAATGTCTATGACTGTGTTTCTTCAAGAAAGACTTATTTTTTCAGTACAGATGAAGTCGAAATATTTATTTAGAATATTTCGTTCGGCAAAAAGTGCATTATTTCTCAAGCTGGAACAATTGGCTTAGAATTAAAGATTATAGGTTACAGAGGCACTATTCAGGATAACATGGACAATAAATTTCAAAAAAATTGTAGCTACAGGAGTTCGAGAATCATCACAGGTTGTGTAATTTCTCGAATAATTGGAAATGCAATATAATTTGATGAATACAAGACTTAGATTTTTTCAATATTTTTCTGAAAACCACTATGACTCAGTCTATTACCCGATTTCGAGTTGACGCCGTCTCCTGGGACACCCTGTGTATCTCAATGGTGATTCAGGATATGAATTCAATTTCTAGTTTGAATTCATTCCTTTCAAATCACAAATCTATCTTCATTGAGTTTCAAGTAATTCAGCTCTGGTTTTTCTGTTATGCTAGCTGTATGACACACATTTGGATACATATGAAAAAAAATATATATTCTATTTTGAACTTGAAAGAATTGGCCTCAATTGAACCCACAGTTAGTCATAAAATGTCCAATGGAAAAATTTATGTGAAACAATGTGTCGTGTAGATCACTATTTGTAAGTAATTGGAAAATTGATATTTGTTGGTCTTCGGACATTTCTTTTGTTTTTGATTATATCTAATGTTTTTGTGATCAAATATGTGATAATGGACCTATTTTCCAATAGAAATATGATTTTTTTTATTTATGTTACTCATTTTTTCGCCATTAGTTTTCATCGTTCACTTTGTACTTAGACTAGTTAATTTTGTGTTAATTGATTTGTTATTTTTATACTTTTGTTTTTCTATACTTATTTGAGAAGTGTAATAAATTCATCATCAATCCTCATAAGTCTCGTTTTATTAAATATAATATCCATCCTGAAATCATAGCAGTTCAATAGATTTAACAGGTCGAAACAAGCATAAAATAGATTTTCAATTGATAATATATGCTCATTCCAATATGCATTTATTCTCCGGTAAAGTAGAATTAATAGTTGCATTAAGTATAAGGTTCAATTCCACAGAGTATAGTAAAAACTGAAAAGAAGAAATCTCATTATTCATTTTGAATTAATATTGAACTCAAACTGAATATTCAGAATTCTCATTGATTCAGAATAAGGATATGAATGGATTGAACGAATTTAGTATTTATTTATTGTGAGGAGACCGAAAACTAAATCTGAAGTTAATATTTACTTGACCAAAATTATTGTTCTTCTCAAAACCAGTAGGGAATAAAACTTGATTTGAAAATATGATATACTTATTCCAACAGTTTTGTAATATTCAATTGACTAAAATAATTGAGTCCATTCAAGTATTTGATATCTTTGCTTCGAACGAATAAACCACTGAAATTAAGATGAGCAATAATTCTTTTTGAGATAATGTTCCACTTATATGAAATATTCTAAAAACTCATTTCAAAATTATCATTATACTTACAAGGAATAAGCAAATATTCTTGAATCAATAATACGTAATTTATTAAATTCAAGTAAACGATCCACTTAATCGAAAGAATCAGTTTATTTGAAATCTGAGAATAAAGTATACTTGAAACAACTCTATCATACACTTGCTCATATATGAATCTATCATTTACTTCAATTAAGTATTATCCACTTATTTGGAGAATAGATTTTTTTCCGTGCGGAAAGCAATAATTCATTCAAATTTGGTTTTTCAGACAAGAACAGATGCTCTATCGATCTAAAATATTTTCAGTGCTGCAGTGTTGCCGCTTATATCAAAAAGTAGTAACTACTTTGTTATTTCAGATGGCACACCCTGTATATTATTGCACTTTTCTATTCATTGTAGTAACACGATTATTTTGGTATCACTTTCTCATACTTACCTTCAGCGGTTTCTGAGTAATTAAATGATTTCCTCTTTTTTGTGCAAAACAGCTTTGCTTTAACATTCATAACATTCATACCATAAGTCTAAGAGAGCTGAAAATTCGTATGCAGAATGCTAGGATTCTATACATTATACAGGTGTAACGAAATTCGCTTCTTTTTATACAGGGTTATTCAAAATACAAATGCGGTTGAAACTGTATTTTTTCAAATGGGAAAGCATGTATATTTTAGGAATTATTGAAAGGAAATTGAATTTCCTTTGAAATGAAATATGATATTCCCATACCTAGATTGTAAGATTCTGCGTTGAACTGAAATTTTATAGTTGCGCACGTGCGAACCCGTTCATCGGGAAACATTTCATTGGACCTCCTGCATGTTCTTGCTGTTATAATGAAGAAATTCATCAAAATTTCATTTGAATAGGTATTTCTTTCCATTCCACTTATTAATTTTCTTATACTATGAAGTATGAGCGAATGTATCATTATCAACAAACTAATTGTCAAATCTGCATAATGTCAATTATCATCATGTTGTCGTATTTTATTGCTATCCGCGATGAATACCTGTTTAGACGTTGTGGGATGTACGTGTATCAGAAATAACTTTTTTTTGGCTAGAACCGCCGAATCGTTCGAAAAATGAACATTATTAGAATTCATTCATTTTTTGGTAGTTTTTATCTCGTAATCATTATTAAAAAATCATAGCAATCCGCTGAAGTTAGTATATGTATGAACTGCTCATTTCAAGCTTGTTTTGGTTAGCATTTTCAGGAGGTTCGCAACAATAAAACGTGCGCAACTATAAAATTTCAGTTCAACGCAGAATCTTACAATCTAGGTAAAGGATATGATATATCATTTGAAAGGAGATTCAATTCTCTTTCAGTAATTCTCGAAATATACATGGCATTTCATTTAAAAAAAGCACTTTCAACTTTCTAATTTTGAATTACTCTGTATAATGAGTAGCGTATTTTGTAACTCGTGCATGATGCATAGTATCTTGGCATTCTGCATCCTAAGATTTATAGTATGTAAGTTATCGATGTTTGAGCAAAGCTATGATTGTGTTCAAGTCCAAATAGGACATTGAGTTCAACATCTGTTTTTGAGGTGCAACTTTGATAATCAGTTTTATTTGGATTTGGTTGAAGATCCCATTTTTGGAACTGTTCATTAAAATCTTCAAGGTCGTGACTAAGAACATTTACTGTTGCTGACAGAGATAAATTTTGAGTTGCCAAAGCGATATCATCGGCATACATGAATTATAGGGACGGTATGGTAGGAATGTCATATCTATAGGATATTGAATAACAAAGGAGACAACACAGATCCTTGAGGTAGTCCATTTTGTGTATTACGAAATTTACTTTTTTTGTAATTCAACGTCACCTGGAAGAGTCTGTCACTTAGTAGTACATTCGTCATTTGAAGAAATGTCTTGCATGGTACCAGTGAATGAAGTTTGATGAGTAAACCCTCTTTCTACATGTCACTAAAGTTTTTTCGAGCTAATGCTCGGTAGAACTTGTTTGTAGATATAATGATTTACCTTATATTCGTATAAGATTAACTACATCAATGAAAACATATATTCCGAAAATCATCTCATTTAGTAAAATCATTTATGTGATATATTTGAAAATTCTATTTCTTATGGATTTTAAACAGCCTGTTATTTTTCAATCAAAGTGTTTCGTTTGACCTCAGGAATCTTCTGTTGAAATATATGTGCAAATCAGAGACTCACATTCAGAAAGTAAAAGTTGAGTAGGGAGTTCAAGAGGTTGATGAAAAACAGTCTATTTTAAAGCTGAAAAGTGAGGAAAATTGAAAATCATTGATATTCTGCACCGTTATCGTTATCTTCTATCGTATACCTCTAGGAAAACCAAGGAGAAAAAAATAGTTTACTAAGATTTCTTGTCACCATAAGTATAGAAGAGAGTGGAGCACGTGTATTCAAATTAAATAATAATATCTCATTATTAGATATCTTCGCGACGGAAGTGACGCAATAACTCCAAATAAAGTGGGCATATAATTCTTTCTCACTTTCCAACTCATACACGGCGATATTTAAATATCGGTATTACGCATAGGTATTTCTTCCAATCATGAGTATCAATTTTTAACACCGGTAATCGACAGTTTTCATCCCACCGCTCGTCGTTTAAATAACGATAGAGAAAATATGAACGCTCTGTAATTATGCGGTGAATTTTTTTGACGGTTTTCACCTAAGAGATTAACCAATTACATCGAATTATCCGCATGTTAAAATGTGTACGTGTCGTTGCACAATGTTAGTGCTCGAATCAGCTGGAAAATGAGGAGATGGAATTGGTGCGAGAGAAATTGTTGAGAACTGCGACAAAAAATACCATGTCCGATTTCGAATTGGTGACCAAATTCCTATCGTGCTGCTCGTGTAAAAAACATGTTTTCAGTGGTGTGAAATTATGGTTGGTTCAAAATTTTAAATTTATATTGTTTGTAGGTTAGTTCAGTTATGAAGCTATTGATAGGATAAGTGTTTACTCTAATACTCGTCTTTCACAAGGTGGAAAAAAAGCAAGAATTATTCAGGACAATAAATTGTTGACATGAAAATTGATAAAAATAGTTCCAAAGGATTGTGGTCAATTATTATACACTGACAAAGAAACTGCAACACAAAGAAGGAGCTGTTTGAATTAATTTTTTTTAGTGAAACATATATATATATATATATATAGTAAATGATTAAAATTTGGAGAAAAAATCGTGAACGTTTTTTCATGTAGAAATTTTTTGTTATTTAAATATTGTAGGAGTCGTTTTTTGCAGTTTTTTAACAACAAAAAACCGGCGATTCGAAGAGATCCAAAGTTGATGTTTAGTTCTTATTTAAATGCCTAGAGCACGTGTACGCGGAATTAATTGCCAGCTAAGTGAATTTGAAAGAATTATTGGTCTGCGGGAGGCATTTAGACATTCCGTACCCGTATTTGGCACCTTGCGCGAATAGGCGCTATGCCATTGGTCAGACTAGCACGAATTAAGAAACCACTCACATTTCGAGTGCAAAATGTATAATACGTACAATAAACGAGAGTTCAACATTATTTATCATTTTATTCAGCAATTACTTATATCGGCTAATTGAAAGTTGGATTTTTTTCCAATTGATGAATGAATCCTTACTGGTTGCTTTTTTCAGCCATTTCAAATTGTGACTGTTTTGAGCCTAGTATGATGTTTTTCAGTAGATAGAAGATATAGTTGCCAGACAGAATGAATGAAATATTTTGGAGATCGAAATGTGGTACCAAGTTCTAGAAAAGAACTATTAAATTTTGAAGCAATGAACTGAAAATGTCTAGTTTCAAGACTGAACAGTCATTTCGTACGTTTTCTGAACATAAAAATGCGATTAATTCACTTTCCAGAAAAATTCAGGATCTTGATTAGTTTGGTGGGTTGGGATTGTTGGTTTTCAGATCAGAATGAAAACATCTCTACCGACTTTACCTAACCGAAAGATGAAATGAAGATCAGAATAATCGAACTACAGTACATATTTCATTCTTCAAAACATGATTCATGGATTTAGTATAACCAAATTGAATGGAACGATTGACTTATCTCACCTGAATATTATAACTCGGTTCAGAAATGCATTTATTCGTAAGATTTCTGAATTTTACATGTTTTCTATGTTCGGAGAGTCTTTTAAATCACATCCGTTTGAAAAGAAACATAAAAAATACTAAAGAAAACAAAATCTTCAAAAGTTCCTTTACCTTTTCCAATATAAAGAGATTTCTCTGATTTTCCTTTTGACATTTGTTTTATATATTTATAGGTTTCGACTCTACCAATGGCGTAGCGCTATTTGCGCAAGGTGCCAAATGCAGGTACAGAATGTCTAAATGCCTAAGAAAGGCATCCAACTACTGTTATGAGAAGTTGTCAAGCGTGCTTTGATAATACCCAAAATCGGAGAAGAGTAGGCACCGGACGTCGAAGGGGCACAAATAAAGTTCAAGGTTGACGTCTAAGACTTATGGTCATTAGAGACAGATTTGCGACAACTCGATCTTTGGTTGATGAGTGGTTAGGAGAGCAAGACCATCCTGTAACTGTCCGAACGGTTACCGCCGTAAAAGGTCTTTGGACTGCAACATCATCGAGCCCATTTTGTGTCACCTCTTAAGGTTGAGCATCGCTGGCAACCATTACAGTGGTGCAGAGAACGACAACATTGGAATGTGGAATGGCATCAAGGTCATCTTTTCTGATGAATCTCGATTCTCTTTGGGTGCACATGATGCTATTGCACATGCAAGTAGGTCATCTTTAGTCTTCATTCGAGGTAACATGACAGTGCTGCGTTACCTTCAAGAAATAATGGAGCCCTGACTTTAACCGGCTCGAGAATCCAATATTCCAGCAAGATAATGTTCGACCTTATGTTGCCAGATTTAGTTTAAACTTTTTTTGAACGATCCATGTGAATCTTTTGCCATGGCATCCCAGATCCCCCGATCTTTCGCCCATAGAGCATGTTTGGGATCTCATGGCTTGGGAATTTACCCCAGCCCCCACGGACTTTGGCGGCTCTGAGACTTGAAGTACAGGTAGCTCGGGATAGTATCCCTCAAGAAGAAATAGACCATCTTTTTACATCAATGCCAAGACGTGTTGGGGAATGTACAGATAGCCGCGGTGAACAAACACATTATTAATTAATTTTATTGAAGAAAAAATGTAAAAACTTGTTTTTTTCCCCAAATTTAAATCATTCACTCCTTGCTTTACCATCTATGGTAAAATTTAAACATCTCCTTTAAGGTGTTGTCAGTTAGTATATTCATGAAAACTCCCCAAACCCAATGAGAAGATGACTGTATTAATTTTATATATGACGAAAAAAAATCTATATCTGTTCATATGTCAAATTTCCAATATAGCTAAAATTTTCCAAAAAAAAATTTATTCAGGATTTCAAGCTTCAAAATCAAAAAACACTGAAAGCAGTATGGTTTTATGGGAAAGTTGAGAATCCATGACACCTTCAATTACTTGACTAACCTAATATACTAAAGACTGCGACAGTGGCCTTAGTTTTTCCAGATTTTCAGGCTATGGAATTAGAGGTTGAGCACATCAGCTTCTTACTTTCATTTGGAATAAAGATCGGATAATATAGGCAATTATTGTAAGGTAAGTATAGGAGTCGGCAGAGGCCTTGTCTTGGGACGGTTGTTGTTTCTCTTATATGTGAATGATATGCTCAACACTGTACCTGATGATACAGTAATTTCTCTCGCAGACGACACCATCTAGTAATAGTTGTAGAGGGAAATTGAACAAAATATACCATCTATCAAACTCTCTCTGAACATCGATAAGATCTATATAACATTTCTAAATTACCGCATTAACGTTACAGAGTTTCTAGATATATTAATGTAAATGGCAAATTAACAAGAGTGGTCAGGTACTTGGGGATAATCTTCGAAAGTAACATGAGTTGGGATAAACAGATGGAATATTTACTAACAACAACCGAAAACATGGTTCCACAAATTTGTTTAAATAAAGCCTTGTGTCTTCGAATGCCCTATTATGCACTGTTTCATGGTATTATGAGATGTTGGATGGTGGAGCTTACTCTAACTCGCTGAATCTGTTGAATAACCATTAAAAAATTGTTGGGTACCTATCTATATTATCTATACTTACTAATATTATAAATGTGAATGACCGTGTGTTTATGTGTTTGTTTGTCCTCTATGGACTCAGTAACCAGATGACCGATTTTGATGAAACTTTCACTATAATGGAGAGAATTTATTTTGGGAGGTTTTCATGTAGGGTTTATTACTATATCACGATGACATGAAAAAAAATATCGAGTTTTCACGAAAAAGTCGGTAATCAACCCGGTTTTTCAGGTTTTTACGGCCGACGCTGGGTAAACTATAGGAGACAATTTGTAGCGCGACGGCATATGTCCAACTGCTGGGGACAACCCACGATAATAATTTTTAACATTTCCTGTTCAATTCGAAATAATGTTCAATTTGAAGAGGGCTTCCAACTGGCATGGAATGAATTCATATAAAAATGAATGTGATTGCTATTTGCGGCATTTATTCCTGATGAAAAAAGCTTTTTACAGTATAATTTTCTAAAAGATACTTTAAAAATTACCGCAGGTTGAATGAATGCGAATTTGAGCAAGAAATTATTGAATCTATGCGAGATAGCTTTGCCACGTAGTCACGTGCCTGTCTCTCCTTCGATACGAGGTTATGAATGTGGGGTTGCGGACCTATCAGTAAAGTTTCAAATAGAAATATTACGCGAGGGGAGCCGCGGGTTTGAGCTAGTACTCAATAAAAGTAAAGTAATTCAGAACAACTTTTTGGAAATGGAAGAGCTTTGTCACTTGAGTAGGTAATTGAAATACCATCATGACGTACTAGAAAAAAATTGTGAATCCCAACAGCTTAACTAGGCAAAAAATTATTCAATAACTTATAACATTCAAGACAGTCTAGATAGTACTAAAAGTAGATAGCATTGTGGAAGCAATCGGTACTTTAATCTGGGAAGTCCCAGTAAGTCAAAGATTTTGAATAGTCGATATTCAAGAAAGATTAAATGAAAGAAATGGATTTCATTATATTCGTGATTAAAATAGAATTTCATATTATTGCAAAAATTGCAGGAGTGAGGTTTGAGTGTTTTCACGTATTTTTTGATTGGTTTCACTTCTGATTTGGTTTTTTTCTATCCTGAATCAATGTATAATGTGATGAACTATCTACTTATTGTAACATTTTTCATTTATTTTTATTTATTTATTCTGAACAAGGGTCGTTTGGCTACGTTCAGCCTTCCGGGAACTTCGACCGCAAGGATCTTTTGGCCTTTACCCAACTCGTTCATTTAAATCCCAAGGAGGGCGTCAATGGCATTGATGAATCCAATGACATCCTTAGGAGCTTTAGCTGTTACCTCATGAGGATCCAGAACAGACTTCCCCATGTGAATGGTTCACAGTTCCGCCAGCTCTGGACACTTGCATACCATGTGTTCAGCCGTTTCTTTCTCTGATCCACATATCCTGCAGGTTTCATCTGCTGATTTTCCCATGCGATATAAAGAATATTTGTATCGACAGTGTCCCGTCAGCAGACCCACCATTACTCGAAGCTCAGCTCGTGGCAACTTTATGAGCTTCCTAGTGTAGGTCAGCGAGAATTCCACAAATCTCTTGGCTTGCGCAAGTCTCCAAAGCGTTGTTTTGTTTGCCGCTTCCCATTGTTGGACCGCTTTCTTGTATTGGTCTTTTCCCAGCCCACAGAAAGGTTCAGGTCCAACAGGCTTCAGCCTTGAAGCTTTCTTCGCGAATTCATCAGCTATTTCATTTCGTTCAATACCACAATATGAAACAGGAGGTTCACTTCCAAGGGGTTTGGATATCCTTAATTTAGGTCCACATAACACAATACCTGTACCCCTTTCTGTTTTCGATCTATCAGTGTACCATCTGGATGACTTTTTTGTCTATACAATTTACGAAGTTCATTGCACTAAGACGATCACCAATGACCGTTTCGAATGGCATTTCGAAATCGTATATGATTGGCATCACATCTGATGGTTTTGCCAAGAGGCTTGAGTCTAGTTGATTCAGTATCCTCATATGTCCAAACCAGTTTCCGTGTAGGAGGTTCCCTTTGAGGGACTGAATCTATGATTATTTCGCTTTCAGCGGAATAATCATAGATTAAGTCAGAAATTGTCGAGTCACAGAATATATCACGGCGTTATGGTATCGTCCGTGTGAGAAGTGATTGTATATTTCAACTCTTTCTTTTTCAGTTCTTTACTACTGAAAATATGCTAGATATAAATATTTTTGTTGTAACATATTATTCATATAATAATTAAATCGTTACTCATATAAAAAACAACCTGTAACTTTCTATTAGTTCAATTTTTCCGGGAAATTTTGGTTGCTACTATCATTAAGTTTTCAATTGATGGATTCCGCACAAGCATGTCTTGCCCGAACTCATTTTATCTTATTCAGTAATAGTTACTTTGAAAAATATTCAACTCTCAAGAGATTTTTTATTATTCCTCGTTTCTGTTGTGGGTGATGATTGAACTCCTTGTGTAGTATGTAGATATCTGCCGAGTCGTAGAGTCCCATTGAGCTTTCTAGTTACTAAGATGTCTACAAAAGGTAGAGCATTATGCTTTTCAATTTCCATAGTGAATTTAAAATTTGGCATCATCAACAAAAAAATTATGATTTGATGTCATTAACGAGGCCTGTTGTTTAAACTAGAAGAAGAAGGGGTTCTAGGATTGATCCCTCTGGTACCCCCTTGTCATGATAATACCTACTTTTTTAAAATTTTCTAGTTGCATCTATATTAGATTTTTTTTTAATCTGCATCTTGACAATCATTCAAGAACGTTAATTTTCTGACAGTTTGTTCGGTTTCGTAAACGTCGTCATTCTGCCAATTCATCAATCCGCCTGCCAACCCACTTTCATTCAACGTTCACTTTCGGCATTAAGGTAAACTTCCAACAGTTACAACGGCTGAGTTATAGCGAAACTGAAATTCGCCAGCCTCCTATTTATTGGCACATATTCGTGATCGGCCACGAGCAGATTAGATCTCACATAAACTTCCACAATTCAATGAAAAGGGGGACGATAACGTTGATAATGCCATGCGAAATTGAGGTGACTTGTGATCGATCATTTCACCAAATTAACTTAGGTAATGCGAAACGTCTAACTTATCGATAAATTCGGTTCAATACACGATAAAACCAACAGAAGAATTATCTCTGCTCATTTCAATACAGTAAATCTGGCAGAAAATAAAATATATTTCATTTGAAAGAAAAATTACCTAAAGGAATTTCTTTGAGAAAATCAATAGAAGGGCATTCAAAACGATTTTTAGCAAATTTTAGGAACCAAAACCTAAATTTGTCTGGGCTAACAATAGATTACCTGTGATCAACGCTTGATTACCTGTGATCAACAGCATAAGAGTAAAGCGCAAATAATAAGTATACAACTTTGCTCCCGCCGTTTTTTCCCGAAATCCGAGGCTTCATTGTAAAAAACTGGTTATACATTTGATTCAAAGTATTGTCCATCGTTGGTCACTACTTTCTCCCATCTTTCGGACATCATACGAATCCCGCGTTGAAAAAATTTGTTATCTTTTGAATCGATCCACGAACCGATCAAATTTTTTACTTCTTCATAAGACTGGAAGAGCTGGTCAACTAGGCCGTGTGCCGTTGATCGAAAAAAGTGATAGTCCGAGGGAGCAACGTTTGGAGAATACGGGAGGGTGGGGTAGGACTTCCCATCTCAAAGTTTCGAAGCATTTCTGGACCACTTGCGCAACATGGGGTCGAGAATTGTCATGCTGTAAAATCACTTTATCATGTCTCTCGATGTATTGCGGCCGTTTGTCTTTCAATCCTTGGCTCAAACGCATTAATTGCGTTGGATAACGATCACGTGTGATTGTCTTGATCAACTAATGCCTCCAATTTTGCATCTTCTAAGACCTTCTCTCTGCCACCGCCATGATGGTATTCGACGTTAAAATCGCCGTTCTTGAAGCGTTGAAACTACTCTCGGCACGCTCATTCACCAATAGCTGCCTCACCATAGGTATTATTTTACAAACTCTAAGCCTTGATCAAAATAAGTGTCTTGGCCGTTTCGTAACTATAAGAACTATTTTATAACAGAAAAGAGTTAGCACCTTTTTGAAAGGCTTCGTCTTGGCAATATTTTACATGAAAATGTTTTTGGTTGGATTCAGTTTACGATAAGTATTCGACATTGACCACTTGTTACTCGAACACATGGTTTTGTTCAGACTATTTCACCTTCCAAATTGTTCAATAGTTTTCGAAAACATTGAAAGAAGCGAATAGAATTAGCGATAATGACAAGGGAAAAATTCATAATAACTTAAACAACTTTTCCGAACATGGAACCATATTTGGGACAAAAAGCAGTGACTGGAAATGAAGGCAACCAAATAAATGGTTTAGCATATTTCGAAGCATACTCTCGATCTTCAATCAGACAGCTTTATCTGATATGCCTTCAACTAATTTGATCAGAAAATCACATCCACCTCTTCAAGCTGATAACAGTGCACAGATTGCTGCCCAATGACCTTGCCTATGACTTATGAAGCTAGATTTTATCAGCAAGGAGTTTTCAATTGAAGGACTAGACATTTTTTGGCCCAGAACAACCCCCCTTTAGATTTCTACTCATGGGGGAGAATTGAAGAACTTTTTTATTCCAACAACATTCAGAATAAACAATATCTGAGAATAACTAGGTATCACCGAGGCATTCGACAGTCTCGATCCAAATAAAATTCGTGATGCAACGCAAACGGAAACGTGTTGAAAATGTCTAGATGTTAACCGAAAGTCATTTCCAATCATCTGTCTTAATCGTTGCAAGAAATACATAATTTCCCAAGAATCTCAGTGAGTATTCATCTTAAACCACTAATAAAGCACATACGCTCATATTCATTTAATGTAAATTGAATAAATACCATCAAAAAGGGGGGTTGCAAAATCGACTTTTCACATTTGCCTCACGACTAACTTTGACATTGAATATGGACCACCTGTATATGAAATTTCATTTTTGACTTCAGCGGAAGATGCTATAATACTTTCCTTGATAGAAACTGAAAATTTGGAAATTTATATTAGGAAATTACAGATATGCGTTCGTTCAAAATGACTCAAATTTCGAGTTTTTTTTTTAATATTGGATTTTCCTCAAAAAAATTGAAAAATTTCTGCTGGACTTGTTATCTCCTAATGCATCTATCTAACAAGGGACATAAAATTGGCAAATTCCCTTTGAAAACCGAAATGTCATTGAAAGTTCCTATGTCCGTTCACTTTAAAACAGTTGTGAGCGAAACGTTAGGTCCAATACCCCATGGAACACCAAGTTATTCTTCAACTTTCAATCTGTTCGATTCAGTTGAGATTTTCAGTCCAGCTCAATACCCGAATTAGCCGAATGATTTCAACATCATACCACTTAATTATAAATGTGCCAAAACTATTTTTTCCTTTTGTGATATCTTAATTATTATAATAACGTATGAAATGATTTGAAGTCATTGGGAGGAACAGAGTAATTAAGAATCATTGCAAAATTTCATCAGTGATTATCCTAACGAAACCTTCAAGGCATAAGCAGCCTATAGTCAACCTTTCAATGTTCTTGTCACCTAGAAATGAACCAGTAGCTCTGTTGAAATCTTCTGGATCACTCTAGAAGGTTATTCTCAGGAAATACAAAACATATCCTCTGAATTTCGAATAAAACGAAGACTACTTAACGTCTGTGAACTAAAAGCTGTCCAAGTTTATCTTGAACAATGTAATTTCGATGAACTTTCACACGCTAGTCACTTAATGCAAATCAATTTGAAAAACACGGCTTGTTAATGGAAACAAACAGCTATAAAGTTTAAAGGATGATGAATAAATTCAAAGCAATTAAATTAATATGTATTTATTGGAACTAGATTTTATGTAAACGACAGAAACAAGCTGATATTGGTTTTTCAGCATTTTCCCGTTGTAAATTTGAATATTTATTGATTTTTATGAATTCATATGCTAGGAACTGTAGTATCTACTCTTTTTTTCCCATATTCAAAATATATTATACTAATGGCAGAAAAATTAACGAATACTATGCCATTTATAATTGACCTGAAAAAATTGTCTTAACCAGTATAATTATCTGCAATATTTGATATGCAGGTGTCCTGATGAAAGAGAAATATGAAAAAATTTCCATTTACCTGCGTCTAAAATGACCATCTGGTGAATTGGCTCCCCAAATTTTGTATTTCCGTAAAAATAAAGTAACGAATGAAATGCGAAGGTTTCTTGCTGATCTGAATTGCTGGCTATAAGCAAGAATACAAATTTGTCTGAAGATCGCGTTTGGTTTCAGTTATACAAGCGCTGTGAAGAAAGATCTCACAATGGATTTGTTCCTTGATTTAACCAACAAAGTTGAATTTCTATACAGAATAACTGGTACATATTATCAATGGTTGAAGTAATTTTTGTAAGGGGGGTTACAAGAGACTGTGAGCACAAAAAATGGTATAAAGTTCAAATCATCCACAAAATTAGTCAAGTTAGGTATTGCCCAGGGTAGCATAGTTGGTCCTACATTGTTCCTATATACATAAACGATGCATACAACCCGTTTCTAGACTTCCTTGCTTTACAAGCTTGAATTGCCTTCTTGTTAACCATGCTGATGATAAGAATTTTGCCATAACAGCACATGATTTGCAGACTCTACTTGATTATATAGAGAGTATTTTTAATGCTATCTTTATCAGATTTGATGAAAAATGAAGGCTTAGTGTTGAATGCAAAATAGACAAATTGTGTAATGTCTCATTTGAGCAGAAGCAACTTGGTGTTTTTCATTATACAATTAATTTAAGTCCCTTGGAAATTAATTTAAGTTCTGAATCAAAGCTTTTAGGTTCGATAGTGGATGATGTGTTATCATGGGAAGGTCATGTAGATACGCTAAATAAAAGATTAAGTGTTGTATGTTACACCTTAAGGGTGTTGTCAAAATAGCCTAATGAAGTGGTCTCAAATTAGTTTATTTATCAAATTTTGAATCTATTTTAAGATATGGTCTAGTTTTTTATGGCAATGCAACAAAAGTTGGAGAAGTTTTTCTTACTCAGAAGGATCTATTAGAGTTATTAAACTCTATAAATACATGGGATATACTGTAGAGGTACCTGAAAGTTGCTAATATAATACAAAACAGTTGTACAGCGACGAGCCAGAGAAAGATTCGAACAAAAAATTATCATCTTACATCACCAAAAAACATGTTATATCTAGAAGATCCGAAAGTCAAAATACTACTGAGTTAAGTGAGTTGCAATGAAGCTTGCTAGATTCGTTACAGTCCTCTACCTTTCGATTTTTAAGATCCATAAATTTCGTATTAATTACGTGTATTCAACAGTTATATATTTCCCATTTGAAGAACACATTAGGTACGTATTGGATAAGAGAATATTAACATTATCAGAATTATAATGTACGTACTCCTAATTAATTAAAATTCATATTTATGAATAAGTTTCTTCTCATTCTTGACGGAAGATGATCGCATTCCATCCTCTTCCGGTTTAATACCATTAGTTTCCTATTTGAATATTCATGCACAGTCGGGTGGTATATCGTTCAGTGGGTAATGAATAATGAGCACAAACAAATACGATCGATTAATTTTTGGGTTTGATGGAGAAATTCCGGATTTCCGAAAGGTTGTTGTCATTTTCGAAAGTTTCCTAAAAAGAAGTGTTTTCATGGTTCGAAGAAACTTCGTTAGTGTAACCAAATACAGCTAGCTATTCGAGTATTAAGAGCGCAGAATGATATATTGCCGATTTAAAAAGACATCTCTCGAAATCTACGATGATTTTGAGCTCAAATTACACACAATATTTTTTTTCACAATCGATCAGTTTACAAACTTGCAAAAATTCATTCTATTTGTAGGATGAAAATTAAAGGTACACAATTTTTCATGGCAATAACAGAAGCTGAGAAAAGTCTGAGTGTTTTTGATACGAGGTTTGAAATTGTATTTCCGTCATCGTTACTGACGACTTGTGTTGACCGTGCTGATAAGATATAATTAATATATCAATGATGTTTCTCACTGATGTTTCACCAACTTACATCCTTTTTAATTTCTCTTTAAAAAAATATAACAATTTGTTTGTTATTCTGATGCTCGAAGAAGGCAAAATAAAGGTACCGAAACGTCGATGAAATAATAGCATTTTATGATTCTATTCCTCGACCGATATCGCCATACTGGGTGTCCCAGTATACCCGTTCCAAGGGATTCATCTCAGTCATTTCAGAAGATAAATATTTGAAAACATCAAATTCTCCAATTCGATCAAGGGACCCTCATTTGAGAAAAACAAAAATTGCAAATAACTTTCGGTTTGTCTGGTAGTGAATTTTTTTATGACCTATATATATTTTTTGCAATTTTTGTGTTTAACTCAAAATTACCTATTCAACGATGTATCACATTGTATTTTACATTTGATGGAAAAAACGACAATTGAAATTTCAAATTGAAAGATTTGCAGTGGGCTACGATATTTTGTGTAATCTTGATTTTGGCTTCAATAATAATTGATATTTCATTAACACGATAAGATAGCTTGGAAGATCTCCATATATAAGCTGCTGGATTTCACCCTTTGGGGGTATTTGAAACATTGTTTGTACCGTACCAGATTCCTACTATTGATTTATTTTTATTGGATGTCAAATCGATCCATGAGATGAAACAAATTGGAATGAAAGACAAGTCAGCTTATCTGGTGTCATACTTATAAAACAGAAAACTGTATGTCTAAATAGAAAAACCGGAAAGGCAAGCCTTGTTAGATGCTGAAGCTAGGAGTACCACGAGGACATATCATAAGGCCACTTTTATTCATTATCTACATAAGAGGTATTAAATATACCAAATAACAAATTTTGCAAATGACACAATGTTCTTATTAGAGCAAAAGAATTTATAGGGAAGGCTGCAGATATTATAAAAAATATAATACAATATGTTGTCAAGCTTTCTCTTACAAATAACCTGCTTCTCAGTAGATTTTATTTTTGATAGTTTTGTTGTATTACCTATTTACCTTATTACAGTTTATAGTGGTAGTAGAATTGAGAATACAGTGGAATGACCAGACCTTGAATAATAGGGACGCTACTCCAATTATTTATTGATTTTCCACATTCTATGAGGTATATTTATATCTAACTAGCTGGCCCGACCAATTTCGTCTGCCCAAATCGGATATTGAGATAATTGTTATTATTATTAATTATTATTCCAATATCATCATCAAACACGAAAAACCTTGAAGAAGCCCAGATCCTAATTGTTTTTCCCTAACTTTTCGTTTATCTACGTCTAACCTATACCTAAATAACTGAAACTACAATCGTATAATCAAATAATCAGTCAATTCTCTCAACGTATGGGCCCTGTTTCTTCGGGGGTACGTTACGCAAGATATTATTCGTACAAATCAGTTCTACAACAGCTGATAATAGTATTGCTTGGTTGACTTACTTCGTTATTTCACAGTTTTACCTAGTTTCTTAGAATCGATCGAGGCTACGGGTCATTTTTGCATATCACCGTAAGAATAACATGGGTGATTCGCGACTACGCGACGTATGTACCTTGACGAATGGCCCTTTTATAGCTCTGAAAAGCAGGCATTTTTTCGACTCGCTTGATATTTTCTCATTGTTTGATGATGAAATACCAAAAAATTTTTATAAATCATGTTATTGGGACAGATAAACTATATTGATGTGGATCTTCATCTGAATCCATTCGGTAGTTCTCACGTGAAAGAGTAACAAACATCTTCACATCCTTACAAATTTCCACATTTATGATATAAATAGGATAAACTGATTCAGCAAATGAGAGGATTCTAACATATTATAGTTACATATATAGATATTGGACTTGTTCTTTAATGATCTGACGAATAATATTCAAATTTTCCTGGAAAATATCGTTCACTTCCACAATTTCTTCAGAGTTATCATTGGTCTGCCTGCTACAATAATCTCCTTTTTCCTTTCATTATCGCAATATTTGAACCCTTGATTTATGGTGGCGGAATTGCATTTACACGAGTTTAATAATCTGAGACCGAGCCCAGTGAACTGACATCTCTGTCCCAAGAAGCCGTAATATGTGGAAGGCCAGCTTAATGTATTGAAATTGAATTTCTAGCTGTTTGAAAGCTACGGAAAAACTGATAATATTCAAACAAAATCTGCAAAAACTAAAATTCTACTGTACTACCTCACTTCCTGCTCGGAAATCACAGTTTACGCTGAGTCTAATGCACGATCTCACAACAATTGCTTGACGCATAGCAAGTTGAAATATATTTATTTTATGTTTGTATTATTCTTATTTCATTTTGAAATCGTTTGTTCTTTTTCAGTTATTTTCATTCATTAACCACATCATACTCATTAAGAAAATGCATAAGGAAAAGACATAGGGACTAAAGAAGATAGAGAAACCTATTGATTCTACTCGTCAATTCGTTGATCAATGGGGCCCTCAGTAGCGTACGCAGCACTTTGGAAAAGGTCGTCAAGAATATCATCTTTGTTGAGCGTATTTTTACTTGATTAAGACATCAAAGATCGTACGCTTCGTTAATTCCACACAAATAAAACAGTTTCAGTAAGTATTGGAAATACCGTCAACCGAAAAACAAAATCTTTGGTAGATGTTTTTTTTTAAGAAAAAATGAAAACACAAAAATCATCACAAATGAAAAGAAATGAAGAATTGACCATACTTTTTTGAAAGATAGATAAATTTAAAATAGTAATCATCGAAATTAATGCCATTTTCAATTAAAGGCCCAAATATCTTCCATCATTAAAGATGGTATTTATTTCGACGAAAACTATGTGTTTATTACCTTTTATTATTTTGGTCATGCTATTGGAGTTAATCCGTCTGGCTTTAAGGCTTCTAATGTGTGTGGGTATGTCTTTCTCTCTTGGAACTCCAACAACGCTGAATTTTTAACATTGAAAATGATGGGCAAAAATGGTAGCACGCGTTGTCAGAAACGAAGATAATGACATTTAATTCCTACCACAAGCACCTAAAGAAATAGGTATCTTGCAATTGCTGGGAAACTACGTTGATTCAATCCTCACAAATTAATGAAAAGCATTGACTCTCAAGTTGATTTGAAATCTCGACACATAGATACTTAACTAAATTAACCGTTCTATTGCCGAAACAATGGAGTGCGACATGCTACGAGCCTAACCGGTAATTAAACTTTCAGAAAAAAGGAAATTCCTCGATCAGCGCGAAGGAAAACTAATGTTGATTAATTCTGCCAGCTGCCAATTTCTGATGCAAAGATTGGCCGTTTCGAAATCCCGATTGAGTTTGCATTGAGAATAACGTAGATCAAACGCAAACATAGTGAGCGTGTAAGTGCATGATTTTTCAGATTTACAGCATACCGTTGGCCAGTCTCGGTTACATAATAGCGAATGGTCAAAGCACTCTTAAACCCAATAATATTATTAGTCTCTCCCATAAGATGTTGATCAAGGTTGACTTGTGAAACGTATACTGACTGGCAACTATGCATGAGAAGGTATGGTGAAGGAAATAGTGTGCTGAATTTGGGATAACAGAATTGCACCTCCCATTCACGAAAAATTAGATCATCTGCTGTATTTCAAATCCTAGAAGGATATCGAGATGATAATAAAGATAACTGATTATTTAAGTAGTGGCTTTAGCAGACATAAGAATTTATAAAACAATATGAAAAAATGAATTATTGTTTATTGATTATTCAGAAATTCATCAATAGTACACTTTATTAGTATTTTTCAAATAAACACTATCGCCACAGGTTTCATAGAATTCAGAGATCGTATATTAAGAGGCAAATGATGAAATTTGATATTGTTTTGATATATGCTAAGGTATTAACAGTATTCTGAATTTCAAGCCCATTAGTATAATTTCTGCCTGAAATTGATATCCTATACACTATACAGGATGTCCCACCGGGAGTGCCCATTAGAAGGTTATGGAGAAATAATAATTCGATCAATTTCAAATTTTGTGTGAAGATATAAGCCAAGTAGACCTTCATTTATGATATCTTTTTAAATATCAATGACTTCCGCTTCCACCAGAAATGGTATCAACTTTCTCATTTCAAATGAAACTCCCTGTATATTATGACTTTTTCGGATGGATCTTCGAATGCCACATTCATTTTATGTTTTATTCCCTGTAACCATCTGGAGCCTATTTCGAGACATTCCCTGTTTTTTGAAAAAAATTACAAATTGAGGCTTGTGGAACACTGAGAATTCAATGGAAGCGCAACGCACAATCTCAGATCTGTTTTTTCAAATGGGTTACAGAAAAGATATTCGACGTCACTCTGTAGAAAAAAATAACGTTTTTATGTACTGGACGGTGAAATTTGACTGTCAAAGTTGGAATTCGAAAAAGCCGAAAACTCGATTTTTTCAAATGGAAACCCTATTTTTTTCGCTCACATATCAATTTGTGAGGAAAAATTAAGTGAAGTTTTTCAAGGGTTTCCTATATCTGAAATGTTCCATTTTCGAGATATGCAGGAATAACTGTTAAAGTGTCGAAATTTCAATCCAAAAAAGGCAAAATTTCGATTTTTTTGAGGTTTCAAATATAATCTATGTTCGCCCTGTCGTGAGAATCCTTATGACTTTATTCAAAATAATTCAGGTTTGTTCCAACTCAAGAATTTATCGCGCGATGTCCTAGAATAAAAAAGGAAATTCATCAACCAAGAAATATTGAGAAGGTGAGAAAAATGTTTGTAAGTGGGTGAACGAAATTCTGAAAATTTTCTATTCTGATTTACCTATTCCGAAAATAACTCGTTATTTTCATTATGAGCAGTAAGAACCTAGTGGTCGTTTACTTCGAACAATGAACTGAGTTTTGGGAAATGTCAACAACAGAAGCATGGAAAAGATTTTGAATAAAGTCACAGAGATTTTTATAAAATGGCGAACATAGATCATATTATACAATGCTCGTATGCTAACAGTCATTCCGGAATATCTGGAAAATGGTACATTTTCACAAATTGATATGTGAGGAAAAAATAGGGTTTCCATTCGAAACCCTATTTTTTCCTCACATATCGAAACCATTCGTTTTCAGTTTTTTTTAATTCCAATTTTGACACTTTCATTTCACCTCCTAGAATATCAGAAGGTAATTTTTCTACAGGGTGACGTCGTATAAAAATTACTTGCTGAAAAGAACTGGAAGGTTGTGTAGATTGAGGTCTATTATCAGGTCCAGGCGTAATATACTGTTGAACTACGTACGAACCATATTCTGCATCTAACATAAAAGCCAAAAAAGAAACTTCTCATTGCGTTCTGAGACTCTAAACGGCCCTTCATAAGAAGGTTCTAAAGCTGTTTTCACTCTAGTTTGTGAGTTTTTGTGCACAAAAATTCGTGGTGGTCGTTCGTGTTCCACTTTAAATGATTTCAAGGTACTCATTCATTTCTGTATGTCATTGGTGAAGGTTTCTAGTTCTGGTATTATTTCCGTTGAAACAGGAAGTCGAACAAATCTGATTTGTTTCCAAGAATTCATCTCTTCTAACAAAGATTAACTTCAAAATTTCAAGGATTTATCTCGAGTCTCTCTGAAATATTTCGTCGATATTTCTTTGTGAATCACCCTGTATTTCAGACTATAATTTTGTGTCTTATTTTCCCGAAAAAATAATAATTCCTTCAACTTTGATATCAGCACGTGTAGATTTGGTGCGCCCTTACGTCGTATTGCCATATTTCTTTGTTCCTGAATTCAGGAGGATGCGAATAAGCCCATTTTCAACAGACGCTTTCTGAGGCGACAATGTCCCATGAGCAAGCCGATGAGGAATTGTTGTTGGTTCTTACTAAGATCCTTTAAGAACTTTTTAGAGTGATCCATCCCTGGGAGATTCAGCCAGAGTGTTTCCCTTTTGGCTTTATCCTTCTGCAGAAACTCCTTATCGGTACATTTTCCGATTCCACAGAAAGGTTCTGGTCCAATGAGCGGCTCTCGTGCACCGTCTCCGTGTATTGGCCTCGTTTTCTTTGATTCCCGAATGCTCGGGAAGCCAAACTAGAGAGACCTTATTTTCCTGCTTACCTCATTGAGTTTGCTCCTGCACTTTCAAGTCAACTTTGGGTCAATGACATAGGAGCTCAGTGCTTTAATAGCAGTTTGACTATGTAAGGAAATAGCTATATCGTACTATTGACAGTTTTCCTCTAGGTTAATATATAGACACCTTTCGATTGTTAATATTTTTGCTTGAAGTTAGGCTTCAGTCCCGTGAATCCCAGCGCCAGCTCCTGTATTGGTTTCAGAACCATCAGAACACCATTTCTTTGAGGTTGTCGTCGGTAGATTTCCTCTGCCATTCCTCTCGTCTGCAGAACATTCTACGGAAGTGGATAAAGTAATGAGTGAAGCTTAATTTATCACTTTAGACAAACTAAGTTAGCTATTATGTATAATGAGTAGATAATATAATAAAAAAAGCTTTATTAATCACTTTGACCAAATAAGCTAGTCAATATACAAAATGTCTGGATATTATACAGGGTGATTCACTTATCTTGGTAACCATTTTCCTCTAACCTGAAACCAGGACAATTAGAATTTTCACCAGGCACGCCTAAATTTTTCAATTCATAAAAAAATCACGTAACAACCCAACGCTCAAAGTGTATACCTAAGTAAATAAACCGGTTTTAGATATCGAAAAATGGTTTTCCACTACTTGCAATATAATAGAAAACGTACTTCTACTTTTTTACAATATATCTCACTAGGATCAATATTATTACTATAAGTACTTTCTTTAATGAATATATCGCCGTCATGGTATTGTTGCCGGATTGAAACTAAAACGTAAAAATGTAGAACCTGGTGAAACCAGATCACTCTTACCTTGAACACACCACACCACACAGTCATAACAATAGCACATGGAATTATAGCGTAGTGTTGCCTTTCTTCATTAATGTTTTAAATTTTAAATCTAATCTAAAACCAGTACATTTGGCGTACTGGTTTTGTTCAAGGACTAACCAGGACTTATGTCCGAAAACCAGCACTGTCCTGGTAAAATCAGTACGAATGGTCACCTCATGGTAACCCCAATTATCTCGAAACTTTTCATTCTGTGAATTGCGTTTTGAACAAGTCAATAGTCAATGTTGACTCGAGACGCGCATAAAAATCCAAGCGTCTTTTTTTCCAGGAACATACTTTTTTTATAATGTCGATCGAAAGATAATTTCATTCTGAATTTTTTTTTTCGAATACAACTTTTATCCATTTCTACCGTCACCGTTCTGCAGCATATTTTATGTTTATTCAATTTCATTAATTTCTTTCTGTATTGTGATAGTATGCCTTTATTTGGAGACATAAATATGATTTTTTCTAGTAATTGTTCTTCTCCAAATATGATGCAATATGTGGCTACAGCAAGATGAAGCCCCATGTCACAACGCTGCCATTGAGTACTATTTAGATCAAGAATTCGAAAATAAATTGATAGGAACCAATGGACTCATCAGATATCGGCAAATCCCACGCTCATGGATTACGTTCTGAGGGGTACCCTGAAAAATACGGTATACCAAACTGATTCCAATAACCATGTGCCCACGTAAACACTTATATTTTGACCAAAGTAACTTATAATGAAATAGGTAAATGATATTACTTATGTATGGATCATAATAACCAGTATATACAACATATGATTCGAAACTTATCGTTTGTTATTGAAAAAGTTTGTTTATTGTTATGAGATATAACAATTAACTAATATAATAAAAGAGAAACAGTTTGTTACAAAGCCTTCTTCTTTTTACGAAACAAAATCATATGTAGCTCATCTAGCCACTATGTTTCATATATGAGTTATATCATTTCCTTATTTCATTAGAAGGTACTTTGGTCAAAATATAAGGGTCCATTTATTTTCGAATTCTTGATTCAAATATCTCATGACAATGGCAGCCTTGTGACATCGAGCCTCATCGTGCTTCAGGCACATATTTGATTTTATTTGAGGGGGCACATTTTCTAAAAAACTAGCCATCTTGAATTCGAGGCACAAAATCATAATATGAATAAATAAATATAAATAAAGGCATACTATAACATAATAAATGAAATAGAATAAACATAATATATGCTGCAGATTGCTGACGGTTGGAAATGTAAAAAAAATGTACTAGGAAAAAAAATCAGAATAAACGATAAAAAAGGTATGTTCCTGGAGTAAAAAAAATTGATAGCGCCTCGACGCCTGGCGTCTTTATTCATTTTGCAGATTTTTATGCGCATCTCAAGTCAACATTGACTTGTACAAAATGCCATTCACAGAATGGAAAAATATTTGGACGTTTTCGAGAAAATTGGGGTTACCAAGATAAGTGAATCACCCTGTGCATAATAGCTTGATTATTCACTTTGGCTGCATTATATACACTATAGCGGATATTCTCACAAGTATTCAACGTTTCGAAAAAACTTTTGAATGTTCAAAATTCATGGACTTTCCTATTTTGAAACGACATGGTCGATAATTGTTCAGTTTCCGTGTTGAAAGACTAGCCTGGGATAAAGAGATTATTATTCTTCCAACTGCATCCATTTACACCCTTCCGAACTTATCTCTCAAAATCACGTTCATCGAATTTCAACGTTCACAGATATCTTGCACAACTTCACTCGCTGTAGTTGTTTTTCAGGAGATCCTTCACACGGAAAGGTTCGCGAAGAATTTCTCATTCTCGGATATCGTTCTTTTCCTTGTTATGAAACAAGAGGCAGAATTGTTTCTTACTTGAAGTAATTCACTTAGAGTGTATAAAAAGGATTTTTTACCATTCAAGAAAGCGTTGCATTCCGATTGTCCGTTTTGATAATTATTATCCAGAGACGGATTCAGCTTTCTAAAGAATTGCAAGTTCAATAAGCGAACCAATTCGACCTGAAATTGAGAACAATCCATAAATATTAGCCAACTTGAGTTGATTATCCACATTCTTGTAGTTTTTTTCGGAAAATAAAAAGATTGGAAAAAGATTCACTAACTATGTCAGAAGCCATAAAAATACCTAAATGCATGTTCAGAATTCCCGGGAATTTAAAATTTAAAGTTACATGCAGCAACTATCAAATCAATCTGGCCACGAATAATTTCACCCTATTTCTCTCACTGTCACCATACACAAATGTTTTTAAATAATGCCAAAGAAATAAATTGCATTTGGGCTGTTTTCATTATCTATGTGGTTGGTTGTTACCGACGTTTCGGCAACCATTTGCCTGCCGTCCTCAGGGTGTTGTTGGTCCTGAGAAGGACCGATTTTTGTCAAACTTGTTCTGTCTGGACTTGTGCGCTCCATACTTTTCAATTACAATGTGGGGATTTGAATGCGAGTTATCGCCTTCTCTGGAAATAAAGAATGTCTGGGTGCCCATACTAAGATCTGAATTGAGGAGGTCGGACTCGGCCCAAGGAAGCAATTAATCCTAATACGAACCAGACCTGACCTAACCTAACCTACTGTGCATAGCAACTACGCAAGAGATAAGTATAGTTGATTTCTCTATTTCAGTATCGTAATGAGTTCATTACAGTACTAAAAGTAGTGCTGTAATGAAACTCATCACAGCATTGTTTTCAGTTATATTTTTCGTTTTGTGGTTGTCAGTACTGACTTCCGATCCACTCAATTTTCGAATCAAATCAATTCAAATTCCGCAATCTGTCAAATTTCGTTAGTGACACCAACTGTCAAGATACAATACGAAAGTCACTAATCTGAAATTTTATTTGAATTTCGAGAGTTTTCCACAAAACTTTACTGAAATAGAGAACATATCGTTTAATACTCGTTGCAGAAGGCAATTCCAACACTCATGCTCATTCTGCAAGTTGTTTTAGAATATACTATTATGATTTCTTCTTCTACTTTTTGAAGTGACTGAGTCTTGTCATTTCTGTCATCAACCTTCTTGTGACATTGATGTCCATTATTCATTTGTGACATTCATGGCCAGCTGTCATAACAACTTAAATTGTATAAAAATTCCCAACTTCGGTAGGCTAGTGGTTAGAGTGAGTTGAATTTTGGAAATTGCACCTAGGACACCTCGCATTCAAATCCCTACATTGTAATTGAAAAGTATGGAGCGCACAAGTCCAGACAGAAGACAGAACAAGTTTGGCAAAAACCGGTCCTTCTCAGGACCAACAACACCCTGAGGACGGCAGGCGAATGCTTGCTGAAACGTCGGTAACAACCAATCACATAACTTATTTTTCAACAAATATACCATTTTCAAGAATATCTCGTTCACAAATAAATCCCAGACCAAGAAATTAGTCCACTACGTCCTATTCACCTATAAGTGCATTATTTAAGTGATTTTATACATTTCCAGTAACAACCCGATATTCTGCCCAATATTGAGATGAACATTTCCTTATAATCCAGGCAAACTGTTCTGGAGAAAATAGAGAAAGTCTTCACCTAGTATTCATCGTGGAGAAAAAAATGGCCGAATAAGCACACCATACTCATCCAGACCTTCAAGGATAACCTCTGCTGAAAGCCTGTTTTTTGACAGCGGTAACAGAAGAGTTTTCGATTGAATATACATGCAAATTATGAAAATTATTAACTCTACTGGAACTCTGTTTGGATCCACCATGAATCATTTCATTATATTCACTTTTTGAATAAACGTGCAGCAATTTTGACAACTAATGAACTCGCAAAATCGAGCGAACATGACTCAGCTTATCTCATATAAACAGCCATCTTCAGCACAAAACACAAGCCTTGCCCAGCAAAATACAAGTTCGACACTGTTTTCCTATGTTAGTATCAGTAATTTGAAAAATTGTTGCAGAAAACTCGAAGAAATTCAAAAAGAGCGTGACACAGGGTTTTGGGAACCTTCAAGAAGCCAAACCGTGTTGACGAAACACACTGTACTACACTTCTGGAGGTACAGGGTTTTTTTTCTATTATATCAAACTAGCTGACCCGGCAGACTTCGTACTGCCTCAATCGATAAATCAAGCAGCAACTTTAATATTATAATAAACTATTATGGTATAATACCTGAAAGTGGACATGAAATTTTCCTGAACAATATGTGTTGCGCTAAACCATGTCGTCTGGAAGCTGTTATATTTTTGAATGTATGCCAAGAAGTTTTAAAAATCATTTCCTATCCCAGAAACTAAAGAGCGTAAGGGATCTGGTGGTGGGACCAATTATTGTGATTGGCAATTAGATAAGCTAGCAGACCTGGCAAACTTTCGCCTTAGATATGAACAAAGTTGTTCTAACCATTGGTTTTTTTTAATAAGGAAATATATTAGGTGAAATTTGAAGTATTTTTTATGGGCATTCAGAATTCAGTACTAAGAAATTCATAAAGGCATCGAAAACCTGAAAATTTGTTGTGAACTATTGTTTTTTAAACAATATTAACTGAGATAGCTCTTGAGTAAAATATAATCAATCACCTTGTATATTGTTATTCACACATCAGAAGAATTCTCTTTATTTAAGAGGTAACTTTTTCTAATATTTTACAATTCCTTCATTGTAGTACGTCGTGATGAACAACATTTTTAGTTTTTTTTTTCCGAGAATGCGAGAATAATTAGGGCAGATTTCTGATTGTCCATTGTGAATCGGCACGTATAGGCAACTCAAAATACACAGTAATTGTAAAATTTTCCGTAGTGTTCGGAAGAAAGATAGGTGTACTAATACGAGTACATGGACTCAGATGCATTAATATTATTAGAAAATATAGTTCACCGAATTAATATTAAATATAATACTTTCACGAAAACGCTATTAACCGGAGCGACACCTACTGGCGTTATTCGCAAGAAAGAAAATTATTTCCTATTTTTTCCATTTCATCAAATTTTTCAGGGTTTTATGGTATTTGATGTTAACCCCGCGTAGAAGAAACCAACAAAAAATCTTTCATAACAAACAGTTCATCCAATCTTGAGTTATAAATGGTGTAACTAACAATATGACTGACTTAGTTTTATATATTAAGTTTTAGAAGGATATAATTCCCTTAATATGAATCTTGGGCCATGAGTTTATTTATACTTTACTATACTTATTTTTCAATGTACAGGGTGGGCATATTTCGATGTTTTAGCACTACAACTTTTGAACCAGAGGAGATAGACAAAATCTGATACCCCATTCTCGATCTCTTTTTCGGAGACACTGACAAGAGTAGTATTCATTTTTGGCTACCTTCTTTTGTTTTCGAGTTATAAGCGAAAATTGAAAAAATGGTGATATCGGAAAAAATTTATATCTCTGCCGGTACTGATGATAGAGCTCTGAAATTAAAACATTAAACAGGCACTTTTCTACGTAGAATCCAGTGGCATGCTCGCCTTTTTTGCAGCATTTTTAATTACGAAACTATGACACAAAGTTATGTTTTTTTGAAGAGGAACACTAGATTTCTTTGCCATTTTCTGAAAGCTTAATTTTTTCTGATTTCAAAAATATATAACATCGTATGGTTCGTATCAATAAATCAATATGAGTATAGAAATTGGTCAAGAACCTATATTCATCTGAGTCTTAATACTTTCTATGGTTTCAATTATCGATAATCACGAAAAATTTAGTTTCGTATAATTACCACAATTTCTTTCTAGTAGTCTTTTCATTTCTATGCTCTTGTTATAGGAAGCTACATATTTCTGTGTTCATCAACAGTTGAAACCATAGAAAGTATTGAGACTCACGTGAAAATAGGTTTTTGACCAATTTCTATACTCATACTGATACAAACTTCACGATGTTATATATTTTTGAAATCAGAAAAAATCAAGCTTTCAGAAAATGTCACAGAAATATAGTGTTTCCATTTAAAAAACATAACTTTGGATCATAGCTTCGTAATTGAAAATGGTGCAGAAAAGACGAGCATGTCACTGGATTCTACGTAAAAAAGTGTCTGTAGAATGTTTTAATTTCAGAGCTCTATCATCAGTATTAGCGGAGATATAATTTTTTTTCGATATCGCCATTTTTCCAATTTTCGCTTATAACTCGCAAACAAAAGAAGGTTGCCAAAAATGAATAAAACTCTTGTTAGTTTCTCCGAAAAAGAGATGGAGAATGGGGTATCAGATTTTGTCTATCTCCTCTGGTTCAAAAGTTGTAGTGCTAAAACATCGAAATATGCCCACCCTGTACATCCCCAGAAGCTCGGTACGTATTTTTGATCCACCTTATATGCAAAATGCATTAAATTGACTGTTTATTGTATTCAGTATTTCATATCTTGTCTTTGCGAAGCTATTTGCTAATAATAAAAATTGTTTTTTTCGCAACTACACATTCAGGTAACATATTTTCAGCGATTCAATCAGTGCACAAAAATGAGATGCACTCATTAATTGAGGAATTTGGTTCAACAAGAACAAATGAGAGATTGCACTTTTTTATTACACGCGCGTCGGAACTGAATTGGAACCAATCACGTAATTGGGAATTCCAACGGAAATTATTATTTTCTACTTCGTTAGGCTCGCAGAAGATCCATTCAGGTGTTGAAGCTATTATTTAATTACAAGCTTCCAACTTACACCACATCGCACGCGAAGAAAAAACATCCAGTGGAAAAGAAACGCACAGATTGTTTCTTGCAACATCAGTTTTCAATTAATTCAGGAAAATGCACGAATTGCTCATTAGGCGTTTCTGGAAAAAATGTTGCACATCCGAAATTTTACACTGAAAGGTGTTTCCGCTCTTTCTAACGGATATATCTGGTTATATAAAAAATAGCTTTCGATTAATTCTTAATAGTCCGTAATATTCGGATCGATTATATAAATTCTTTTGTAAATTTGATTGTTTTAACAACTCCATCTCGAATATCAATCACATCCTTAAATCTAGTTGTTCGGAATGAGTTTTCCAAGTCATCAAATTCCTACTCAAATATTTCAACACCATGTACAGGGTGTTTGGTAATTCGACGTGGTTCTTCAAAGAGGATATAGGTACTAGAGAATTTTCAAATTTTTCGAAATTGTCTGCTTCATTATCGAAAATAATTAATTTTGCAAAAACGACTTAACTCTAATTATTCAATGAATATTGGTCATCATTTCTTGCTAAAAAGTATTCACGAAAAATTCGATTACCTTTAGTTATAAAAAGGGTTATCAATGGCCGAAATAGTTTTCCTCATAAAATCTTGATGAAACAATTGAGAATTACTTGAAAACAAGTATCATGAACTTGGTGTACAAATGTAGGGAGAAACTTCGTTGTTTCATTAGCTTTCCAAAAAGGTGCATACGCCAATTATTCCTTAGTGGAATAAAAAAATATGTCCGGAAAACCGAGCAGGTAACAGACTTTTTCGAGTTGTTAAGATATCCTCTATTCCATTCGTGATTCGTAAGCGGGCCATGGTTCGATCATTTGCGGCAATCCTCGGAATAGTTGACATGACTTACAGATTAAATTACCAAACTGTTAATTGCTTGCTGATAAGTTTGCAGAAAAATTTGGTAATTTAATCTGTAATTTGTCGCAAATGATCAACCAGGGCCAGCTTACGAATCACGAGTGAAATAGAAGATAACTGAATAACTCGAAAAAGGCTGTTACCTGCTCGGTTTGCCGGCTATAGTTTTTTATCCCATGAAAAAATTATTGGTGTATGTACCTATTTAGAAGGCTAATGAGACAAGGAAGTATTTCCTCACATTTGTATACCAAGTTCATGATAATTTTTTCGAGTAATTCTCAATTCTTTCATCAAGATTCTATGAGAAAAACAGTTGGGTCCATTTATGACCCTTTATATCTAGGGCTACCCACATTTTCAGTGAATACTTTTACTTCAGCTTTGAAAAAAATTATCATTGAATAATTAGAGTGAAGTTGTTTTCACAACACTAATTATTACCGATAATGAGCAGAAAATTACAAAAAAGTTGAAAAATCGCTATAGATTTTTGGACCATACTTCGCTCTATCCAATTCGCTGCAGATTTCAAAATTTCCTGATCGCTTTAATTTATATTCATTGAAAATTTGATCAAAATGGTTTACGCGACTCTAATCTGGGGAACTTATTATCTGGAATATGAAAAGAGTACGGGAAATGAATTTTTTCCAAAAAGTCAAAGTTGTTGTCTCTCTGTCTGTCTGGGGAGGTACAAAATTTGAGAGATAACTAAGGAATAGGTGAAGATTTAATTCTCTAAAAATCTTTCGAATTCGAATATTTCGTCAACAATATAATACCAAAAAACTTTAGGAAAAAATGGTGTTGTTGCCACCCTCAGATGGATTTTTTGAAACAATGCCGTAATAGAAATTCTTTTTCCCTAATACAGAACCTGAAAATTATTTTTGGATTCTCCCAAACTCTCAGGTTTTTGAGTTTGGGCGGTTAAACTGTCTGTTCAACATCACCTTTTCACGAAAAGTTCAATATAACGTTATTTTGTTTATAATGAATCATGAATCGGTTTGAAAATTTCAACTGCGTTTCGTACAAAAAATAAATAGTTTCAAATCATCCAACACACAATATCTCTTCCCTATGACCCTATTGAAAAAATATTCCCTTCATGGGGGTGGTTTTTTCGGAACAAATTCACGAGAGAAAGAGGTCTCCTTCAAAACACAAATTGACCTTCGAAAGGTTTTAGTTTCTGAGATCTGGAAGGTAAAATTTTTGTTGGGACACCCTGTATAGAAAATTCTATGAAGTTGTTGGAGCTGGTGCTTGATATATCGACATCATAACACAGTTAATTCTGCCAAAAAATGATGCTATTAATATGGTCGATATGTGGATTCAAAAAGACGTTTCCACATGCAATCCAGCCTGTCGAACGAACAAATTACTGCATGAAACAGTTTTAAGTCGTTTTCCTTCTCTGATGAAAAATTACCCTTCTAGATCATGTGATTCAATACCACCACAATGGGTTTACCTAAAGTCAGAAGTCTATGAGAACAAGCCCTCAACCAACCGTGTATCATAGAAGTTAATTAACAACAGCAACATTCAGAAAAGCGCATTTTCCATTCCAAAACCAGCCTGTATAAAAGATTGGAAAATGCAAATTCAGTGGTGAATATTGCAACCTGAGAATTTGAAATTAAAAGATGAAGGGATCTCTTCTCGAAAAATTCGAGTTTCTATACATCGTTTTGCCCACGATCAACTCTGAAATTTTCTATTCTTTCTCATGTGACTCAAATTTCGATTGTTATATTACAATGAATGATTCCACTTAATTCAATTTTCTACTTGGGTTGACCTAATACAATGGATGTAATTTATAAATATTTGATAATGGTCGTTTCGTGAATATATTTTTATTGATTATTGAATGGAGGCACAATGGTTAGTTCTCGTTATTAATTCCAAATCGACATTTCCCTATTTCCCCATCCATTTCTGGATAGTAAGAATTTCCATGAGTCATCTTCAAAATTGTTGTATTGGATTGTTTAAATAATTTATCGCCATTGTTTGCATTATTGGTATCTCAATTGATTAGTCCGAAGAAGTGAAACCAAGACACATTCATAACCTACTGAGTAAAGAGAAATTAACACAAATACTCACGTGGAAATATTAACTGTTCATTTGTAATAATGAAAGTGTTCATTTATTTTTTATTCTTCCATGAGAATTTAGTGTTTGAACAAGGTGATGAATTAACTAGTTGATAACACCATTTCATCTTAATTTTGCCAGTTTCATTGTTAACGTTTTCCAGAAAACAGAAGAAAACAAAAATGTCGTAATTTATAAATTGAAAATTTTGTGAAGAAAACTCCATCTCGAAATCAATAGATCAGTGAAAGTTCATATTGTAATTCCACGCAGTTTAGAGCAGGTTTAATGGAAAATGTATTTCAACCTCAAGAAATACCTTGAATATCGATAGTATCAAGATAAATTACTACTGATATTATTGAATTAAATAGTTCAAGAAAGAGTTTTGTATATCTATTCCCTGTGGCTAGTGCTACAGGGTCCTGAAATCAAATAACTTATCATTATGTTATTCGGGGGGAATTAGATTAAGATAATAAGGCGAAATTGATAAATACTCGAAATATTCGAACTTGATTAGAAGAGATAATGGTACCAAATAGAGAGTTTTCGGAACATTTTTTCTGATGTTTAGAAACTATTCCTATGATTCAGCTGAATTGTACGAAAACAAATTCTGGCTACATTTCATTGAAAATTTAAGATTGAAGTATTCTTTCATACCAGAAATAGAATGGGAAAATTATTCATAGTATTGAAATAACGTTATATTTTCTGAAACTTTTCTTGATCTGTCACCATATTAATGGAAATGCTTCAACAATAATTCTTACAATAATTTGTTAGGAGCGAATCAGCTCGAAAATATTGTTAATTGATAAAAAACGAACGAGAATACTTTTATCCCAGGTAAAGTTTCAAAGTCTAAATCCGCCTTCTTTATCAGACCAAATCTTGAAAATATACAGAAACGTAGAATTTTACATAGTTACCGAAATCTTTTTTTCATAATTGGATAGGTCAGATTGAAAAAATACCTTCAATTTTGACATGTTTAATGTCTTTTTTAGGTTACTAAACTAAACAAATATAATTTCAAGTGTTCAATGGGAATGATCATTAAAGTACATTATGAAATGTATGTAAGAACCAATACCGATATGGGGCGAATTTTGCTTTGTCAACTGAAAAAATAGTATATTCTAATACAAGTTGCAGAATGAGCTCCTATTCCATCACGAATGCGAAGTTCGAAAACGAGCGACGAAGGAGCGAGTTTTCTATAGCATGTTGGAATTGCCTTCTGCAACGGATATTAGACGGTATTTTCTCTATTTCATTCAATTTTTATGGAATGCTCTCAAAATTCAAATGAAAATTAGTGAATTTTGTATTGTATCTTGGCAGTTGGTGTGACATACGAAATTTGACAGATAACGGAATTTGAATTGATTTGATTCGAAACTTGAATCTTTCCATTAACTTTCTTTCCGAGGCGACATAAAAACCAAAAAAAGGTTCAGAAAATGGAGAAATCTGTCGAGATATTTTCAACCGATATCTAAATTTGTCTCCTTTTCAATGAAGTTTTATGTACTTCGTGAAGTTCTTTTGCTTCGAAATCTAGGGATATTTGGGTTTTATTGGTGATTTCATCGATCCGTCGCGTCATCTTCTGAACTGTTTGTATTGAGGTATCGCAATAATATAAGTAGGTTTTTTATATTGAATAAACACCATACACGGATGATGGGAAAAACTAATTCCACAAGAGAGCAACATCCTTAAAGAAATAAAAACAAGTTGAATTATATCTACCCACCTGCCAAGAAAATTTTTTTGGAGGTTGATTCTATTCCCTTTTTGGAAATGAACATGAAACCTACTCTAAAACATGCTTAATAAATGTCTATACGTGGAGACGTACATGATCAATTGATGCTTCTCCGAAAATAAGGTTTCAAATGTATACAGGATGTTCTTAAATAAGTGCATCAACGGTCAACTGTAGATTTCCCATGAAATAATAACATTTTTTTCTCTTCCATTTTTTCTTTCGAGTCTTCGTTTCTGAGATACAGGGTGTCGAAATATTTTATTTATATTTTTTTCAGTTTTTTGCTAATATGTCAGGAACCATTTGAATTACAGAATAGAGATTTTGTACACATATTGCCACTTATAACAGCTACTTTTTTGTTCTTTATTTGGATTTATTAGACGTGCAATTTGCATTGCATAGCAAATTATGATGCGCCAATGAGTTTTACGTAAAAAAGGTTCATTGCTCCAAAGTTAACCGTTTTCGAGAAAACTAGCGTTTTATGATCGAAAACAATTTTCTTGTTATTGGAAAAATGAGTAGTGATAATTAACACGTTTATTACTTTCAACAAAATTTGACAACTGAACAATTCAAACATAAGGCTCATTCTAACACTCGTTTAAATACTCATCGCCACTAATATGACTTATTAGGGCACCAGTTTCACGCAGGGACCTTTCTTCTATTGTTTAAAAAAAAATTCTGATTGACTTTTGTTTAAGAGACTGGAAGAGAAAACTCTAAAAAACTTGCAGAAAAATGCAAATACTTCCCATAAAATATTTCAATAGATATTTGATATGAGATATGAGTTATTAACATATTTAATTTCTTTTTTGGACGTGGATTCTAATTTTCCATAGAAATAGGAAAACAATGAATTTCGTCAATGCAAAAACAATTCGAAAATGTTTCCCAAGCCGAACCTCGTGAGAGTGATTTTACTAATGCAAATATTTACAACGACTCGATACAGTTCTCTAATCTATAAGGAGTCCATCGATGATAATTCACCGTTGCAGATATTGTTCCATTTGCAATTAACCTAGAAAATCGTTAACAATGTATTTATAGTCAGCGTAATAGACAGATTTCGATCATACAGACTGGCAGTGGAACGTACAAGAGTTATATCATTCTTTATAATTTCGTTATTAATGGCTGCATTTCACTTCCGGAATTTTGGACTCAATGAAAGTCATGTAGGTATAACGAATCCATTATCAAGAGAAAATCTGTTTCCTTTTCCAGCAATGCCTACATCATCGGCCCAGCCAATCCCATTTCCTAAGATAGCGCTGAGCGAATGAGTTCTGTTGTTACATTTTGATCGTGATTATTTTTCGGTTTTAATGATCACACTAAATCTCACAAAGAAGATTTATAAAACCAGAGAATCTAACAAAAACATACTTAATCCAAATCGAATACCTGCATAACAAGAAAAATCCACAACGAAAATGTAAATAAATTACAGAGACAAAATGAAGAAAAAACAAGAGAGGTTATCTTAAAACTTATTTCTTTTTTCTAAACATTCACACTCTTGATTGATTCCAATCAGAAAGTATCAAAATGAGCTTATTGTCCGTGATGGAATTCCAGAAGAGAAATAAGGTAACACCTTGTGTGCAGATTTCCTACTCTATAATCTATATATAGTTGACATTAGAGCGATATAAAGAGGAACAGAGGCAGAAGAGCGGCATCATATGGAAAAAGGACGAATACAATTTTTAAAAAAAGAAATCGAAAAAGCTTGAGTTTGACAGTAAGCATTGTTTTTAATTTGAATCTTTTCTATTATTGTTCTCTCTCAAATTAGGATATAATTTATTATAAAGTTTTGGTCCTTGGTAGGTGATAAATCTTTGACTTTTTTGGATATATCTCTGAATGCCACTTTCATTTTATGTATGAGTCTCTATAGCCGTCTAGAGCCGTTTTTGAGTTATTCACTGTTTTTTGAAAAAATTACAAATTGAGGCTTGAACCATATCAAATTTAGAGAGGAAAATTTTTGGACAAACTCATAATGAAAATCAGGGACCAACAAGAAATCGTTAAGAACAACCAATTCTATTAAATTTAATTCCTTATGTTGATGAAAAAAATAAGGAGAAATAGTTCTAATTCAACATAAGAACCGTTTTCAGAACACAAAATGATTTAAGATCTATAGTGACAAAAACTAAACCTTTGAATGACAAAGGTCAAAATGTTGGGTTTACAATATTCCCTGTATTTGTGGAAAAACTTAAACAGGAGAAGCATCAAGTCGCTCAGAAATAAGAAAGCGTGAACATAACAATAGAGATCTTGGTAGATCGCAGATTGCAGATTTATTTCAGAGACTGGACGAGAGAAAAACTCCTTGTATAATGTGTTCTATATTTTTGAAACGAAAAAAAAGACGATTATTTGTGAGTCATAATCGACTATCGTTTTCATAGGAAAAATACAACTTTATGATATTTCTCAGCGAGAAAACCTCAAACAAGAAAATACAGAGGAACTCAGTTTATATTGTTATTAGTTTCTTGAATAAAAGAGATCCAGAATGTGATGCCATTCATTTTCCTTCATCTCTCACAGTTAAAAAGTTGTAGTTCAGGGATCACCAATTTTGCACACTCTGTACAGTGCATCCCAAATTCGCCAAGGGTATTTCTGCCATCGTTGGAGATATAAAATTTTATGTTAAAAATTCTTTCTCCAACGGATCTGGTACTGTAATTCCTGTCAATATTATGAATAGGCGAACTGAACTTATGTAAATTTTTGTGTGAGGAAATAAGCCAAGTAGACCTTCCTTTATCATATATATTTCCAAATTTCAATTACTTCCCCTTTCACCGAATATGGTATCAACTTTCTTATTTCAAATGGAACACCCTGTATATGATGACTTTTTTGGATATATCTTTGAATGCCACATTCATTTTATGTATGAGTCCCTGTTTTTTGAAAAAAATTACAAATTGAGGCTTGTAGAACACTGATGATTCAATGAAAGCGCAACGCACAATCTCAGATCTGTTTTTTGAACTCTGTAGAGAAAATACCTAGTGTAAGAATAAGCCTTCTGTTAGAGTATCATGCAGTTTTTCTTCTATGGACACAGAATTAGAGAAAAATGTTTTCCTTTGAAAAAATGAGTTTTCATGTTTTTGTCATGGCTGATGTCGAAACACATTCAATTAAATATTTAATTACCGGAAAAGGATTGGTATATATGTCTCCTGATAAAAGCTAAAAAATACAAAATTTTCATGCGCGAATCTCAAAGTTATTAACGTCGAAATGAAGCCCTCTTTGAGACAAATATGCAAATGATACATTGTAGCAATTTAGAATTCAAGAGGTAATTTGATTATGAATACAAACTGGGTGTCGCGATCAAAGAACGAAAGCATAAATATCAAATTTCAAATGTTCATTTCGTGTCTTTCTTCGAAATATTCTAAGCGTGGTTCGTAAATCACCCTGTATACAAAAGTACTCTCCAAATATTCATTAAATATAATAAAATTGTTTGTCAACGGTCAGCCCGACGAACATAACTTTTGAAACCATTCTCGGCTCAACATTTCAAAATTGCAGAAATTGGTTTGGGAAAATATCGCTCTTATTCAAAGAAACAATCAAACAAAAAATGATACACTTGTTGTAGGTCACTGTTATTTCACTCTTGATTGAAAGTTTACTTCAATAAAAATCCTTTGTTTCATAATGAAATGGAAAAAACCACTAGATTAAAAATCAGTAATTTCCCTAAATAGAAAGTTTTTTATGAATATTCTCCTACGAATAACATACATTTTAGTAAGTTAATTCCCAGTTCACAGTATAAATCATTATATTGCAAATGAAATAATCAACTCTCTCACACCTACTCACTTGTGAATTAGCTTAAAAAAATCATCTAGATTATTTACTAGATTTCTCGACTGCCTACGAAATAACGAACTCTCAAATATTAATTCTTAATTAATTTGATTCTTCTTCAATTAAATTCAAGAGTGTATAAATTAGGAAGAATGAGACATGTTCTTTCGAGCATTTAGGCCGTCGTCGTAGATTAGTTCTCGACGTTTCGCCAGTTCGAGTGTCTGGCATCTTCAGGAGTTATATTTCAGGAGATGTTCTCACTGGACTGAACTGCCTGAGTGTGAGTGTGCCTCAACCAATTCATTAGGAAGAATGAATCTGAATGTCCATAAACTATTCAATTCCGATGTTATCAATTCAATAACGATTAATGTCCGTCACTTCCATCACAAAGACCGAATGCAGATTCACCTGAAAAAATAGACGACTTTTTCGCTTGAATATTCAAACAATTCCAGATTTAATGTCACGGTCAAATTTGTATAGCCCTCTTTTTCCCCTCTGCTCCGCTAACTTGTTTTCAAATGATTATATTCGACTTTTTCGACCTCAAAACAGTGCAATAAACCAAGGATCTACCAATTATAAAATCGAAAAGGCTGAAAATGAACCAGTCCAGTTACTAAAAATAATGCCAAACCAGATTTTTGTTGCCAACTTGTCTTTGGCGTGATTGTTTCGATAGTTAATTAAGTCCGGGGATATTTGCAATATTATTTATTTATATGATGTGTATTATACAACAAAAAAACCTCTCGATAGAATGCAATCGTCCTAATCTTGTAATGGGTGTTTGGTAAACGAAATGTTGGATTTCAAGATTAGAAAAAATTTTTACATGGATCAGCCTTCAAAGATTCTGAAAAAGCACTGATTTGAAGAAAGAATTTCCATAAATCACCCCCTACAAAAAGAATCAGAGGATTATATATATATGGTAATAGATTAAACCCTCATTGTTTATAGGGTAAGCAAAAGTCGTGATCCCTGAACTACAACTGTTGATCATAAGAGATCGAGGAAAATGAATGCCACATTCCGGATCTTTTTTTTTTAAGAATCTCATAATGACATCAACTGCGTTCCTGTATCTTCTTTTGTTTTTGAGTTAAAGGCCATAATTGAAATCTGGGTGATTTCAACATCTCATTATCTCCGTTTCTGTGTATGCTACAATGTTGAAATAAAATCATCAAAGAGATACTTTTTCTATAGCAAACCAGTGGTGTACTCTGATTTCGTCCAAAACGTTTTTTTGCTGATGGAAACAATAGTTGCTTATGATCATTTTTTTTTTAATTATACGGGTTTAAGTGACACATCATTTCGAAGGTTTGGCAATTCTATTCATGAATATGCTAAAAAAAATTCTATTAGGCGTTCATTCATTTTCAAACAACTCGTGGGAAGTGAGTTTTTTTCGCCAAAATGAAGAAACGAAGGCCAGATTAAAATTCTGCAGCATATTAAAGCATAATTAATTGCAACACCTTCTATTTAATGTATCACTCGAACCTAATGGCGATTTGAGAATTGCCACCCTGATTAGGGGAATGACCATACACCTCTTAATTAGTAGTCAAGAAGCGTCAAAACATTTTCTAGTGTTCAAGCATTTTCTGGAGCTCACTTTAACGAGGGGCTATTGTATAATATCTATTGAAATTATTTATGCGAGGTATCTGCATTTGTCTGAAAGTTAATAATTTTCTTGAGGATAATCAATACCCAGCAAATTTCATACAAAGAACCATATCAAATTTATAGAGGAAAATTTTTAGACTAACTTATAATGAAAATTAGGGACCAACAAGAAATTGTCAAGAACAAAAAATTTTAGTAAATTTAATTCCTCATGTTGATGGAAGAATTGGTTCTAATTCAACATAAGAACCGTTTTCAGACCACAAATTGATTTCGGATCTTTAGATCTATAGTGACAAAAACTAAACCTTTGAGTGACAAAGGTCAAAATGTTGTGTATACAATACTCCCTGTATTTGTGGAAAAACTTATAAAGGAGAAACATCAAGTCGCTCAGAAATGAGAAAACGTGAACATAAGAATAGCATGAAAAATAGAGATCTTGGTAGATCGCAGATTGCAGATCATGTTTGTTCCAATACTTGTGATCACATGATGGATTGAAATAACACGAATATTATAATGACGGAAACCTGATAGTTACAAAAGTAAAATTAAGTCCTCTTTTTTTGTAATAATGTGGATAATTGTTCCGTGGAACTGTATCGTATTGCCGTAAATATCGTTTAGTAATTTTTGCTTTAAAAAATATTGATTGGCAGAACTGAAATTTGACAGATGTTAAATAAATCCGTGGCAGGAGGCCAACATGTCATCAATAAATATTACTGAAAACAGTGTTAAAATGAAATATTCTATATTCTGTAGCAGTCATGGAGAAAGATATTTTCTGAATCAAAAGATTTCATACATCAGAATATGGGAGATTAAAAATGTATTTTGAATTTGTGAAATCTACTTTAGATTAGAACTCCGGTAGAGCTTTTCATCATCAGACGATACATCATTAACTATCCAGAATTTTCTCACTGCTTCGGAGCGAAATTACGATATTAATAATTTTTTTCTGAAAAAATCTAAGGTGTGACAATAAAAATGAAAACTCCTGACTCCTGATTAGTGTCACATAATGGTAGAATCTAAAACGGATTGAAAACGGAATGTACAGGAATAGCTATCTCAGTTAATATTGGTCTTACGAAAATGTTTGAATGAGCAAATTTGAAGTATTTTTCATAGGTATTCAGAATTCAGTATTGAGAAATTCATGAAGGCATCGAAAACCTGAAAATTTGTTGTGAACTATTGTTTTTTAAATGGAACACCCTGTATTTTATTTTTCTAATCGGTAGGGCTCTTTCTTCTGATTTCAAATATATATTCTTTATTGAGGTTAATTTCGGCAGTGTTTGAAAAAATATAGGTTTTTTCGTCTTGATCTAAGGCAGTGTAACGCCACTCGAGAATACTGTGATTTCTTTATATCGAAGTTCTATTCTATGGCCTCCTGATAGTCTCTTCTTAACCTTCTTAGACACTTTCTTATGAGGATATTTTAAATATAAAGTGTATATGGCCCCTCCGCAAAATATTCAAGAGATTAATTTCAGAATAGAGGAAGAAATAATTGAAAACCTCAATATATTCCATAAATGGTAAGGAAAACCCTTAAAAAATAAATTAAAAGATATCGACTGTGTGTAGACGTACCTATAAGAGGGTCATTTAAACACTTAATTCAACTTTCAGTTAATAAGTATATGAATGAAATAAATATCAGTTGTTTTTTTATCCACGGTTCCTTTGATATAAAGAAATCGCATCGTTAACGTGTGGCATTCCACAGCTGCCTTAGATTTAGAAGAAATTATCTATATTTTTCAAGAACTGCCGAAATTAACCTCAATAAATTATATATATTTGAAATCAGAAGAAAGAGCTCTACCGATTAGAAAAATAAAATACAGGGTGTACCATTTAAAAAACAATAGTTCACAACAAATTTTCAGGTTTTCGATGCCTTTATGAATTTCTTAGTACTGAGTTCTGAATGCCCATAAAAAAATAATTCAAATTTGCCCACTCAAACGTTTTTGTACGACCAATATTAACTGAGATAGCTATTGAGTAAAATATAAACAATCACCCTGTACAGGGTGTTTTTTGAACCTGCAAAATTAATCCGAAGTTAACACAATTCTCACCCCGTTATTTTAAGAAATTGGTGGAATTATCAAAAGAACACAATCATATTGTTCTACACCGGCAATTCAATCAAAATTGAACAAGCCGTACTAGCGTTATGAATGAAAGGAAAATCGGACTATCAATTAAGGCCTCCAACCATGAACCTAACAATGTTTCGAAACAGCCTCGACTAGTGTAGACTTCACCTAAAATCTGACGGTCTCCTCCTGAAGCACCCTGTATATCGCTGAACACTGAACAGTGTCTATCAGCCCCATTTCATTAGAATGATTTCACATTCTTCAGTCTGTCGGTACGAATCGAAAATATGTTTCTCTATTTCAGTATCGTAATGAGTTCATTACAGTACTAAAAGTAGTGCTGTAATGAAACTCATTACAGCATTGTTTTCAGTTATATTTTTCGTTTAATGGTTGTCAGTGCTGACCTCCGATCGAATCAAGTTACGAATCAAATCAATTCAAATTCCGTGATCTGTCAAATTTCGTATGTCACACCAACTGCCAAGATTCAAAACAAAAGTCACTAATCCGAATTTTCATTTGAATTTCGAGAGTATTTCACAAGAATTGACTGAAATAGAGAAAATACCGTCTAATACTCGTTGCAGAAGGCTATTCCAATACTCATGCTATCGAAAACTCGCTCCTTCGTCGCTCGTTTTCGAACTTCGCATTCGTGTTGGAATACGAGCTCATTCTGCAACTTGTTTTAGAATATACTATTTACTACTCCTCATAAAAATGTTATCGCTTTTTGAACCGTCATCATAGCAGGCCACTCCATCATTCTGTCATCGTAAAAGAACTCCACTCACAATGAGATCTCAACGAATCATCGGCACCTCACCAGGGCTCCGCTCGGACGAAATGCATCCTAAACAAGCGACAAGCGTTCTGCCTAGGTCCACTTTCACCGGCGAACACACACACGCACACACAAATTATTGCAAAATATAAATTATCATTTATCTAAATATCGTTATCGTCCCAATCTTGTGAGGCAAATAAGTTATGTAGATTGGACATCACTGACCACTTCCGTGATCACTAACCTGTTAATTTGATTAGTGGCCGCAAGTTGGTCAATTTCGTGTTTGATTTATAGAGCTTTGATGTTGAAAAAATTAAGTGCCGTTTTCAATTATTCCATTCTACTCTCGAGTGTCTATAAAAGACATATGATCGATCATTCCAGAATTAGTGCTACAAAACTGGTATGTTTTGGAGAAAGAGAAATTGCTTCGGTGATTCATCTACATTCATCATTCTGAAAGTTTTCTATGATATCATAGGAAATTGAGTGAGATTCGCTCAGTATATTGGTCTTCCAGGATCTGAACGGATGCGAAAGATTTATCAGGGTCCAAACACTCAGACTCCGTCTTTCTACAATGTTTCCTTGAGGAAAATTTTCATTCAGAATGGCAACCCTTTCTAGTTAAAGAAGAATCTTCACAATGAAAACATACATAAACATATACTAATGAAATAAAATTACCATTTGTCATTAGGATAGTCAGTTTTTTTCATTATACAATGTCGTTAGATATATCCTAATCTAGGCCTTTCAGAAAAATTGATTGGTTCATATCCTAAGAGCATTAGTTTCTGGAATGCAACGTCCGATGTCGATCAAAGTTTATGGGTTTGTTCACTTCATGAAGCTCTTTCAAATAGTTCATGAATTATCCTAATTGCAGGGCAGTACTCAAAATATCTTGATTTTTGTTCCAAAATCTATATTTTTACATTTCTTACAGATATTTCGAAATTGCCATGAGAAACTACATAAGTTATTTTAAAGTACTCAATTTTCACTTTAGCTGGCACACTCGTCAGAAAAGAGAATAGGAACTTGACGAATTCATGCTTTATGAAAGTTAAAATTGAATTCTTTAGAATATCTTATGTAGTTTCTCATAGCAATAACGCAATTTCTGTGATTTTGGGGCTTGAAAGAAAAATCAAGATATTCTGAGTACCGACTGCCTTGAAATAATAGATAATTCATAAACTACATTTCTTCACTTGTTTTGACTATGAATTGTTACCTTTTTGTTTTAACTATTTGCCAATAAATTTGAATTTTGAAAATGCCGAACTGTTTGAAAGCTATAGCAAATTCAGGCCCAATGTTCATGAAACGCCCCGTACCGCCGGAACTAATGGTTTTAGGATACAAAAAACTGATTCTTCTGAAAGGCCTAGAGGTTCTGCATTCACCATTAGGCTACAGCCAACGACTCATGAAACACCCTGTATAATGATTCATAAACTCAAATTGAGAGGATGTTGATATTTTCCCTTTTTTTGGTCGGTATGCGAGTCAGTATGATATTTAGAATCTATAGTATTTTATTTTTTTTATGATGTTTTGCAGAAAAAATACAAACAGAAGTGAACATACGAGAGAAACGTCCACTAATAATATATTGACCTTCAATAATGATTGACCTTTTATCTGATACAATATTAAGTTTATAATCAAAGACAAAACACAAAATCGAATGACACAAAGCTTTATGAAGCTACCCGAATATACACCCAACTTCCTCTTGAAAATAAATCAATACTAGATATTCATAAGAAAATTTCACAACTCGAAGATTCTGAATACTGGCACATAAATGTGAAGAAGTGCAAAGTATACTTCTCACTTTTGTTTCAATAGGTGATGATGTAAAATACAAGGGGCCTCCTCAGATGTCTAATAGGAAAATAAAGAAACAGTTGACCCTAGAATTCGAGGACAATCAACTTGATTTGACAGTATTATATAAATAAAAATATTTTTTGGGAAAGAATCCGAATATGAAATGTTGTAGATTCTACGCATTTCTCGCATAAGGGAATAAAAACACATTGAAATGTTGTAATGATGCAAAATATTATGAATGGTGAGTCTGCCTTGCACATTTATTTAAACAATACCCAGATTCTTGAGGTCTTTGTTTACCATTTTTTCCTATTCAACCCAGTTCCAGGAATGCCCATTAAAATAATTTATTGATTCATCATAATCTCGATTATAGTATTAGTTATGTAATCATAATCAAATATAGATTCTTCTCAATATAAAATTTCTCGAAAACCGCGCATTTTACGAGAAAATATCGAGAATACTTCTATTATCAAAAGTGGCCAAATATTGAAATATTCAATGAATACATAGCATTCATAGCATTTTATATTATGATGTGTCATTTTTATGCAAACAGATGAAATGTCTTAAAGCGTATTTTTCAATTCTTCAATGCATTAACAAAACTACCATCTATAACTCATACAAGAACATCTTATTATGGCAATATCAGAAAATTAATATATTTAATAAATAGGAGCAAAGCTACAATATATGCTCCAAATAACCTCCTTCAGACGTGCTGAAAATAATATTAATAATAAGCCTTTACTTCATACAGAAAAAAACCCAATTACACTTCACTTCATTGATTGTCGTATTCCCACAAATATGTATTTCCTTTTTGTCCAACAGCCGGCTTTAATTAATATATTTTAATGAAAACTATGTGAGAGATTCATGTCCTAAATTGAATTGGTATTTAAAAGGATTTCTCTAATTATGTGATAAATCCGTTCAATCTCTTACATCTCGTAGAACAAAACAATTTCAGAATATTTCATTCTAGCACCGTTTTTGGATATATTTATTTCTGCCAAGGATTTATTTAACATCTGTGAAATTTATGAGATGAAGACAGTTCAGCCTATCAATGTTTTTCAATACAAAAATCACTAAACATATTTACGGCAATATTTCATATATTTCGATAAAATTTCAGCGAATTAGAGAAAATAATGTATGATACTCGTACAGAAGGCTCATTCTGACACTCGTTCATTGTCCATTAAAAAATTTTGAAATCGTGTAATAATATCAATGCCCTCTTTATCATAAATAACCATTCTGGTTCAAATATCGGTGGAATTCTTTGAAAAACTTAAATTATTACCTGTACCGTCATTGATGCAGTATTGAAAGAACGATATGACACAGAATGGGCATCCAGGTTTTTGTTGCATCAAAAACAGAACAAGAATTAAGTAGTTGGCATTGAATTAGTTTTGTACCTAAATAGGGATATCAGCAATCTGTTCTGATATGTGAAATGCAATATGTTTTGAGAAGTTAGAAATATTTAACCAAGAATGAGACTTTTTTATGAAAATATATACCGAATGAATACAAAAGTAGGAATAATCAACAAGTTGAATTGTTCCTAGAAACAATTAATTGTTATAATCTAATAACTGCCTACTGACCATAAGGAGATCTAGACTTCAGAATGTGTCCATTAGATGTTACAAAAGGAATTGCATGTTCGCAAAATTGGGAAAGCCATTTTTTTATTGTTTTTATTATAGTTCATAATTTCAGTATATGCAAGTCAAAATTTGAATAAGTGCTTCTCGAATGTTGAATAACCCAACAGGAGGAACAAAGTTATCGTAAAATTCCTGTGGACCAAATGTTACTAGTCCCTTATATAAAAAGTCGACTAGCAACAACATTGTCCCACATTTTGGTAATTTATACTGCGGTTCTTCAGATAATAAATTTCAAAAATATACGCGATATGACCTTTCCGGTTCTACATTATTTACATGTATCCTCAGTTTTCGATACTTAAACCAAATTTGAATGTATAATGAAGAAATTCGATAATGGTGTTTAAAAAATATCGATTCCCTAGAATGTTCTGGTCCAATTCATAACAATCTGATAATTTTAAATTTGCATATTCTAGTTGAACGAGGACATTTTGACTCACTCATTCTTTTGCCGATTTCTTTGTACCTTTCACAGTTTCAGTTTAAAATTGATTAAATAAGCTTCACGACCAGGAATAATGACATTAGGTGATTCTTCCATGCCTCTTGGCCGATGAATTATTGCACCTTACGCTTCGCCTACATCTGCGGTAGTCATCTTCAGAGGATTCCTGCTGCTGTAACTAACTTTGTCTTTAACAGTGTTCATTATCATCGATAGCAAGAAGTCTCATTTTTCTTTTCACTGTAGCGCAACAATTTTATACAACTGCTATGGCTTTTTATTTCTTGTTTTCTTCGAACTTTTTTTTCCATATCGCTTCCATCATTTCCTAACATTTTTGAGATCCAAATTGATCTTGATTGTGTACCTACTATTTCTGTCACTAACCTTTCCATTATAATGTTATTTTATGCGTTTCTTCAGGATCTGAAAATTCAGCTTTAGAGAAGCGAGTTAGATCGTTCTATTATCGAAAATTTTTTCATTATTTCAAACAGCATATCCACAGGTTTGTCCGAGATCTTTCTTGGAATTACAGCCACTCCTGTTGCTTCATGCTCATTGCTTATACTCGGCAGTCCAAAGAATTCGTCGTTTTTAACATATTCTTCTAAGCTCTTAGCGTTCGATTCCTGCTTTTTGATATAACTGACTCTCGAAAGTGCCCTTTTTCCTTAAAACTCATGCATGTTTGAACATAATTAAAACCACCTAAACCTCGTGTTAAGATCACCTCATATACCCAATAGACCGGAACATTGAAATTCTAGGAAAGCAATTTTGCTCGACGCAATAAATTAAATGTATTTAAATCTGCACTTAGCGGTTAGATTGTTAACTGCAGGAGATTGTAATTTAATTTCTTCAGAAAGTATTCCTGAATTTCTCTTTGATTCACTTCATGGTTCGAATAATCGTATAGTATTTTTACCATGACGCTGATTTTTTTCGCCCTCAATTAATTGTTTTTAAATAATTGTCCTCATTTTTCCCAGTCATTCTTGTTGATTGTTGCATCACGGGCGCATACTGAGTGCATTATTTCAATTTGAACTTACAAATTTTCAATATGATTTTATTGATGGTCCTGTTTTTATGATCATAACAAATAGCAGATTCTTCATCATTTCTTCATAATTTCTAAGATCTTTTTTGAAATCTTAACCTCAACCGTATCCTGATAATTTCGAAACTCAAACATTCTCTTCAGAAATTGTGGTTTTCAAGGACTGAATCCATTTGAAACAGATTTCAAGTGCATATGTACCCACGTATTTTTTTCATTTCTAATAATTATAGGGTAAACGTGAACCTACTTTTGGCATGTAACCTTGAGGCAGTCCCTCCTTGTAGCAGCAACGTTGTCAGATCGGACGATAATAATAATATTTATTCATTTATTCACAATGAAACTATTTGAAATAAAAATATACAGATCAAAGTTATACAGGGTGTTGAAAAACAACAACGGAAGATTTCTTGGCCAAAATTAGAACTTTCCGTAGTTCGGTGGTTAGAGTGATCGGTTTTGGTACCGCGAGGTACCTAGTTCGATTCCAAGCTAGAAAAGAAATTTTCTAGTCAATAAGTCATGGTCCTTCATTCACTGTTAGTTTAAAACTAACATTGTTGTGCCTAAATTGCTTAAGGGCACACTGAAAAAGGCTACACAGAACACAACTCGTACAAACTTTCTGAAAGTTCTGAGAGGTACTTCGGTTCCTATGGAAAGTCAAAATAATACAATATATAAAACCTCTAGGAATTCTCACTCATTGCTGAGTTAAAACGTTCGAAACGATGGATGTATTTTTCATTTCTGAATTTTCATCTACAGACCCAAAATACTTAGACACATAGATTTTCCAAAATTTTTATATATCATGAGTTATTCAAGTACCACTATTATTTCAACCCTTACGATAATTACAGGGGTTGAAACAAATAACCCCCTCCATAAATTTTCCTATTACTTTCCAAATATATCAGAAATTTGATAATAAAAAATGTTTTCTTGAAGAAAACTTGAATTCGAAAATTTTTTTGTATCTTGAATATTTTTAGCAGCAAATGAATAATTGAAAATATACAATCACTTTTCACACGGTCGATAACAGAACCACGAGTTATCTTTTATATCCTAAATTTTTTTTACCCCCCCTCCAAAAAAAAATTCTAGCGACGCCCTTGGACACCTATACCTAAATAACTGAAGCTATAAGGTGGGTTTCACAAAACTTTGATTGTGCGATTAAACAACCTAACGTAAATTCAAACTAATCGAATCCCTCGTTTTGAAATGTCAACGAATCGCGGTTGCTCCGAATAATTTGACGGTGCAATCAAAGTTTTGAGAAACCGACCCATGATCTTATAATAAAATTGAAATCAATTCTGATAGGATTGAATTCCAAATAATAAGTAATCTATATTTCTACTTCAAGTAAAATAACTAAAATAATATTCACGTCTACTTTACTAAACAATAAAATGCTTCTAGAATTGAACCAGCTATAAGATAAAACGCAATATGGACACAATCGTCAAAGATGTCTCCTCTCGGCTATTTTAATCAAAAATTAAATAAAGAACATATTCCATTCAACAAGTTCAAGCTATACCGTTTCTTTCATTTACCTCCGGTTTGCTAGGGAGAAAAATTGCAAAATCAATTCATTAATCAAGAAATGTATTTTACTATTTCCAAACTGTGACTTCAGCAAAGTTATTAAGTATGCGACCAGTAGATTCTACGTAAAAATATCTATAAATACCTGATACAACTTTTTCAAAAAAACTAAAGCAGCTAAAAATAATCTCTGAGTTGCAGCAAAAAAAAAAATAATCTGAAGATACTCTTTCAAAACCCTAATGTCCTAAACAATAGCACGTCAGTCCCGGCTCCAGAGGTCGATAGAACTAAGATAATTTGTTGTTTCATGTTTTCTTCCCATTTTTATATACTTTGACACCGAGTTTGACATCGTCGAGGTAATAAAACAATGATGTGCTTTCCCATAGAAATGAGAGAACCATTCTTCACGCGTTCACAGGTGACCATTGTAAACCATATATTGAGAAACTGCTGTTGACGAAATATTGCAATAAACCATTTTTATTTATTAGCTCAACACTATCGGAAGTTCAGGCAGAAGTAGTTAAAAACCCATCAAAATGGTTTAAAATATGGATTGAAGTCCCATGACCGTTCATTTGGGAGAAATTGTAATCATGCTCATGTCTTCATTGAAAAATTATCGACACTTCATAACAAGAAATTATAAGAATATCATTGATTGAATCAAAAACCTAAAAAAAATAGGTTTTCATCCTACCAGTCACTGAAATATACAAGGTAGACCAAACCATGCTTTGAGTGCTTCCTTAAGCGAAAAACACAAAGCTTTTGCACAACACTGATAGTGTCTTATCAATTTTTTTAATCAGGAGTAGGTATCCTCTCCGCATCAACTCTGTCTCCAGGATAATACCGACTGTTCTCACCTTTGCATTTGGAACCCGAGCTGAAATTTCAATATCGAAACAGACAAAGCGCGAAAAATAAATCTCGATAACCAATAAAGGCGGATAATTGCATGATGCAGTTCATACACTTCGCGCAACAATTCAAGAAATTTTCAAAATTTTTCAGGAATATCAGGTTGAAAATTTCCTCATAGCCCAAAGCTTGCCCACCAATATTGACGCAGTTCATCAACCAAAAAACGGCAAAATGGCATTGTTTTTTTTTCAGAAGTTAACGTTGGAGGTGAAAAAAATTTGTTTTTATTCAACATGATAGATTTTTGTAAGAAATTTTCTACAGAAAAGAAACGCCTGTCGGCTCGCTAGGCGATCAGTAGGTAGTTCCAGAGATATCGGCAATTGAGTGAACAAGGATCCTTTTCGAGATCCTTTTGCATTCAAAATTGGATATCTCGAAGAGAAATGGTCATTTCCGAGAGTCTTGAAAAGCAAATTAGGGCTGAATAAAAAGGTTATGCGATTTTTGCATCGGTCTATCACGAAAAAATTTTCCATGCGAGTAAAGCAAAAAAAAATTCGAATACTGACACCCAGTCAGTATTCTTAGCAATTTTTTCGTAGATTGCTTCAAGTTTTTATCATTATATGTCAAATATATTAGGTATTCTTGGTTTTCTCTATTTCGGTTCCATTGTGAAATTCGCATAATCTCACCAGTGACCTTATATCTGCCATATTGCAGATGGATTCAATGTTCGAAATACCCACTATATCGGAACCAAGGTTTCGACACGAAGTGAGTAGTCGTTTTCTAGAACAAACGAGACCGATGTATCCCCCACCAGTACAGGAAGTCCAACCAAATTTCGAAATAATGTCCCGTAAACTGGAATACAAAAAACTCACTGAGTATAACGCCGTAGACATTTTTTCATATTATAAGGATGCGATTCTTACAATTCTCGAACTGAAGAACCTACACAAACTCGGAAACTATTGAAAATTATGTTGATTACTATACGTTTTCACCGCAAAACAAGTTCAGAAATAATTGTCGGACTCAATATTTTTAGGACTCATTCTCAGGCTGTTATGGATGGCCATTAGCCATTATGGCAGGCTTTATTATTACAATTAACTTATTTAGAAAAAATACAAATATAATATTTATACCATAAATTGAGGACGAGGTTCAAATCAAGTTCAGTCCTAGATATTATTTCAGTTTCAGTTGAGGTATGAAATGAAATGAACGAAATTTGTATTGTCTTGTTCAATTTCAATATTCTTTTAGAAAAATTCGGAAAGAGAGTCACAATGAGTTGCAGCAACGTCCATTAAAATTTAATGCTCCCTTAATTCTCCCTTAAACGGCGTATCCATAAACTGTAAAGGAGGATTGAGGGAGCTTTAAATTTAATGAACGTTGCTGCAACTCCGGGTCAAAGCCATAAATTAAAAAGTTAATTGTTCCAGGTTGATTATAAATTGAAAAATTTGAGACATTTTCAGAAATGGCTACTACATAAAGCAACGATTTCATCTTGATGTTATTTTTAACTTATGAGTGAGATCCTCTGTAATGAGAGTATCTTTGTAATTTAGTTTTGCATTCAAGAATATACAGCGAGATATACAGGGTTTATAAAACTCTTTCCTTCCGAAAGCGTTCTTAGATCAAAGATAATAAGATAATAATAATCAAAATATTCATTAAAAATGGGGTTCATTTTGACCATAGTTGACAACAATGATTGTAGTTGCTGAATTCTAAATAAAGGATGCTGAAAATTTCGTTTTAAACATCTTCACTTTCCTAATCCTTATACAGCGTGCCAAAAAAGGAACGTAACTCGTCAATAATTCTTGTACGAAAAATTATTATTTTAGAAAATATTCGCTTCCGTCGATTTTTTATTTCAAAAGCAATTTATCATATGCTTTTTTGAATTTGATATTTCTCACCCCCTACGTCCCGCACCCCTCTACCTTATTTTTCAAAAAGGGAATATATGGATTGTGATACATCAAATGAAAGGTAATTTGATCACATATTTAGCGATGTGGCTAAAAGTAGAATTGGTTGTGCAACTTTTTTATTGAAAAATTAGGAAAAAATTCACAATTTGTGGTTGGAGAGTACTGCAATCAGACTATTATTCTTTTACTTATCATGTCCATATAATCCATGGATTTGGAATTTCGAAAGCAGGTTTCCCTATCCTTTTTTGAATTTGAAATATCTCACCCTTTACGGTCCACACCCTTCTACTGTTTCTTTTCAAATAGGAATGTATGGATTGTGTTTATCTGTTTGTTGTTTTATTTGTGATTCATACATTAATTCGAAGCTGTTTTCAACTTGCGTAATAGTATATTTAATCACGAGTCCAGAAAGTAAGCTTTTTCCCTGCACGGAAAAGCTTTTCTGGACTTGTAATGAACGATATTTTTCATTATACCGTTCTGAAAACAAAAACACAGGAGAAATCATTTCGATATTGTAAAAATGTAAAACAATAATTACTCAAAACACTGACATCTAATGTCATGATATAATCGTTGCTCTGTGTTTCTAAAGGAAATAATGGTATATTCTAAAACAAGTAGCATAATGAGCATGAGTGTTGGAATTGCCTTCTGCAACGTGTATTAGACGATATTTTCTCTATTTCAGTGAAGTTTTGTGAAATACTCTCGAAATTCAAATAAAAATTCAGGATAGTGACTTTTATATTTCATCTTGGCGTGACTTACGCAATTTGACAGATTACGGAATTTGAATTGATTTGATTCGAAACTTGATTCGATCGGAGGTCAGTACTGACAACTACAAAACGAAAAATATAACTGAAAATAATGCCGTAATGAGTTTCATTACAGCACTACTTTAAGTACTGTAATGAACTCATTACGATACTGAAATAGAGAAATAATAATTCATCTCAGCCATTGAACATTTTTTTTTCATCGTAATATATTTAATGCGAGAATTTTGAGGTAAAATTTTATTTTCGTTCACATAACTGAATTGTTCATCGAATGACCTTTGATGCGATATATTATCACAAGCAATATTTTTTTCAATAGAAGCAAATTGTTGAGGGTTAAGGGTATAAACCCCCAACTTCAAAACTTCATATATTTCTTCAAACTTTCTCAATAATTATTACTCCAAGAATAAGAACCTGACAACAATCACGAATTGAAAATGAAAAATAGTTTAACAAATTCTTGCTTCAGTCACACCGCTCAATGTGAAATCGAATGTTCTTTCATTGGATATATCACAAATCATATATTTCTATTTGAAATTTAAATTCAAAAGAGCATAGGGAGACCTGCTCTCGAAATTAAAAATCCATGGATTCGTGGGTTACTTATAATTAGTGAAAGAATAATGGTCTGATTGCATTACTCTCCAATCATGAATTGTAAATTAGTTATTTACTTTTTAATAACAAAACGGCATAAGAAATTCGACTTTTAGCCAAATCGCTGAATAGGTTATCAAATTACCTTTCATTTGATATATCACAATCGATATATTCCTATGTTATAAAATAGAGTAGAGGGGTGCGGGGGCGTAGGGGGTGAGAAATATCAAATTCAATTTCGGAATTTGAATTGATTTGACCTGAAAATTGATAGGATCGGAGGTCAGTACTGACAACCACAAAACGAAAAATATTACTGAAAACTACTTCTAGTACTGTAATGAACTCATTGACGATACTGAAATAGAGAATATAACATACGATACGTGAACCAAAATAGTGGTTCACGAGAATTTTGAGAGTTTGTCAAATATTTAGTGGTCGAAGTTTCTAGAGGTTGGTGAAGAAATTAATTCATTAAGTTATAGTAATCATAGGTACTCTGAAACAGTGAAAAATACAAGCCTGCAAAAAAGAAAATATCCTGAAAGGTGCCATATGACACAACTACGACTTTTGAGGACATACGAACCTAATTTTACTGTCGTCATCAGATCCATTGTCTTTCAAAATGGGCGGAATTGAACTCGTGGTAGAGGCTCTACCTGACGTTTGAATATTCCTCTTGAAATTGGTCCTGTTAAAACCCGCACTGGTACGAGGAAGACGCGACGAAACCCCCAAAACACAGGGAACGCATACACTAATAATCGAGACTGCTGCAAGACAGAACACAATGTTCCCTCTCATAGTGCATCGATAGGGCACCCGAAATGCTTCCAAGTTTCACGAAAATCGAACGCTTCAAAAACGTCAAATTGGTAACTCCGCACGTGCTAGTGCGATACCGAAAGCTCGTGGTACTTCTGAATGAGTTCTGGTGTTCTACTGACCACTTCTCGGCCCCGCAGACACTCCAGATGCCGTAAGAATACTTTCACTCGCTGCTTCTGTTCTTGGACCCCAGATAGCAGGTGCTATCGGTATCTGAATCAATGCAACTCTTTGGGGTCAACGTTTCATGTCCGATACCGCGAGATATATTCATTCAAGATTCACTCTCGTGCACATCCTAGGTCAGAATTGCGCAATTCTTGCTGACAGTTCTACCTCAGTCGCGATTTATTGGTCTTTGTAGAGACCATCATTTACATAACGTTTGTTTTGATATTTTCCTAATCGCCGGTTCCCAGTCCTTCATCAGACCAGTAGCCGCTACTTCTTTCGTACTGAAGACTCATTTATCATTATCATTTATTCAGATCAAACTAAGTGTATGACTCCATCTAAAACACCTCTAAGATGTGAACTGATGGTAGACGACATTATAATACATCAGGAAATGAAATTCACCTACCTGGGTATAAAAATATCAAGCCATGGTGACTTGGAATCGAAAGTGCGAGAACTACCCATTGTAATAGACACCACTATATGAGCTTTGTCCTTTTTGTATGCAAAGTGACTTTGTTCATAAGGGGTTGTCTAGGTGTTAAGGGGGTCAACCTAACAATAAAATTAGGCTCTCTTCACCTCGGAGAGAGGATTGGTACGGCCTTCTGCAGAATTGAGAAGGTCTTAGTGTTATTTTTCTCGTAGAGAGTTCTCAGTTTTAGGGATAATTAAAACCAATGCGGTAACTTACAAAAAATCTATTTTCCAAAATACCAACAATAACAAAAATAACTAATTAATCCCTACGTCTGTACCTCAGACTGTCTAATAAATATAAGTTCCCTGTTCCCTGGTTTACCTAATTACCCAAAATCCAAAATGAAATAATACTAAGGCAATAAGCTGTGAGTCGATAAAAGGTGAGAGATGGCAAGACTTTTGGACTCAAACTATCCTCATCAATTAAAATTGAAAAGTTCTGACGTTTTGATTTCCCTCTCTGGAAGATAATCCAAGTTCTCTGAAATAAATCACTTCCGAAACGCTTCACTCCCGTTTCGCGAACACCTGCAATAATTTCCGATCGCGCTTCCCGACTCCAAAATCCTAACCGAACAACACGAAAAATTCCCCGTTATACAAAAACCTACTACTCCGCTTTCTCACTTCTCGAAGCTACCTAGTATTCCGACAACTACGAAATAAAAGTTTTCCCATTTTACCTCAACGGACTTCAACCGTTCCCGTTTCGCTCTTCGAACGACCTAATATTTCCCAATTTACCAAAATTAGAACTTTACCATTTCCCGACGGACTTCAAACGTCACCCGAGTTATCTGAGGATGTCTTTTCCGCCCGAGATCCCCAGATACACTCTTCTCGACCTTCCTCCGAGCAACCTGGAGACCTTCACTAAACCGTCATCCCCAGGTCTACTGAATGCTTCCTTAGGAAACCAATTTGCTTTTCACCTCTGGTGGTTGCTCTCCAACCTTACATTTTTGGGTAGTACCAATCAGGTTTGTCGAAATCAAAAATTATTTTTTCTCCTTCTCTAAATTAGGCGTGTGCGGACCATATCCAATTTCTCGTCACACGGTCTTTATGCTGAGATCCCAAATTGAAGCCCTATCTGTTGGATTATTTATACTAACTGATAAAAAGGTTTGGTGAATATTTTATTTCACATGGTGCAAAAAGAAATTATTCGTTTATCTCCAGACGTCTAAGTCATTTAGGATCAGACATCAGTTCTCTGATAATCCCGTTTGCAACATTGTATTTACGTTCATTTTCAACTATGTGAATTGAAAAATCAATAATTCCCATGGTTTACCACACTATAAAAGCAACAAGAGCAGCAGCTCATTTGAATGATACTATTTTTAGAAATGCACATCTTCAATTAGGAACAAAGGTCAGAATTGATAAGAGTGCAATAGGGCCAATTCTCACTTATTGGGCAGAACCAGAGCTGAGACCAAAATGACCAAAGTTGAACAGGCATTGTCCGTATTTAGAAGAAGGAAGATTTAGAGCAGAGTTGGAGAATACTCCTATATGCTCACCAAAAAAAACAGGATAAAGTTTTTAATGATGACCGCAAATTGTTCATGTCCATTTGATACAAAATGCTTGCTTTATCCGAGCCGAAATTTCCATGAATTGATCGAAAAGAAAATATGAAATCACCTCGAATGTGAGGAGATCGAATCATATACATAACATATTTTAACATCACATCTCCGAAATGTGACCTGTCGAAGGCCTTTGACAGCATAAACCACGAAATACTCCAAGAAAAATCTCCGTGGCATAAGAGGGGTAGCTGAGAAGTTGTTGCGGAGCTACCTGAGTAATAGATACCAGATGGTTCGTATGGATGAAGGTGAATCAGACTGGAAGCTAACTACATAAGTGTGGAGTCCCCCAAGGTTTTATACTGAGACCCATACCATTTGTTCTGTATTTAAACGACTTACCTGATGCAGTTAAATCGGAGAACACAATACTCTTTGCACTTTGCAGATTATACAAGTTTTCATAAACCTGAAGAACTCTTCCTCCATGTAAAGAGGATCATCATGAGTTGAAAGAGAAATCTTGGTCAGTCCTAGAAGAAGCAGCATAAGAGCAACCTGGTTCGAGATTAATAAACTAACAATGAATGCGAACAAAACACAAAGATAAATTTTCGAAACTAAACCCTCAAATGATGCCCGACTTGAATTTCTTGTTTTGAGAAAAAATGTAAATCTTTTTTTTTTTTTTTTGTGTCCTTTATTGAATATTTACAATCTACTCATATATGGTATTAAGTAAATTTGATGTGGTTAAGGGCATGAAAGTGAAATGTCCAACGACATTTCTACTTATTGTACACTAGGCTAGTGGTGCTGTGGAAGGTCTTCGGGCCATATTTTTTTTAGTCTCCTGTTGTCGGGTCCTTCACTGTATAGGTTTTCGATGAGGTTGTTTGGGTGTCCCTGCAATCGTTCTTGATATCTTGTGGAAGTGGATTTGATGACATCTATCACATATGGGATTTCGAGATCTGCATGAAGTCTTTCGTTTGTGACGTACCATGGTGCACCTGTTATCAATCGAAGTGTTTTTGATTGGAACCGCTGGATCACTTTTCGTCTTGTGGGTTTTGCACAACCCCATAGTTGAACGCCATATGACCAAATAGGTTTCAGAATCGCTTTATAAAGTGTCAGTTTGTTCTGGATGGATAATCTTGATTGTTTTCCGATTAACCAGTACATCTTTCTGAGTTTCAAGTCTAGGCATTTTCTTTTTGCTTGAATGTGTTTTTCCCATGTCAGTCGTTGATCGAGGTGCATGCCCAGGTATTTGACATCTTTTTTAGTTGGGATTAGGGTACCATTTATAGTTACTCGCGGGCAAGTGCTGGTTTTTGTAGTGAATATAACTTGAACTGATTTGGTCTGGTTAATGGTCATCCTCCAGGTTTTATACCAGTTGTTAAGTTGGTTTAAGTGTTCTTGAATGTTTCTGGAGGTGGTTTCAGGGTCTTTGTTCGAAGAAAGTACAGCCACGTCATCAGCAAACGCGGCAATCGTTGTATTAGGCGTTTCAGGCAGGTCAGCTGTGTATAGAAGGTAGAGAAATGGACCCAGGACACTTCCTTGTGGTACGCCAGATTTGAGTTGGAAGTAATCCGACATTTCACTTTCATGTCTGACACAGCACATTCTATCTGAGAGGTAGGATTTTAACAGCAGATAGTAGTTGTTGTTTAGGTTTTTTTTAATCTTATATAACAGTCCTGAGTGCCATACCCTGTCGAATGCTTGCGATATATCCAGAAATACGCCATTGCAATAGTGTTTATTTTCGAGAGCTCTGGATATTTGGTTTACTATTCTGTGGGCTTGATGTGTTGTTGACATTTTCTGGCGAAATCCAAATTGATAGTCAGGAAATAGTTTCGATTCGTGGTCGTTTTGAATTCTTTTCAGTAGCAGTCTTTCAAATATTTTTCCTGGAATTGACAGTAGACTTATTGGTCTATAAGACGTTGGCTCGTGTGGTGGTTTACCGTCTTTGTGAGTCATGATAACATGAGCATATTTCCAGAGGATGGGATAGTAACCTAAGTTCAGCATGCGGTTGTAAATGGTTGTTAGAAATACTATAGCTTTTCTTGGCAGTTTTTTTAGGACTTGTGCTGTTATCAAGTCGTAACCTGGAGCCTTGTTGTTTTTTAAATTGCGGATTTCAGCCTGTACTTCTTTGGGGGTTACTGCTTGAGTTGGTAACGATAATTGGCATGGTGTATCAAGATATTTGATGACATCAATTCCGTGCTCTGATGCTCCATCTGGTTCTTCAAATACTTTAGACAGGTGTAAAGCAAAGGCATCTGCTTTTTCTTTACTTGATCTTGCCCAGCCATTCTCTGTCTTTATTGGAGTGACTGGTAGTGTGGGCCTCTTAAATTTTTTTGTCGCATTCCATAAGCTGTGATCTGATGTGCTTAGGCTTTCGGTGTAGGCTTCAAAGGTATAGTTTTGTGCCTCTTTTAGTGCTTTTGAAAGGTCTCTTGATAGCTTTCTATAGTTATGCAGATCGTTGATGTTGCGAGTTCTTTGCCAAATTCGTCTTGCTCTCCTCTTTTCTGTTATTAGATGTCGTAAGTGTAGTGGGGTCCTCATAGAATTAGGTACTTCTTGTATGGTCGAAGGGGTAGCTTGCCAAGCTGCTTGTTGTATTGTAGTGGTGAAGAGTTTCACTGCTTCATCAAGTTGTTTCGGCTCTTTGATACGTTGATTACTCAGATTTTCATTAATATATTTGCAGAAGTTTTCCCAATTAGTATGTTTCGAAGCTAGTTTGGCTGAAATGTTTGTGTTTATGGGTTGGCTGTTGAGATTCACGATAACAGGTGTATGATCAGATGTTAAATCATAATGAGATTCGAGTAAGCAATTTTGCGTTGGGATACCATTCACTACGAAGAAATCGAGGAGATCAGGTAGTTTTCTAGGGTCTGTTGGCCAGTAAGTTGGTTGCCCAGTAGAGAGGTGGTCATAGTGATTGTCTGTCAGAGCACGAAGTAGATTACGGCCTTTTGTAGTTATCAGCCTGGAGCCCCAATGTGTATGTTTGGCATTCCAATCACCACCTACAATAAATCTGTTACCAAGAGTGCTGAAGAAATCTTTATATATGTCCGATGAGATTGTGTGACGTGGTGGACAGTATACTGATGTTATATTCAGATTCCCGGTATTGATCTTGATGTTAACTGTTGTTGCTTGAATGGCATCTGTTTGAAACTTTTCCTGTTCGAAGTGGGATATGGAGTTTCTGATGATGACAGCAGATCCTCCATGAGCAGTTCCATCAGGATGAATAGTATGGTAGACTGAGTACAGTGGTATGGAGAATACTGTCCGACTTGTAAAATGCGTTTCAGAGACCAATAGGATGTCCACTTTATTGAGATCGAGGAAGGTTAGTATTTCCTGTTTGTGATTAGTTAAACCGTTGGCGTTCCATGTTGCAATTCTGATATTGTTATTAGCCATTATGGGTTCATTTTACTTATAAGTGTGGTAAGCAGATTTAATATCATACTGTTTTGATTGAGTAGTTGTGAAAACATACTTTTGAATTCGTCGAGAAGTGCTGTTAGTTGTTGATTTAGGCCAAATGTTGTTTGTTCTTCTTTCCCTGTGCGTGTCGCTTCAGCATAGGTTCGTGGAATTTGTTGTTGCGGTATTTGATTGTTCGAAGGCATTGGTGTTTTTTGAGGAGTGTTTGGGGCACTGCTTGGTTGGCGAATGGAGCTTCTGGGTTGGTTTATCTTCAAGAGGTTTTTATACACTTGGCAGCCTCTATAGTTGGCTGGATGGTTACCGTTGCACAGTACACATTTTGCTGGCGTATTTTTATCTTTTTGGCAGATTTTAGTGTCATGTTGTTCTCCGCACTTAACGCAATTGAAGGGTCTATAACAGTATGCTTTGGAGTGACCATATCCTTGGCATCTCATACATTGTATCAATCCCCGTTTTTTTCTTGGTGGTTCAATGGTGACTCTAGTTCTATTTATAAATTGAAGATCATAAACTTTTTTGTTGTTGGATTGGGGAAATGTAAATCGAAAAACAAAAAATTCTTTGCCTTTACGGAGGCAACACCGAAATCATTTTTGAAACATAGATGAATTCAAAATAGTTACCATCGAAATGAATACCATTTTCAATTGGCTCACAGATCTTTTATCATGAGGTTGGAGAAATTAGGTATATTAGCTAATGTCACTGAGATGAAAGATATACTGGTTTCTTTCTCTTGTCGCTATTAGATGTCACTACTTTGTAATATTCTATTCAGTACGTCATAACTGATTGCTTTGAATATATATTGATGATGCCAAATAAGGCTGAAACCGGTATATCTCTCATCTCAGTAACAAAATCTAACCTCCAACCTCATGATCTGTGAGCCTAGGAATTGAAAATGGTATTCATTTCGATTATTACTATTTTGAATCCATCTTTGTTTCGAAATTGAATTTCTTGGAATCACGCTGCATCTCAACCTCAAATTTCACTATATGGAGAAATTTACTGGAAAACTGTCTCAGGCAGTGAGAAGGATGATGCGAATAGCTGATAAAAATACAACTTGAATAGCTTATTTTTCCTTTTTTCCACACAAGGATCACCTGTGGTCTTCTCTTCTGGTGAGGAAGCGGTTGAGCAGAAAACATATTTATTAAGCAGAAATATTGCTTTCGAATATTGTGCGGAGTACCCAGAAGACATAGCTGCAAAAACCTTTTCAAAAAAGAGCGAATCCGAACACTTGTGTTTCAGAACATCTTCGCATGTGCTCTATTGTATGTGGATAGCGAAGAAAACTACCTTATTAAAAATAAATATCTACACTCATATAGTACTAGAGGAGCTTACATGTACACAATACGGTAAGCATTTAGACATTCTGTAGCCGCATTTGGCACCTAGCGCGAATAGCGCTACGCCATTGGTAGACTCGAAACCTCCTCTGTTCTAGCGAGAGTAAAACAAACGTATCTGTAGCACCGCGCTAAACCTTATACGTGATTATCCCCCCGAGTCGTAGTTTTTGCCTCATCATTTGAGAATTCACCTTTTTGAAAACACACATTTGAACCTACACATAGGAACAACAAAGAAAGAATAGAAAAACAATTTTGCATTGAAATTCGAAGTTGTTCTGCTAGAAGAAAAATAATGTCAAAAGCATAATCAGAGAAATCTCTTGAAAAAAATTGAAAAATTTCAATAAAATTATATTGGAAAAGGTAAAGGATTTGTGGAAAATTTTGTTTTCTTCAATGTTATTTATGTTTTTTTTCAAATGTACGTGAAATTCAAAAGACTTCTCACCAGATTTGGTGCGATCGTTGATACTTCAATCAACGGTGCGATTTAATATGAATACAACTGATACTTTCCCCACACTTTCAATGCAAGTTTAAGGCACACGAAATCTTCCATTAATTACCCCTATTAATGCTTGATTTCGCATTTGAATGAGTAATTGTCATGGGCTGAACATAGAAAATTTTCTTATTTGATTATTTTTCATTGAACAAGACTTTTTGTTGAATAATTTTTATATCGGAATCTACATTACTTTATTTAGATATTTTTTGTTATTTCATATAGGTATATATTATTTTTAACACTTTTTCTTAAGTATTTTTCTTTTGAGAAACTTTGGGAAATACTTATCATACATAACATAGACCCAAAAGGAGGGGGACCCCCGACTAAAATCTTGCGTGGGGGCCCCCGAATTTTGAGCTGCGCTACTGTCTCGAGGACCTCAATCGCGTTAACTGTTTCTAAATCTAATTGGAAGAGCAATTTGTCATATACATTATTTTTATAGTAATTGATAATTTTTTCAACCGGAGTTACACTTGGAATAGAATTAACGTCGCGGTCATTTATTTGATCCACATTATCAAGGTGTCCAGGTAGCTTAATATGTTTCCTATCATGATCATTAAAAATTTTCTTCAATTATGAAAATGTGAGGCATTAGCCTATTTTTCGAGGATTAACTTTTTTCAATATTTATTTCATAAAAAACTTTTTTTTCATGTTTTATTGTTTTTGTTAGAAGGTTTCGAAGTTGTATATATAATCTCTTCAATATTGCAATAACAACAAATTTTCTCGGAGCCTCATCCTTATCTTTCATCATTGGAATTGGTTAACCAAGGGGTATACTTTCTTGTTGTTCTTAATGTTTGAAACGGTGCATGAATATACAAATGTGCATTCATGCTATCAGAGAGAAAATCGACTCTACTTTTAATTTTTTTATAAAATTGTTCGTCTGTTAGAATCTACCTGCTGAGATTTTGAACATTATATTCAATAGGCCACGCGTGAAATTCGAAATCGTTGGCAGATATATTCTGCTTTGTGAGTGGTAAAATATTCTGATTTACTTTTCCTAGAGCTTTTATATAGTTCTTGTGGGTGCGATCATAGGCTAGACCAAGCCCTCTAGAAATGTATAATATCAGAATCACTCCAATACTGGTCACAAAGCATAGATCGGCACCTTTTTTTATAATCTAACGACTGCAAACTAGCTGTAGTTCGGAAATCAATCAGTCGTACAACAGCTCATTCCAGTTCCAGGATGAAATCCAAAAGTTATAATTAATGTTTGGGTGTTGTACTCGAAAAAGGGGAACAGTAGGTAAATGATCGTATTACAAAATATTGTTTATTACTTATTATACCTTCGAATCTACAAGTTGTGTAATAAAATATTAAAAGTGAAACTATTCAGTCGTTCACTGTCTATAAGACAAGAATTTAAAATCAACATTTATCACATATTATAACTGGCCTCTATAAGTATGAGCTGAAATTTCTTCTATACTGTAGAACACATTGTTAGACTTTTGCCTGAAAATAATTGGTGGAGTTTGAGCAACTGCTTCAATCTTTTATTTAGGCCTCCAATATGAGTAGTTTTAGTTTTGCCCCAATTTCCCGGTGGAGCGTATGTCGTGACGTTCGAAAAACTTCGGATTTTTCGGACTATTTTAGGTTTTTCTTTAATAGCTCCTAAACTAAGCACTTTATCAACAACTTTGTTGTAATCAAAATTTCAGCATTAAATTCTGTTTCTGAAAATTATTATGACATTATATTTTGAACAAGAAGTTTTATAGAAATCATATAAGTCGAAATATGCCAAATTTTCACTCTTTTTGGAAAAACACATTTTTTTACTATAAAACGTAAAATATCTCTATGGAACTACGATCTTTAGAATGAAATGTTATAGAAGAGTTGTAGACCATCATATTGTGGTGAAAACGTAACCCCATCCCTCCAAACCACAAATTCAAATCGCGCATTAGCTCATTCTGCTGAGGATGCCGATCATTTAATCGTAGCTAATGCTGTTGAAGTTGCTCAGCAATCCCATGAGTGTGTGTTTATTGTTGGGGAGGACACTGACCTTTTTGGAATTTTGACTGCTCCAGAGCTTCTATGTGTACCAACATTTTTTTTACTAAAGCCTGGCAAAGGCAAGCAAGACGATATTGTCTATTCTCCCTTGCAGTACAAGTTCTACCCAGTTTCGAAAAACAACATATTTTATTATTCCTTCATATTGTTTTTTGTGGCTGCGACAATAGGTCATCATTTTTCGGAAAAGGACAACTGAAATTCTTAAAGAGGTTGGAAATAAACTAAATTGATTATAATAACAAACGTCGTGGGACTCATAAACTAATAACTAACAATACGACTATTACTAACTAAAAACAATATAGCACATATTGTTATTACCTGTAAATAGGTCCTTAGCAAATGCTGCCGAGCAGCTGCTTCAGTTGGAGGCAAAGAGGAAAGATAAAATAAGGTTTTGGTTAATAATTTTTCAAACATCTTGTACCGCAATACATTTAATTGCTTGAAATCATTTCAGGGCTGCTATGCATTTTTTCCCTACCTCGTCGACCTCATCGACAGAAGCATTAGATTTGCTAAACAATTCTGATGCTTTTAGCAGGTTTGCGTTTATTTCCATCGTCTTAAGGAATTTCATTTTTATCGTAGTGTCGCAGCCATTAAAAGCATGAAGGAATAATATGTTGTTTTCGAAATACAGGAAAACTTGTTGTGCAAGGGAGAATTGCTTGCCTTTGCCAAAACCTAGTAAAAAATGTTGGTATACATAGGGGCTGGAACAGTCAAAATTACAAGAAGGACAGTGTCCTCTCCAACAATATCCACACACTCATGAGACTGCTGAGCAACAGCACTAGCTACGATGATCAGCATCCTCAGCAGGATGAGCTACTGTGGTTTGAAGGGGTGGGGTTACGTTTTTATCACAATATGATGGTCTACAACTCTTACTCTATGACATTTCCTTCTGAAGCTTGTAGTTTCATAGATATTTTACGTTTTATAATAAAAAAATGTGTTTTTTCAAAAAGTGTAAGAATTTGCCATATTTTGACGCATGATTTCTATAAAACTTGTTGTCCAAAATATAATGTCGTAGTACTTTGTAGAAGTAGAATTTAATGCTGAATACTTTTGAATGATACGAAGTTTTTGATAAAGTTCTTAGTTTGGGAGCTATTCAAGAAAAACCTAAAATAATCCGAAAATTTCGAGGTTTTTTGAACGTCATGACATACGCTCCACTAGAAAATTGGGGTAAAACTCAAACTACTCTTATTAGAGGCTTATAATGGCTGGTTTCCGAGGTAAATGATTAATACAGTTTCTCTACTTATGTGTCAAATCCGTTCATTCCGCCACATTTCGTAGAACAAAACAATGTTAGAATATTTCATTTTAACACTGCTTCAGTAATATTTATTGATGTCATGTTGGCCTCCTGCCACGAATTTATTTAACATCTGTCAAATTTCATGAAATAGAAAACAGTTCTGCCAATGAATATTTTTCAAAGCAAAAATAACTAAACGATATTCACTGCAATATTTCATTGATTTCGATAAAAATTCAGCGAATTAGAGAAAATTATGTATGATACTCGTACAGAAGGCTCATTCTAACACTCGTTCATTCCAAACTCGCCACTTCGTGGCTCGTTTTCGAATTTTGAACCCGTGTAAGAATATCTTCTGCACTTGTATCATAAATAACTATTCCCGAACTCCACCAATTATTTTCAGGCACACCATTTTTTGAAGCTAATTTGTTTGGCCTAACAATCATCTCTGCATCTTGTAGCATAGCTATGGATAAGGAAGCTACTAGTTATATTCCAGTCCTGGGCTTATGCTGTAAAAGAACTTGATCTGCAGAAAACTTGTAGTATTTGAATTAGCCTCCCAAATGCTAGTCCTAGTCAGAATTGCTGCCATCAGACGGAAGAGCTGACAGTGGCATCAGTCGTGTCAAGAAGATGAATGTTTATTTTTTTGAGAACACAGCTCAGAGTTCGATTTGGTTGTAGATATGGAGACACTATTCAAAAGTTCTCAAAAATCTGCCTCTGGTGAAAGAGGACATCACCGCTCTATTATTCGAGAAACACCAAGAAGATTGTTGATATGGACGAGGAAGAAGGTGAACTACAAAATTGAGCCCTGAGGCACTCCATCGTTTACTTGAAACCAACAGAACTCACATTATTCACGATCATATGATATGAGGCTCTTGTCACATAGGAGTTTCTTCATCAACTTAAACAGACTCGTCTGAAGCTCATTCAGAAGAGCCCTAAGCAAGACACTATCGAAAGCCTTAAGCCAGAAGCCATATAGATTTTTTTCAGATGCATATCTAACAATTTTGTGATTTTTGCTTTCACGACGATGAAGATTGGCTACTGAACATTTAAATAATGAAGTAAAACTGCAGGAGAACGAGCAGAGTCATCAAATGAAAGAATAGCAGGCTGACCAGGTTCTGATTTATTAGTCTTCATCAGCGCAGCATTACTCGATCGAAGATGACAACCAAAATGAAATGTAGAATTTATATTCGAGGCCAGAAGACGTCGTTAATATCTCTGACATCTTAACGAACGTCGATATACCAACGGTAATGCTTTTATGACCAAATAGCTATTATCGCTAGATGACAGGCATTGCATGAAAAACACGCCCTCACCATTTTTTTTTGTATAGGCTGCACTCGTGAAATATATTATTTTCTCTATTTCAGTATCGTAATGAGTTCATTACAGTACTAGAAGTAGTGCTGTAATGCATTGTTTTCAGTTATATGTTTCGTTTTGTGGTTGTCAGTACTGACCTCCGATCCTCTCAATTTTCAAATCAACGTCACTTTTAACAATAATATCATAAATAACTATTCTCTATTTCAGTATCGTAATGAGCTCATTACAGTACTAAAAGTAGTGCTGTAAAGAAACTCATTACAGCATTGTATTCAATTATATTTTTCGTGTTGTGGTTGTCACTAGGTACTGCCCTCAGATCCTCTCAATTTTTAAATCAAATCCGTAATCTGTCAAATTTTGTAAGTCACACCAACTGCCAAGATACAATACAAAAGTCACTAATCGGAATTTTTATTTGAATTTCGAGAGTATTTTACAAAACTTGACTGAAATAGAGAAAATATCGTCTAATACTCGTTGCAGAAGGCGATTCTCACACTCATGCTCTCGAAAACTCGCTCCTTCGTCGCTCGTTTTCGAATTTCGCATTCGTGTTGGAATAGGAGCTCATTCTGCAACTTTTTTAAGAATATACTATTCCTCATAGTGAACTTCTTAAATATAACTTTTTGAACATAATAGCGGAAATCCTTTCTGGACCAGCTGTTTTCTTTTCTTGGAATGGAGCCCCATCAAGTACTCAATAAATTAAGAAATGGTGTGGACTCTGAAGAATTTACTCCCATTCATCTGAACAATACAATAATAATACTAAAAACAAATTAATTTTTCGAATGTTGAAAATATTTGGATTGATAAATGCCGAAATATCTGGGAGAATTTGTCGTTTAACAAATTAACCGGCAACATTCAAATCTTTCCTCTCTTTCTCGTGACACTCACGACTCTTGACTTCCCAATTTTGCAGAAAATATAAATTTTACATTAATCGTTAATCCAACCCAAATTACTCATTAAATCACTAGGCCTACGATCAGTAAGAAAAAGAATATTTCGGCGTTCTGATAAGAACAGAAGTAGTTCATCTCCGCTTAGGTCAGTCAAATAAATGTCAAAGTTTCTCAAACACAGATCGACCTCCTTACGATGAAATACGAGTTCAATCAATTTGAAGTTTTAATAGTTCCTTTTATTCTAGTTTAATTATTGGATATAATTATCCATTACAGAATGTCATTAAGTACTATTTGGAAATGCATGTTTTCACCAAGATTGATCAAAGTATATGGAACAACCTCGGTAAAAATTTATTGAAATGATCTCGATCCTTTTTACCAATAATTTCGAATTTTAGAACCTATATCAACCGTCAAATTACGAAAAATGGGGTGATCAAGTCATAAGTTCAGTAAGTATAAATATTGAATGAAGATAAAAGAATAGTTTCGTATATTCCAGGGAAATTTAAAATTTGTATGTTTTCCATACATTTGAAGAACTGCAATTTATTTCATCGAAATTAATTAAACTAATCTTCAGCTTTAATTTTTTTTGAGCGTAGCTGTGTATGATATGGAAATTGGGACTTTATACATCACCCTTCATTGTGGGAATATTATACCATAAAGATTACTTTACTCCAGAAGGCCTGCTATCGTTAACTAAATTTGTGACCAGTATTGGAGTGATTCTGGTGATATCATACATTTCTAGAGGGCTTGGTCGAGCCTTTGATGACACCTACAAAAACTTCATCAAAGCTCTAGAAGAAGTAAATCAAAATATCACACCACTCACTAAGCAGAATATTTCTGCCTATGATTTCGAATTTCATGCCTGGCCTATTGAATATAATATTCAAAATCTCAACAGGTAGGTGCTACCAGACAAACAACAATTTTTTGTGAATGATCTCATAATGTTGGAATTCTTGCAGAGCACATAAAATACCAACCACTACATTTAATCCAATGCCACATCGTAACCTCCTAGATAATTTGTTGCAATTGCCATTCAGAGTAGCAGCAGCAGTAGCTATTCATACATTTGGCATTCGGCTCATCTACCCTGGATCGTTAGGGATTTTAAAGCTTATTTTAGGTTCGTAATGTATCGTAATTATTTTTTTGAATTGATGGTAGGTATTATATTTGTTCATAGTTGCATTATTGAAGATTGTCAATAGTTTCTTTTCAAATTGAATCTTTTGTAAGGCATATAATTATTACCGAATAAAAATCATAAATTCTTATAATTTTTTCAGATAAAGCCCTTATTCAAGGCCGAGCAAGGTATGTAGAATATTTCAGGGGAGAACGTTTCAAAATCAGAACTTATGACGGAAATGATTTAGATACTATGTTTGTTGACAAGAGAACTAGCTCTCCAAACGGAAATACACTCGTGATATGTTGTGAAGGCAACGCTGGGTTCTATGAAATAGGTATCATGGGCACTCCCCTTGAAGCGGGATATTCGGCTCTAGGTTGGAATCACCCTGGATTTGGAGGAAGCACTGTAAGTTTCAACAATGAAAAATTAATCTGAATTATAGTCAAAACTGTTCTAGAACTCACACTATGTTTAGCTCAGCACTTTCATATTTTCTCGTCACAAATGAATGAAAAAATTTGTGCTGTCTTGTGTCGTAAATATTTTGTTGAAAATTCTTCAGATTTTCCGGCAAATTACGAAAATGAAAAAAAAGTCAATACAATACTTTCCTTTTTTCTGCCAGTCAGATTTCCAATAAAATCAACAGGTTTTCGCTCATATGGTGAAAATAAGAAAAAATAGTAAATTGAAGGAAAATCGGCATACCTGGCAACAGTGTGTGTGAAGTTGGCCCAACAATTTTGAATAAAAAAAAAATGTTTGGTGGGCTTCATTGTACTAGGTTCATGCTGCTTTGTGCCGTTAGAATTTTTCTCTGTTCAACACATTTTGTGAAATATCTTGAGAACCATATGGAATAAAAACAAAATTTCAACAGCGCAAAGCAGCACAAACCTAGCATAATTCAACACAAAAAAAATGTCTCCAAATTCCTAAAGTGCTGGGCCAACTTCACACTCACTGTTGCCAGGTGTGCTGATTTTCACACAATCTACTAACTTTTTTTATTTTCTCCAAAGAAGAAAATTGCAGCACTGACTTTATTTTGTTTTCATAATTTGCCAGAAAATCTGAAGAATTTTCAAAAACATTTACTGCACAAATGTAACACAAATTCTTCCATTTATTTGAGAAAAAAAAACGAAAGTGCTGGACTATCTTTTTTTTTTTCACTGCATGTGTAGCGCAATTTTTTCTAGTCATTGTAATCCAGTTTTTCGAAAAGTGCTGGGACAATTTCACTCATATGTAATTTGATTTCTTTCTTTCCTGAATTCACCAACAGATTCATTCAACAGTCCTAAGTATTTGACTTGGTCAAGGTGTTTAATTGTCATATATTACTATTCTTGTTTTTTTTTATGGCGCGCAAAGTGAAGGAATACATTTTCATATCCTGGTTCATTTCATCCTATATTCTTCCAGTGCCTTTTCCATTGCATCAGAAGACAGTATCATCTATACTCAGTTATTATTTACCTCTCAGAACAGTAGTAGGCACGCTTTCTATAAGGCTCATATACGCAGGGGATGTCTAAATACACATACTGTTTTCAATTTTTCCCTTTCTACATACTCTCTAAGTTAATCAAACGAGACTTGAATTGTCTCACAGTTTTTGTGTTTTATGTTCAATCAGATCCATAGCTGCACCTTGGAACTATCACTAGAATTTCATTGTTTTTAGGTAAAATTCTTATTTCAAGATCAACTTCAGAAAGAATTTTTTCGATTTGTGAAAGTTTTAGATTTGAAAGCATCTTCACAAGATAACTATGAGATCAATGTGAACATTCCGGTTGATTCATTATCATATTCTCAGTCAAGGACATCGCTAGAGTTTTTTTTTGGGGGGGGTAAAAAATTTGAGGACAAGGAAATTGTCATGATATGTTCCTATGTAATGACGGTATAGTTTATTTTTCGAAAGTAAATATTTTCCTGAGGCGGTAATTACCCCCATTACCCTCCCCGTAGCGACGCCAGTGTTCTCAGTTGTTTTCATCAGGGACCTCTATTCATCAGTATCCAATATAGATCAGGTGGCCTGTAATAAAATACAGGCCTCCTGTACTTAACTTAAATAAAGGACAGCCATATTTAAATAAAAGATCCCTAATTTTGACAGTTCTCGCAATCTTCTAGGTTAAACAGCTTCTCACAACTGTCAAAATAGAGGAAATGGCATAATAAAGTTGTCAAGAAATAAATCGTTTCGATAGCTCGAATATCCAACCACCGTTGAGGGATCTTTTAATACTGGATCCTTTAATAAAATGAGGCTTGTATTTGTGTTTTGATAACTCTCTATTCATAAGAATCTAGATTTTAATTCAATTATTTCTATTTTTATGTTTGTAAACATTATGCACTTGAATGTTGTCTTTTGATTATTCTCATAGAAATTTGATGGAATTGTGACGAAAACTTCAAAATATTGAACCCCTTGATCAATCAAAACCTTGAAAGTAGAGCATTAACTTGAACATGATCTCAAAAATTCAAAATTTGATAGGGAACTCCTTATCCAGCTCAAGAACAGAATGCAATAGATGCAGTCATGCAGTTCGCCATCAACAAACTTGGTTTCAAACCAGAAAACATAATCATTTTTGCTTGGAGTATCGGAGGTTACACAGCTACTTGGACAGCAATGAATTATCCAGACATAAAAGGATTGGTAAAAATTCCCACTTTCGATCTTAATAAACAACAGTAAAGTGAAATTTTTCAGATATTGGATGCAACATTTGATGATATTTTGCCTTTGGCTATAAATCAAATGCCTACTATTATAAGTCCCATAGTTGGCGTAGCAATAAGGGAGCATGTTAACCTCAATGTTGCGGAACAGTTGGTTGCATATCCAGGACCTGTTTTACTCATAAGAAGGACTGCAGATGAAATTATTTGTACTAAGTAGGTGGTGCTTCTAAAGAGGCTCTAATTTATTTTTATTATGATAAATTTGTGTTTGTATTTTGCCTTTAATGATGAAAATTTTGATTCAAATTCACATAACAAATTTTTTAGAGAAGGGGATATCACAACAAACAGGGGAAATTTTCTGTTGAAACAATTGTTATGGAAGAGATATCCTCTTATTTTTGGGGCATCTCAGATGGAGCTTTTGGAGGATTTCCTCAGCCTTCCAACGTCCAAACAAGGTTGTACATGCCAGTTATCAAAAAGGGCATTCTATTATTTCACATAATTTCAGATTCCATGTTGAGAGCTCACGATGTGAACGAAAGTGAATGTATTTCTTTACTGCAGTCCTATATATCAGAGTACACAAAATCGTTTCCTCTAAAGATAGGTGAAGATTTTGGGACACCCGATAAGAATAAAATGTCGCTATTCTTGGTGAGCAAATATAGATTTGAAATATGTTAATTTTTATTCAACGAAAAAATTTTCAGGCCAATAAGCATTTAAAAGACTTCAAAAGCACCCATTGCACCATGCTTCCTCCAGAAATGTTTCAGCTGCCTTGGGAAATAAATGTAGAGAGTGATTTTGTATTTACGTAATATTTTTCTAATTACTTGTTTTTATTGACAGTGAAGCAGAAAACATTTGGCCTGGAGGACAAGGAGATACTATTTACTGATAATTTATTTATTTAATACAAGATGTATACTTTCTGAAGTGGTGTAGTAAAGTACTTCTTTATCTTGGGAGATTTTTTTTTTCATTTGATGCCAATATTTATTGCAAGTCAAGGTTGTAATGCAAAAATCAATAGTCAAAATTGATAATAAATTGGAAAAACATGATGTATGTTTGATATTTTAATATGTTGTTATTCATAAGAATAATGTATACACAAGTTGGCAACTCTCAGAAAAATATGGAAAAATTTTTACTTTTTACACACCAAAAACCGCGAGATGTTTGGTCTTGTTTCTGATTCTACTCTATGGGTCAGTTTCACAAAACTTTGATTGTACCGTCAAATTAATTGGAGCCACCGCGATTCGTTGAAATTTCAAAACAAGTGATTCGATTGGTTCGAATTTGGGTAAGGTTTTTTAATCGTACAATTAAAGCTTTGTGAAACCCGCCCTATATCTATTAATCCATTCAATTTCCAACAAGAACTATTATATACTGTTTACAAGAACATTAAATTTGTAACAAATTAAGCCCAACCAGAGCTCTTTAGGTCAATTCATTGCCGAATTATAACGCTTTGAAAATGGGACAATTGTTAGATTATTAGTTTTACCTTTTTTTTCCTGAGATCGCGTCAAAATCATTGATCTTATGAGTAGAGCTTGTGGAATATAATTTGTAGGCAATTTAATTAGCTTTAAAATAAGCGAGGACTGTAGGCCTTGTGGTTATTTCAAGATCTTAAAAAACCCATACAGGTTAAAATCGCACTTTTTCAGAACAATTCATAATCATAGGTGTGCAATAATGACAATATTAATGTACGATTTTTGATAAATGTATGTAAATATAACAACTAGCCTACTTTCAAAATGCCGTAATTCGGCAATGAATTAACCTACAGAGTCGGTCTTAATTTGTCAAAAATGGATAGATCAAGGGATAGAGCAGAATCTGAAAAAAGTCCAAAAATTTTGTGGTTTTTAGTGTGTAAACATTTTTTCACAATTTTTTGAGAGTTGCAAACTTGGGTATATGTAGTAGGTTCAAACAACATACTAAAAAATCAGAGATATATCATGTTTTTCCAATATAGCGATTTTGTGTGTCTCTTTTGACTGGCCTATAATATTTGATGAAAAATATTTTAAGAGTTTAAAATGAAAGGAAAATGAGGTTGGAGGAAATAGGAGCCAATTTCTTAAGGTGTTGTAAATTATTCATATAAACCTTTTAATCTCCATTGCAAATATGTAATAAAATAACAGACATACCAAGTTCAAATATAAGAAATCACTCACTTAAATGCACTGTTTATTTATATTCCCCAGACTGAAATAAAAAATTCCTCACAATTTACTCTTTCTTTCTACAAAAGATGATAAAGCATTCATAAAATCATCTGATTTGACACTTTCCCTTAAAACACCTTCCTCCACTTCATTACATCTCAATAAGGTATCCTTCGACCATCTCATCATTAGTTTCTTATTTCTCATAACTGTTTGTAAAGGAAGGGCACCGAACTTATTTAATGTCTTTATGAATTCCTGCAAACTTTCATGTGGTACCACTTTAGCAACAAATCCTAATTTACATGCTTCTTCTGCTGTTAAAATGTGATTGAGAAATAGCATTTCCGAAGCCTTACTTCTACCAAGTAACTTTGGATAAACAATGCTTGAACAACCCTCCATGCTGAATCCTAACCGAATGAAGGGAATTTCAAAGGTGGCCTTGTCCGAACAATAAATAATATCACATAATGCAATTAATGTAGCTGCAATTCCTATTGCAGATCCATTCACAACAGCTATCAATATTTTCGGATAATTAATGATAGCATCGATCATTTCTTTAACTTTCTGAATGGAATCTACTTCTGTTTGCGAAAGAGAAGAAAAAAAATCAGTTCCACTGCTGAAATAATCACCTTTTGCAGTAATAATAGTGACGATCACATCATCGTTGGTTGCATCTGCATTCAATGTATTTGTTATATTTTCATACATTTCTAGCGTAATCGCGTTTTTTTTGGAAGGTCTGTTTAATACCAATTTCCTCACTTTATTCTCTAAACTTATTTCCATGATTGAAGAGTGCTGATTATCTGATACGAGCAATAACAATATAAATCTAGTGTAGAAAATGCTGAAATAAATAGAAAACAAACAAACGGGTTAATACCGAGAAAACTAACTTTTTAAAATTTATTTTTGGTTTCTGGTTTAAATTCGTAGATCGAAAAAATTTTTGGTTCGTATTTTTGTTAGAACCACAGATCCGCTGATAAATTTTACATAGACGCAGAAAAATTCTTTTATCGATTCTATGGCGATCATAGACGAAGTCTATGAGTGCATTCTGTGTGAGTGCCTCGTGCACAGAATATACTTTCGTATGTTTTGTGGTCTCGTTTGTATTTCTATGCCAACAATTTGTCAAGATCGGCAGGATGTCGACAGGTGTTTTGAGTTTTGCTTTGCTGCATTTACTTAATGTTTTCTTATATGTTTGCTTTGGCTTTATTGTTTGGTAATTATGGAATAAATTCGTGACGATGTCAGATTAGATAGATTTCCTGCTACCCCTCACTCTTGCCCATAAAAATTGATCGAATAAGGTCTAAGTTGAAAAGGGAAAAGTGGCTATCAGCTATCAAAAAAGCTGATTACCAAGATCTACCCTGGAACTATATAATATTAAAATGCACCCTGTTCAGGAAACATAACTCAAATTAAGTATCAATTAGGTGAAGTCATCTGTTTTTCGAATACCTAATGAGTAGATTCAACTAATATGTTAATTATTTTATGGTACACATAATGAAGATCAATTATGGGAAAAATTATCTAATAATATCAACATATCTCAAACAACATATCCTTGTCCAACGTTGGACCATACATTTTTCACATAAACAACTTTGTTATAGACATCTGACCAGCAATTGCAAACTGACATAAATTTATCGAAAACACTAAGTTCTTCTTCTATTCTGTATTCATTGAAATAGCAATCAACCATTGGATTCTTGACAGCAGCACCACTGGCACCATAACTATAGGGAAGAACCGTGAGAACCCCAGCTGGTAATAATTTCGAAAGTTCACTATAAAATTCTTGTAATTTTTCATACTGATTAAGCACTATAAGACTATTGCCTTCCAATATACTCGCGATTAATAGTCGCTTGTTGTGGTTGCTGATGTATTTTGTAAATTCCGCAACTAGAACTCCTTTAGGAGAATAAGAAACATTCAAGCAATAATCTTTGTAAGGTGATGCAGGGGAGTGATTGTGATGAGAATCAATATATTGATGAAATAATGTTTTCCATTCACGAAACCATTCTTCAGGAACATCTTCATTCTTGAACTTATTTCTGTTGTTTTTGATAAATTTGATCAGAGCTCTAAAATTATTAACTCTCGTGTAGTTTGCAAGAGATCCCCACTTTGAATGGGCAGTTTTAGCTGAAGATATTGCTTTCATCATATCCTTTTCTTCGTACGATACTTTATTCCCTGTAAAACCCATAATGTCCTTGTTATAGAAAAGTAGCTCGTGGAAACCCTGAAGACCTCCAAAGTAACCTTTTCCACTGAGTTTCCGAGGTGTAAAAGGCACAGAAGGGGAATAAATACCAAAAGAATTTATCCAAACGTTAGCAACTTTCAATTTTTGTGCCACATAATTTGCTACTCCAATATTTTCTGTCCATATTGAAGCCGAAAAGCCTTGAACGTTATTGTTACCCAATGCTACAGCTTCATCTATGTTTCTAAAAGCTGTTACTGAAACACAAGGTGCAATACTGGAATTTTTGTCAATTACTCTTCCACCAAAAAATAAAACATGGCCATAATGTGAAGTGTAAGATTGCACACCATTTGTCTCTGCATCTGACATGAGGTTCTTCAATGTTTCTGCAAAGTTATTGTTACCAACTTTACAACTACTAAAACTAACTTTCTCCTTAAGCTTCTTGACGAATTCTTCATACACTGTTTCTTGCACAAAAACTTCTTTAGCTAGAGAATTGAATAACAATTGATCTTTCCAAGTGGAATTAATTACCGATTCACAAGCAGAATCCAGATCTGCACTATCAAAAATTAAGAATGGAATAGATAGAGGTGTTACTCCAAGCATTTTTTCATTATGAAGTTTTTCATCTATAGCATCAAATAAATGAACAACTGTGGCATGCTTGAATACTAATTCTAAGTTGTTGTCATCAGAAATAACAGATATTGTTTCTTTGGGAAAACCCACCCTCAATGCTAAAGATATGATGAATTCAATGAAACTCCCCATTTTAGGAGAACTCACAAATAACACTTTGAATCCGGTTGCTAAAGCTGGACCAAGAGTGTATCCTAACAAGGACAGGCAACTAACATCACTTAATTTACAAACAACAAGTCCTTTTTGTCCTATTTTTACCAACTGACACAAATTGGCATAGTACCGCAGAGTTTCCACCAGATAAGGAAGAGCCTTTTCTTTCATAAAAACAGTTTTGACTGCCTTTATTCTTTTTTCCAATTCACCGAAAGAATCTATGGCATTCTCAATTTCTGAAGCAAATTTATTCATCAACTCAGTTCTATCTTCATTGCCCAACTCAGTCCATTTATCATTCTTGCTGATCGATGATAAAAGCATTTTCAGTTCCTCTGTCGTTTGATGTTTCAGGAATTCTCCCATCTTGCCTCTATATTCATCTCTTTTCTCTACATATTTCATCGTTTTGAATACGTCTTTAATTATTTCACAATCAATTTTCTTACAACTCATAGTTGGGCAAATACTAAACTTCTAATTCAATTGAGATTATTTTAATCAGCATCATCTAAGTAAACCTTCCAATGGGAAATAACTTCTTGATCTCGTTCCTACTTGACCTTCAGATAAAAGATAAATTAATTTCAGAGTTATCTGATTTAAATTTTTTCAATAGCAAGAAATCACAGAATACAGTATTACTATTGAATATAAATATATTTTTTATTAATCACTGTATTTAACTGTAAAACAAGCAAAGTTTATTGGAGATTATGATTTCCCTAATTCTTAATTGTGTCACTGTTTAGAAATCAAATAATATGATTCCCATTTACCAAAATTTTTGTTGAAATAATTTATGGCAAATATCTTCGATTGATGGCATTCTTCAGTCCACAGAATATCTATGCTCTATCCTTAAGAAAAGATATTCTGTGCTTCAGTGTTAACCACAGAACATCAAAATATATTAAACTGAACTACTGGACACAGAGTAAATTGCTGTTTTAATCATGACAAGTCTATGGCTATACCATAGACATTTGATCAAAGAAGTCATAGATCATTATTTGATCGTCTATGTTCAATATTAAATTAATCAATTATTAATTCTATGATTAGAATGACAGATTAAAAAGTTTTCAAATAGGAATTACATAGATTCAAACTAAAAATTTTCAGCCTATTCTAGTTTCCTGGTGTTTTTCTGGAAGTCTAATAAATAATAAAATGGATTTGCTACAACAATATCTCAATAATATAAGGATTCCTAAAAGTGGCGACAAAGTTTATAAAGACGAATGTGTCTATTCTTTTGATAACCCGGTGGGTTTCATAAATAAGTTATGTATTTCAATAGTATTACAATTTCTTACAATTCATTGTTTAAGGAATGTGAAACTGGCCTCTACGTCAGTTTATTCTCTTTCATCGGTTTGGGACGGGAATATCTCGAGAAGTATTATAATAAAACAGGAGATGCAGTCTTCCTACATATTAGGAGAGAAAAACGTGAAGTATGAGTCTTTCCAAGTGTAATGAATTAGTTTAAGGTGGTAATTAATACAGGTATGCTGTCAACAGCAAGGCGATGGTCCAGAGAAAAAGATAACTCGTTTGGCAATTGGTGTAGAAGGTGGGTTCTCTGCAGACTCTGGAAAGAAATATGAATACACTGATCATTGCAGTATTGTAATAATGCCATCACATGCTACAATTTCCTGGCCTAATGCAGATCTTCCAGAAATTGTGAGTTCCAATTGGACATTGAGTATATTTTTTTTGCGACTAGTGATGATATTATTTTAAATAGTTTTAAATATATCCATTTTCATCCCAGTCAAATTTTAGGTTAGACAGTCAGTGGAAGCTATTTTCGAATTGCCCTCAGCGAATAAGTTGGCAGAGTTAGAATCTTTGAAAGGTACATGGGATGGAGAAGCTAGAGTTGTGTCTAAGCATGCACAAAATCTCCTGCAACTAGAAAATGGTAAAAAAATACCACCATCTGGTTGGAAGTGCGAACAGTGTGACAAAACAGACAATCTTTGGCTGAATCTGACCGATGGCTCCATTTTATGTGGTAGGAAGTTTTATGATGGTTCAGGCGGTAATAATCATGCTGTTGAACACTATAGCCAAACAGGTTTTCCTCTGGCCGTTAAATTAGGTACTATTACAAAAGAAGGCAAAGGAGATGTCTTCAGTTATAGTGAAGATGACATGGTAGAAGATCCTTATCTTGTACAACATCTTGCACATTGGGGTGAGTTGAAACCTTCAATATTTATATTACTTTTGTATTTTCAAGTCTCATGTTACAATACGCAATTACACCATTCCCTGTGAAATATTTATCACCTTTTTTTGAAAACACCCTGTATAGCCTCTGAATGTTTTGTTCAGGATTCTCACAATGATCTTTCAGGTATAAATATTGCCAACATGGAAAAAACAGAAAAATCAATGGTGGAACTTGAGCTGGAGCTCAATCAAAAAACCAATGAGTGGTCGGCGCTAACAGAAAAAGATGGCAAATTGAAGCCATTATATGGACCTGGCTATACAGGAATGGTGAATATGGGAAATAGTTGCTATTTGAATAGTGTGATGCAGGTGATGTTTTCAATTCCCGATTTTGCCAAAATCTACTATGAGGAAAGAGAAAATCTCTTGAACCAGTATCATGGGGATCCAGCAGAAGAATTCAATATACAGATGTAAGGATACTTTTTTCTAAATGTTGTTTTTATTGAATAAAATTAGCAAACACAGTGCTGCCAATGGTTAAAAAAAATTGAATCCTGCCTCAGGAAAAAACCGTGATATATCATAATGAATGTGGATTGATTCTGTTGTTACATTTTTCCAAAACTTTTTTTGTTAATTTGTAATTGATACTTTGAGACAAATGTGTTTGTTTACTCAAGTATTTGTGCAGGCATATTTACAAAAGTATCGTTCAATTTTTTTATTTATCTCAGTTTCTTCTTGATATCTCTGCTCCTGCTGTTCAAGAATATTCTGATGATGATCAAAACATTTTGAAATGGTAAACATCTTAACCAAAGAAGCTTTTAAGTGGATGAATACATTGTTCAGTCTGAAGTTAATACTAGGAGTGATTTTGGTCTTAGTTACCGTTGAAAAAACAAGGAAAGGAATCATTCTATCAGTGTGAACAAGCACTAACACTTCTGACTCTACATCAGTGCTTTTTTTTCATTAATATACAGGGTTATTCACGACTATGGCTCTATAGAATATTTTTAGGAAAGACACAAGATTCAGGATTGAAATTCTAAAGGTGAGCTTCAAGTAAGAGGACGATTTCCTGTATATTTTTTGAAGGTTCTAGGAATTCCGGTTTTTCCGGAAGTGACATCAACTTTCGTTTTTCAAATGGAAAGAACCATTTTTTATTGCATAAATAGATTCTTCATTGAATTCTGACTCTTTTTGATTGCAAAAGTTTGAATTTTCCTGAGAAAAGTCTCTTTAAATGAGGAAATACGAAAAAAAAATCTCAAAATTGAACTCTGTTGAAATAGACAACTTCGAGGTTTTTTCATTAAAAATTCTCATTTTTGAGAATCTCTGAGAAGAAAGGCTGATGCTTCTTTTCCGATAGCATGATTTTCAAAATATGATACTTAAGGTCATAAATTCTTTGTCAAAGTTAGAAGTGACGAAACATCAAAAAATCGTTTTTTTTCAAATTGGAACCCTATTTTTTCGAAGCATTTTCGAAATCTTTGTCAAAAAATAATAGGAGCATACGTCCAAGACTTTTATCCCAAAATGAATATTTTTCGAGATATTCAGGAAAAACGATTTTGTCTTCAATTTCCAATCTCATTGCAAATGTGTTTTTTTACTAGAAAATAATTAACGGTCCAGTGAAATTTTTGGAAATCTGTTATCGAGAAAATATTTTCTATAGTTCAGACGAGTTCTTGAATTATCATCTGTAATGCGAGAGCAACAATTGGTTTGAAATTCTCAATGTGAGTATTAGTGAAGTCAACGTAAAAAATTCTCAGGAATGAAGAAAAAAATAATTTGTATAATCTCTAATGCTTTTGAAAGAATAATTAACGGAACATGTAACGATTTCATTTCTGAAAATTCAAATTTCCCTACCATGACAAAAAAAGAAATTCTCCAGAATTAAGAATTTGCGAAGATTATCCTAAGCTTTAAAAAGTACAAAAAAAACTCAACTCGTCTGAACTATAAGAAAATATTTTCTCGATAATAGATTTCCAAAAATTTCACTTGGCACTTGAATTATTTTCTAGTAAAAAAAACACATTCGGACTGAGATTGAAAATTGAAGACAAAATCGTTTTATCCTGAATATCTCAAAAAATATTCATTTTGGGATAAAAGTCTTGGACGTATGCTCCTATTATTTTTCGACGAAGATTTCAAAAATGCTTTTCTTCGAAAAAATGGGGTTTCAATTTGAAAAAAATTATTTTTTGATGTTTCGTCACTTCTAAGTTTGACAAAGAATTTGTGACCTTCTGTATCATATTCTGAAAATCACGCTTTCGGAAAAGAAGCATCAGCCTTTCTTCTCGGAGGTTCTCAAAAATGAGAATTTTTAATGAAAAAACCTCGAAGTTGTCTGTATTACAACAGAGTTCAATTTTGAGATTTTTTTTTCGTATTTCCCCATTTAAAGAGAATTTTCTCGGGAAAATTCAAACTTTTGGAGAATGGAGAATCTATTTATGCAATAAAAAATTGGTCTTCTCATTTGAGAAACAAAAGTTGATGTCACTTCCGGAAAAACCGGAAGGTCCTAGAACCTTCAAAAAATATAAGAGAAGTCGTCTTCTTCCTTGAAGCTCAACTTTAGAATTTCAATCCTGATTCTTGTGTCTTTCCTAAAAATATTCTATATTGAATAACTCTGTATATATCTTTTCATGAAGGTGACTATTATAAATTTGTATGAATAACTTATACAAGTGTACCAAATTCGATGGCCTATTAGGCTTTTCTGGAAAACTGGACCTATTTGAAATCTTGATCCCGATTTTTGACCCAACATATGGAACACCCTGTGACGAGTTTTCCAAAATTTCTTGGAATGTACAATATTTCCACAGACTTCGACTTCAAAAATGTGAAAACGGTTTGTGCTTAAGATATTTAGAATAAGAATAACAAACATAATACCGAATACACTTGTCTTCCTTTTTTCTTCAGTTTTTTCTCGATATTTTGAAAGGTATTTCGACGAATGCATCGATTTGAAAACGAGTGTATTCAGAATTGAATACTCTATCGAAATTGAAGACAGAAAAAAAATTTTTGAAATATTTTTTTTATTCCCTGTATAACTGAAAGTGGTCAGGCTTCTAGAATATTTTAGCTCGGTAGATAATGTCGAACAATATCATAATCCCAATTTTCAGATTTCAAATAGGCCCAGTTCTCCAGAAACGCTTAATATGTATTCTTAGCACATTAAAACTTTCTTTAAAAACATTTCTTTATTTCGTGGTACAGGTCGAAGCTTGGGCATGGCCTGCTCTCTGGAAAATATTCTGTTCCGCCACCTCAGAGTTCCTCTGAAGATATTACTCCTGATGGCATTTGCCCCTCCATGTTCAAAAATTTAATCGGTAAAGGTCATTCCGAGTTTTCTACCAAAAAACAACAGGATGTTCAAGAGTTCATGCTCCATTTATTAACTCTTCTGGAACGTAACACAAAAAATATGGATAATCCGGGGGAATGCTTCAAATTCCAGATCGAAGAGAGGTATCAATGTAGTGATTCTAAGAAAGTCAAGTATTTAACTAGGTCAGACGTTATTTTGCCCCTTATGATCCCCATGGATGCAGCTATAAACAAAGAAGAGGTAATCCTTTTGTTAGAATTACATTGGAAATATTTTAATAGGGACTTTAGAACCAAGCGAACCTAACCAATTGGAAACTTTGACAATTAAAAAGAGCATTAAATAATCTTTCTTATTTAATATTCTCAAAAAAAGAGAACATGACATTATTTTTTTTAATTCAGAAGATGTAGTTCTGAATCATAGAAATCTGACGACCCTGTACATACTTTTTCTGAACGGTTTTCAGGTAGCAGCATATGAATTCAGAAAAGCAGAGCTAGAAGCACAAGGTAAACGCATGGATCCAAACCACTTAGTTAGACCAAAGATCAAGTTTTTCTCCTGTCTCGAAACTTTTTCACAATCGGAAGTCATCAACAATTTTTACAGTACAGCAGCTGGAAAAATCGTTACAGCGAGGAAGTGAGTTACAGCCATTGAACTCTCGACATTGAATCATCCTTTTTTTTTTTTTTTCTCGCAGAACAACAAGGTTGTCATCCTTCCCTGATTATTTGGTGATCCAGTTGAAAAAATTCATGCTCAGGGAAGATTGGGTTCCTATCAAACTGGATGTTTCGATTGATATGCCTGATGAGATTGATATGGCTGCTTTGAGGGGTAACGGTTTACAGCCTGATGAAGAACTGTTACCAGAACCAGACAATGTCCCACCAATGCCCCCAATGGATCAAGAAGTACTCAAACAACTTGCTGACATGGGTATGGTAAATTCATTCAATTGATATCCATATCCATTGGTTCTGTAGATATGGCAAGATAAAATTTATTTTATAATTTTGTTTCGTCGCAAAAACCTTAATGTCTAAGAATTTTTTTTATCTTTATCAGGCTTTCCCCCAGAGTCCTGTAAACGAGCCGTGTTCCACACACACAATTCAGGGTTGGAAGCAGCTACGGCTTGGATTATGGAACACATCGCAGACTCAGATTTTGCAGATCCCTTTGTGCCACCAGGAACGGAAAGTGCAAAGTTCAATGCTAATCCGGAATCTTTGGGCATCATAATGTCAATGGGATTTTCCGAAGATCATGCCCTAAAGGCCTTGAAAGCTACAGATAACAATGTAGAGCGAGCTATGGATTGGATATTTTCACATCAAAGTGAACTGGAAGGGAGCAGTACACCTTCTCAACCTGAATTCAAAGATGGCAATTCAAGTGAGTAAAGTTTTTGTTGTAGGGATGTTCATTATTCTTTGACCTCTCAAAAATTCACGGTCTTATTAATTTCTAGTGATTTGGTAGATCAATTGAACTGACAGTTCAATAAAGGGAGTAGATCAATTGAACCGTTATATTAATTGCGGGTAACTTTGGTTTCAAATATATCAGAAATAGTGCATAGAGAGAGAGAGAGAGAAACTAGGTTTATTGATCTTTCAATCAAACGGCTATCGACCGCAGTCTTCCAGCCAGTTATATAAATAGTGCATATTTTATGTGAAGGATATGATTTATTTTGTTGACTTCTATACCCTGTATAATTTTCATATTCCAAAACGCCTATGTTTTATTTCCTTTTCAGAATATAAACTTGTGGCATTTATTTCCCACATGGGCACTTCAACGATGGTTGGGCATTATGTTGTTCACATACTGAAGGATGGTCATTGGGTTATTTTCAATGATGAGAAAGTGGCACTATCGGAACATCCTCCGAAAGATCTAGGCTACATGTATTTTTATAAAAGAATGTGATTACCATATGGTGTTTTTTTATGAATCCTCGAATTGAATGTGAATAAAAAATTGTGACTGATGTGTGTTGTTTGTTAATTGGCAAATATATCAGGAATACAAGCAGATAAGGGTCACATCCATTTGAATATATGTAAAATGGTTAAGGACGTTCATAAGCCGTCCAAAAAGATGACTATAAACATGGGCTAGTGAAAACATAGATCATGAAGTAAACTGCAGGAACGTGCTGTCATCAAACCATCGTACCAAGTAGACCGGTTTCTGGGTTATTACACGTCATCAATACAGAAAAGAAATGCTAACTCCTTACTATCTTTGGCGACAGATTTGGCCGCCATGTTAGGTGTCCAAAGTGGTGGGGGTAGGCGGTATATTCAAATCGAATTCAAATATTTTTTGCGCGCTTATATTTGAATAAAAGTGATAGTTGAGCTACGGACGTTTTAAATCTATCCTATACACATATAATAATGTAACAAGGAAAACAAGAAGGTGTATAAATCAATTTATAAAATGTGTAATATATACATAAAAACATTTCGAAAAATGCATGAAATTATGATAGAAGCGAGATCTGTTGTAGGTTCCCCCTTTTTTAGCTTCCTGCCCTACAAATAAGATCAATGTAATTTTATCAGAAACATAGGAGGCTTGTATGTAATTAATACTACATATTTAAAAAAAATACAATAACTATACAATAAACAATTGATTCATTGATTATTTATCCTGCTTTCATGTATTAACTGAAGTCCAGGACAGGAAGGTTTTATTATTTTATTTTTTTACGTATATATTTGAAAATGTTCAACCGAAAGAGTGTTCTGTTAATATCTTGGGATAGGTCATGAGTTGTACAGAATGTCATTGTTTGGTACTCCTGAGTAAATTAAGAAATGAATTTATTTAGCAATTTTGTCTCATGACATTTTTGTCTAAAAATTTATATAATTCAATATGAAACATGGGCTAGTGGTAGTAGAAATAAATAGATCTTAGATGTCATACAATAAGCTTAGGTATTTGTTAACATAACGCCATCGAAATATTAGTCGATTTGTGTCTGCATCCTAAAGTTTTTCTCGATTAATCATACCAGTTTACGAGCCGAATTCTCGTCATTCCCGGGAGATTCCAATTTTCTGCTTTAATATGAAAAAATCTGCGGCTGACGCTCATCGAATGCTCTCAAATATCTATGGTGAAAGAACGTGCCGAGAGTGGTTTCAACGCTTCAAGAACGGCGATTTCAACGTCGAAGACCAACATATGGCGGTGGAAGAGAGACGGTTTTCAAAGATGCATAATTGGAGGCATTACAGGCGATCGTTATCGAACGCAATTAATCCATTTGAGCCAAGCATTGAAAGAGAAACGGCCGCAATACAACTAGAGGCATGATGAAATGATTTCATAGCATGACAATGCTCGAACCCATGTTGCGAAACTAGTCAAGACATGCTTTGAAACTTTGAAATGGGATGCCCCACCCCACCCGGCATATTCTCCAAACGTTGCTCCCTCGGACTGTCACTTGTTTAGATCAATGGCACACGGCGTGACTGACCAGCACTTCCGGACTTATGAAGAAGTAAAAAATTATATCGATTCGTGGATCGATTCAAAAGATGACCAGTTTTTTCAATGCGGGATTCGTATGCCGCCCGAAAGATGTGATAATACTTTGAATCATAAATGCAGTGGCGTAGCGCAAAATTCGGGAACCTCCCACAAGATTTTAGTAGGCGGCCCCCTCCATAGATCTATGTTATTTATGATAAGTTTCCCCTGACGTTTTTCAAAGAAAAATATTGAAGAAAATGTGGTAAAAATAATATATATTATTTATTATATCGAATAACAAGAATTTCTAAACAAAATAATATAGATTCTGATATAAAATAAGTAGAAAGAAATCATTGTGATAAAAAACTTGAAGAATCATTTAACAAAAATGCATTAATCGTTTTAATTTTTTTTTGTTCAAACATATCTATCAACTTGTCGATGTCCAAGCTTCAGGCTACTTCTTGTTCAAAGCTGGAGTAGGCACAATGTCTGACAGACGTGGTTGCGACATGGAATTCCTAAGATAATTCTTGATTATCTTAAGCCCAATGAAACGATCACTTGGCGATGTTTAGAGAGAGTCTCGAAAAGCTTGACGGTATATCATAAAACTGTTGAAAACAGGGTAGCCTGGGAGTAATTGAGTGATAATTCGAATTTCAATTGGAATTATTGGAAAACTTATATGTTTTTTTTTAAACCATTAAGGAATATTTCTCTATTTTTCGAGAGTAATAATTGTATCTCCATTATTTTAGTTTTGTTTATTACATCATCAGAAAAATATAGCGAATAGGCAAGTTCAATAGAATGAAATTATTGGAGCCTCATTCGGAGCCTGATGTGCCACTGTGCTGAATAACTGATTGTGACTCAGGCATTGGCTTATTAAAAGTTGCTTAGAAAATGCATTATGTTTTTTTATCTCTGGAGTTTTCTTTCGCAAGCTTCACTCAAATATTTTCTCTTCCGCTCTGACATTTTTTCTGATACATATCTGAAAAATTATAAGATATTCAATCAGCCGTTTCTAATTCGCTCATTCAATAACTTCTTTCTTTTTTTTTCATATAAAAAAAGAAACCATAGGCACTTAAAAAGTCAGAATATTCAAAAGTTTTTCTTTGATTGTGAACAATAGTATATTATTTAACGAGCAGTAATGCAAGTCATAACTCCCGCAGATGAAGTTTGCAGCGCGAGCCGGAGGCGAGTGCTGTAATTCATCAAGGGAGTTATGACCATTACTGAAAGTTAAATACTATACTTTATCCACAACTATAATAATATACATTCTTACTATCACACATCATTCTTGAAAATTTTTGATACACCTTTATATTCATTTGTTTTGGGACTTCCGGCGGGCAATAAATTCTGTACCTACTGTAGAACTAGCTGCTTGTCATATTTCCGGAAGTGTACCTACATAATATTTCATCCTCACTATCGGAGGTCTTATTCAAAAAAACATTCACAACAATAATTAGGTGTCAACTAAATTTGAAAACGTCAGAATTATTCAAGTGACATTACTCCCATCGATAACACTAATGAGATGTTCCCTCTCTGTCAACCGGCTCGTACAGAAGCACAAAAGTAGCTTGAGATTCGGTTGTCAAATAATTCTATGAGTCTATTCTGATTAATCACAGGGAGTTATAGGCGGGAGTTATTATAACTCCCGCTGTTTGTTCATAGATACTATTAATTGCTCAAATGCAGTTGAATAATGAATACATTATTCAATAGGAGTGGATAAACTAAGTTTCTCTCACTACTAGAATGGAGATGAAAATAAAAAGATTTCATAATATTTTCCCCTTCTTCATAAAAATATCCTGATTGGAGAATAGACAATAATTTCTGCAATAACAGATAAGCCGCCAGCCGCCTGAAGAACAACACTTCAAATAAGCCGCCGAGCTCCCAGTAAAACGATCATGTGGCGACGTTCAAAGAGAAATGCCGAAAGCTTGACGCTATATAAAAAACTTCTAAAAATTGGGTAGCATAGGGTGCTGATATGTCGAATCGAATTACTGTAAACCTTATTACATATATGTTTTTTGAATATAATTCAGGAATATTTCTCTATTTAATGAGAATAATAACTGTACCTTCATTGTTTAGGTTTTTTTCATTATATCATCAGAAAAATATCGTGAATCGGCAAGTTCCATAGTTATTGGGGCTCCATTCAACGCTTGTCGTTTGGCTTAGTGCCGGGGTCCCCGCGCTGTGGGGTCTGCGGGGCGTTCTGGGGATATTCAATCTTTAATCACAGTTTTCACGGAAGTTAATGAGATCCTGATTAAAGTATGTTGGACGAAAAGTGTTTTTTCGAAATTTTTTATGTGTAATAAAATCGTAAATATATCATAAATGCATACATTCTTGAAATTGTCTAAGAAAAGTCGATTGGAAAATATAGCACACCAAGATTTCCATTCGAAAATTATTCATTTTAATTTCTCTAAAATTTGATGCGGATTTCGATAGTACCGGTAAAAAGTACTGATGAAAAGACTGCCGTAAAGATGTTTTTATTTGGAGCGTAGTTGCAATACTGCGGAAGTTATAGCAAATTATAATAATTGGACGGAAACTAGACAACATAGCGACTTGCGGTATTCAGCAATTTATGTTTCTCGAGAAAAAAGAAGATAACATGCATATTACTTTTTTTCTATCTCTTTTAATTTCGGAAATATAGTATTAAATAATCGAAATCTGACCACCCTGCACTATATTCGTATAGTTAATTCTTATTACGATAATCGATCGGTTATCAATCTCAGCCTGGTGGCCGCATTTGGCAAATTTCCCATCTCATATAGTATTATGAACCGTTACAATTTACATCATGAATATTTGATTTGATCATTCTCGTATATAGATAGTCATTATAAGTACCATCTATAATACTTTTAACTCAAGATATAATACTTTTCAGATTTTTTTTTCAAAAACATTCTCTGTAGAACATTCTTATCCGGTGAAACGATTTATTCGTTTCAGGAAGAATCAGTATTTTTTCAGTTTGTTCAGTAGCATTTGGAGTCTATTATTCTTTGTTTGCTTGTTGACGATAATGGTAATCGAATGATATCCGGTAAAAATACAGAATACAGATCTTGGTCAATGAACCTGATAGACATAAATATAAACGAGAAGGTTACCCTACATTTACAACAATAAATTCATCTCGTTTTCTCGATTTTTCTTTACATTTGCTGAAGATAATTTCAGGTTCTTCTTCAAATACACTTCTGGTTTGAATAATTGAATTATTACAACCTATTAATGACATAGGTTGATAACTTATTGGAAACCTGAGTTTATTTATAATTTCTTTTATATCAGTTCATGAGCAGTGGCGTGCATACTAGAAAGAATGAGGGGGTGGCGATAATGGTAGCTATCCAAATTCTGAATATAATGATGATAAGCCCTACTTGTCTCCTACTCCAAAGTCTACCCTATATATGCCGATATATGCTTATTATTTTTAAGGGGTGAAAACGACCAATGTAGCCAAAATTAGAAAAAAACTTGTTCTAAAGTAAATAAAAGTAATTTTTGGGCTTCAGTAGCGTTTTATGAAGATTAATGAAGGTCTTCGTATAAACGAACCCCTTTCAGCATGAAAATGTGTAAAAATGGGGCTTCATTAATATAATTACTTAATTTCAATCAATTTTATAACAGTATTTTGGATCAAAGTTAGTTCAAGTTGTTTTTATTTTTCAACCCCTAAACAACCCCTATCTGTTCAAAATAACATTTCATTTATTCATCACTTAATTCACGTAAAATTTATACTTTTTGTGTCAAAAATTTAATCTACTTCTGAGTCGCTGTCGCCACTATCAATTATATCTTCATATTTGCCTTTTGGCAGTTAACACCTGCACATTCCGCACATGTAGCGTTATGAAAAATAAAAAATACTCAGTATTCTGCAGGTGCATGACGCATTGCAACCTTTTTTGCAGTTACAAAAAAATCATTTTCAACAATTCTTGTGGTGCAGGTTTCTTTTGGTAATGGTTTTGATAAATGAATCGTACCGCATTGTCTCGAGGAACTCTTGTAAATCTGATATGTTTAAAATTTTTTTCGGTTCGTATCCCTTCAATTTTGAGATACCGTATCCATTTGAAAACCATTTTGAAGCAAATTTTAAGGACTATGAACCATACTGATCACATCAATTCAAAATCTCTAGTTTGCGGACGGTTAAGGGTTAAAAGGCGCAAGAAAGACGATACTTGCGCTATGAACCTAACTTAAAGTAGTGATATCTTTGTCAATTTTCATGGTACAGGAAAAAAACAAAAACAGCATTTTTGTTGAAAAAAAAACGTCAAATGAATGAAAAAAAAAAAAATACATTTTTGTACTGAATAATTTTTTTCGCATCTTTTTCATTTTCGACTTACACGGAGAAAAAGGCAGATTTTCAAGAAAAGTGCGCTTTCTGCTTTGATCTTATTTATTTTTACAAACTATGCATTTTAAACCAGACAAACGTCTTGAGCATATGAACAACAATAAAATAAAAGGTTTTGTCGATGGAAATCAATCCATTCCAATTGTGATAGATGTGGGGTTGGTTAGATTCACTACCATTTTTTTCGTAAAAAAATATTAGTCGTTAATATTTTTTGCATTGTATATCGCTGAGTTTATAAGCAATCGACGTTTTGCACCGCTCATTTTGAAGCTCTTCTGAATCAATACAAAAAATTTCTCTAGGATTATTCCCGTCACATCTATAGTTTTTCCGTAATTTCAAGGTGAATGTATCGATTCAAGCATTGACGGAAAAATTTTTGCCTTTTACTCATGATAATCTTTCCTTGTGTTGAACCTAGAACAATTCTAAGAAACATAATCTCTTTGTTTTTTTATAGGCTACAAATATTTTTCCCCCGCTTTATTTCGTTTAATGCATAGTTTTTGTGTTATTCGTAAATAACCGTCCCAAAAAGTGTAATTTTTCAATGAAAATGTCATGTCTTCAATCACGAATAACTAAAAAAGTATTGAGTTTTCGAAAAAACTCCATGGAATTTAAGATTAAGAATTAAGTCTCGACTCCCGGGGTTATTTTGACAAAAAAAAATGTCCACCCCCGCGTAAAGCATACTTCGGCATATGGTAGACTTTAGACTTTGTTTCTTGAGCTCCTATCTACTGTAAAAATTTCAAGTAAATTGATGCATCTTGAAAGAATTCGTAACAAATATCCTCATTGACTGGACTACTTGTGTACTCAACTGGTCTTGACAATTGAAACACGCTGGAGAACACAGCAACCTGACTTTTTTACAGTCACATTTGGTACTACAACCTTTTTTTGCAATTGCAAAAAATAGTTTTGAGGAGTTTTTCTGGAGCAGGTGGGAGTAATTTTGAATCGGTTCCAGAATAGGTACCTATTATCTATCAATTTCCAACCCCAGTCTTCTGGGTTCAGTTATTTGCCTAGCCATATGTTTGAAGTTGATAGTATAGGTACTCGATACAAGTGTTCAATAGCAGATGATGATAATAAGAAAAACATGATAGTTATACTTGTATCTTGTTTCGCGGACACTTAGCAATTCTGAACAATCCACTCGAACGCAAATTACAATTTATTATCAACAATTATCAGAGCTTCCCAAGTAAAGCTACGCCACTGCCAGGGACTTGAAGATGTGTAGCGCATGTGCCCGAAACGTCATGAATGATAGTTTAGGATTTGGGAAGGAGGTGGAAAGTTCCTATGACTAAAGAAATAAACAATCTCTTTATGTTTACAAATAGTTCCATCATATGTTTAGTTCATGAGGGACTTCTGTTTGGCCCGGTTGCTTTATACGTAAGAGTTGACACAAACCTGCTCCAAGTGAACAGCTGATCGTAAGATTCCAAGGTGAGTTCTATTTTCTCTTGAACAGGTGAATGTCACCTTTGTTTTTCACCCTTCGGGAAAATAGATCAGAATCTCGATTTTTTTATGAGTGATTTTTCCTGGATATCGCAGGATGTGTAGGACAGAATTTTTCCCACGTCTTTTCTTATTCAGCTATCGAAGGTTTGCTCCGTCGAACTTTATATCCAGATCCGTGCGGATAATTTCTGTCCGAACGATTAAGGTATTGTTGTCGTGCTGTGAATAAGTTGTTTGTATCAACTCGAATTTTTGTCATTTAATTTGTTCAGCCTTGGATATTACATTCCATGTCGAAAGCAACGTTTAATTTGCTTTTTCTCATACGACTGATGCAATAATAAATACCTATAGCGAACTCAATGTTTTTGTTAGCCTTTAAAAAAAAATTATTTCTATAATATTCACAACAATAAGAAAACTTCTGAATTTTTTCGTAGGTACTTAACAACTTGAATGAAATTCTTATTCTTTAACCCTTATAATATTTTACACCAACAGTCTGTCTTCATCAGATCTCTGTATTCCGTAAATATTTCACATAATAAAAAAAAAACTTTTCGGAAAGTTCAACCTGGTCCTGATATGGCAACAGGTATAAAGATTTTTCGATCAAGTGGTATGCTTAGTTTTGAACTTCATTTATTTCGCACTTTTAAAGATTATTTTATTGCAAATCTTTCCCTTCAATTGAGGATTTTCTCATGTAGGTATTATGAAAAATCGTAAATCGAAAATTAAAGTGAAATTTCAACGAATTTCGGTGTGTTCAATCAATTTGGCAGTTCTTAATCGCGCTCAAAGTTTTGTGAAACCCGCTTTAATTAACGTTATTTACTGAAAATATCCACTTAAATCTATCGATTTCCACTAGATAATTTGAGACGAAATTTTGGTGAAATTCTAAATATGATCATTTTTTTTTCCATTCTATTTTGTGGAATCCACAAACGTACTTATCTGATTTCGCTTGGTTGACAATACATAAAAAATGTAATTTTTAATTTAGTAAATGATTTGATAAAATGAAATGATTTTCGGAATATGGATTTTCATTGATTTCGTGAATCTTACACGAATACTTAATTCCGTTCACATGTTTTATTTTTTTCATTATGACCATTACATACCATTACAATATATTTGGTTATTTTTGATAGTGATTTTAATTAGTGAAAATTCGTGAAAGGCGCATTTTCGAGTAATTAATTATTTAAAACAATCCACATATATCAGCGAGATTGAAAAAATTGGTAACTTTGGCTGAATGCAAACTGTAAAAAAATTCACGGAATAGAATTTATGCTACATTTGTTCTTCGAGAAACAAATAAAGGAACAGAAAAATTTTCAAAATTTTTTGGTTTTCAACAGGCTGTATCTCAGTGAAAAATGGGCGTATATAGGAAATAAAAAAACTAACTTTTTTGAAGCTTGAAGACTCTAGTTTCTGGATTTATTGGTTGACAGTTTTTCGGAGTACCAGTTGCCACGCAATCATCGAATAAAGCACGCAGAAAAAATTTTTAAAATTTTTCAAAGTTTTTTTTAATTTTATTCTGGAAGATGTGGAAGAATGAACGGATTTGACACAGAATTAGAGGAGTCAAAGTCAAAGACTCACTCCGTATTCCTTGATCAGATATTTATTTCTGTCTCCGAATACAATACCGTATACTGGTAACAGATGTTAATGAATAAGGAGAACAAATCCTGTAAATTGAAAAAATACCGAAAAATTTTTTTCTCATCTCATTTTTGTCGAAGACTTTTAAGTTACCATAGTCTTCATGTGAAGGCCTATTGTGACCATTGCGGAGTCGATTATTTTGTTATAAATTTCGTATTCTATATTAATATACACATGTTCTATTTATTCCTTGGTTTTCAGAGTTGTGAGTTCACATTTTTCCTCGGACGAGTTCCACCTATAATAATAATAATTTTTCATGCTAATACACAAGTGTTTACACACGTCAAATTATGAGTCACTAGAAATGAGGATATAACAATTACAATTATTCAACAAAATAGGAGAACTATCCAAAAAATATTCATCCATGGAATAGTAACACTTTCGTTATAATAAATTCTTTATACAATGTTTGAATTGATCCATCGCAGTGGGCAGCTTGTTGTAGAGTTTGGGACCATAATATATATTTATAATATACTTATATGATAAAAAACAACTGGATAATATGAATTTTATCTTCGACGAAAACTGAAGCAGCATTATCAAAAGCGATCAAAAGCTCCCTCTTGATAATTTTCGTTTCTCTGAGGCAAGATTAGAAAAGAAATAATGTGACAAGAAGGAATTCTTACTGATGCAATATATTGATTGAGTCCCAATACAATCAAAACACGAATTGTACATTAAGGGCTTCAACCGGAAATTTGTTTTCTATTTGATTAAAACGTAATAACACGAAAATAGAAAACTCGGTTTCGAAATACCGTACAGTTTCTGTACGTATTCTATCTGAATTTAGATAGACAGGTTTTTTAAATTTATCTTGGCAGGATGACACAATATTCGTGCGGGAAGATGATCCGCCTTCCTGGTGTTCAAAAACACAATGAACGAATGAACCGCCAAGTTCTCGTCAGTTGACGCATAGTATCCTTTAAAAATATCAATAATATTATTGCACACATGTTTGAGAATTCACTATTCTTGATATTCAATTGAAATTTGCCGTATATATTCTAATTTAAGGTTTACATCATTAGACTTCACATCATTTGAACAGAGCTCGCTTTCTCAATCAATAACTTTTTTTTGATGGACCACTGATAAATAAAAAAATTCAAAGAAAATTTTTTGATCTGAAAAATTCTTTGGTCGCTCTTTGGTTTCTTGTAGTTTTGTCGTATCTGCTATCGATATCGAAATCTTCTTGTTTTGAATTCTCCGATAAATCTTTCAATTTCGTTTGGCATTCTAATTGAGGAACACCCTGAACATGAAAATATGATTGAATTAAATTCTGTAGGTCTGTCCTTGACCTATACTCCGTTCAAAAATTATTGTCATCTGAGTAGGATTTGAGAGTCCAATTATTTCAGAAGAATATGTTCACTCAGAAGAAGAATTTTCATTCAAAAGATCATCAGGAAATAGTTGTTCGATATCAAAATATATCTCGAACAAACATAATTGATATGTAAAAAACTAAGTGGCTATGTGAATAATTCACTTTATCTTTTATTCAATTCTCACAATTTCTAATTACACAAGACTGAGGAAGTACTAGAACCAAGAGTTAATTTCTCAGTTGATTCAAGAATATACTCGTAATATACAAACAGATATGAAGTGCTGAAAAGTAGTGTTTTTTTCCCAACACTAACCTAGATACTGAAGCACAAATGTTACTAAGGGGATATTACCTACATAATTTCTATTTTTCGCATCATCCGCCATAGATGCCAATAATTCTTGAACGGACTATACATGGTGTACCAAGTTCGACGGCCTATTAGACGTTTCTGGAGAACTGGACCTACATATTTGAAATCTGAAAATTTAGCTCAACCGAGCTAAAATATTCTTGAAACCAGACCACTTTCACTTTTAATTTTTGATAGAGTATTCAATTTTGAACACATTAGTATTAACATCGTTGCATTCGTCGTAATACTATTCAAAATATCAGGAAAAAACTGAAGAAAAAAGGAGATAAGTGTATTCAGTACTATGTTTGTTATTTCTATTCTAAATATCTTAAGCACGAAACGTTTCCACATTTTTTAAGTCGAAGACTGTGGAAATATTGTAACATATCTTTAATTTTAAAAAACTCTTCACAGGGTGTTCCAAATGTTGGGGTAAAAATTGGGATCAAGATTGTCCCATAACTTATGTTTTTCGAACTAGAACCCTATTTTTTTATGATTGTATTAGATTATGCGAATAAAATTAATGATAGTGTTCTAAAATGTTGATGCACCTAAAATACATATATTCTTTTGAATAAGAGAGCTAAAATAATACAATAAATGTTGAAACAAAAAGAACCTAAAATGAATAAGTCTTGAGTTATTCAGGATTTTATGTCGTACGTAGAGTTAAATTCATAAAATCTGTTTCATATTAACAATGAAAAATAAATTAGGAAAATAGGTCTGTCACTATTGAATTATTGAAATAATTAATCTTTTATGACCATAGATCATTGTTGATATGAAACAGATTTTATGAATTTGACTGTATACGTATACGAAATAAAATCAGAAAATTCTAAATAACTCAAGAATTATTCATTTTAGGAGTATTAATATGTGAGAACACCATCACTTTTTTTCAAAATCCAACGCAATCATAAAAAAATAAGGTTCTAATTCGAAAAACAAAAGTTATGGCCAATCTTGATTCCAATTTTTGAACTACATTTGCGAAGAGTTTTTCAAAATCTAAAAATACACACTATTTATACAGTCTTAGAATTCAAAAATGTGAAAACGGTTTGTGATTAAGATATTTACAATAGAAATAACAAACAAAATACCGAATACTCTTGTCTCCATTTTTTCTTAATTTTTTTTCAATAATTTGAAGAGTATTCCGACGACTGCAACAATTTCAATACGAATGTATTCAGAATTGAATACTCTATCAAAATTGTAAACAAAAAACCAGAAAAAAAAAATTTTTTTACTTTTTTTTCCATTCCCTTTATAACTGAAAGTGGTCAGGCTTCAAGAATATTCAATTTCGGTAGATAATGTCGAATAATATCATAATCTCAATTTTCAGATTTCAAATAGGTCCAGTTCTCCAGAAACGCCTAATAGGCCGTCGAACTTGGCACACCCTGTATATTATTTAATATATTTTGTCATATCGTTATTAACATTGTCTAATCAGGAATTCAGTGAAGCAACGATTGAATAACAAACCATATTTCATGCATTGACTTCCCAACAAAATGCAGCTCATATGACAACGTAGAGACGACTTGATTCAAATTATTGTACCTATTCTACATCACGAAAAACGTGAATTGTGAATTTTGTCTGAAGAAGAATCCTGATTTCGAAGCTGAAAGATTGAAAAAAAACTTGTTTGGGCGTTGACTGGAGAGAATAAACCTACAATTCATGACTTGTCCGTACCAAACTAAGAACCATCCATCTCACAATTAGGTATCCATGTTGAGGTCGATACAAAACCAAACAGGTTCACGAAGGATAAGTTCAACGGTATCAGAATACAAGATGAACATAACTTGCGTCGCACATAAAAACACTCCTGACTCCTAGTTTATATAGAGAAGTAGAGATACATACAGATAGGTTATTGAATCACTATTATTTTTAAGATTCTGGTTGGAATTGTCAATTTAAACCATCAGAATTGTTCGAAATAAGGAAACTAATGTCACTAATCTTACTCTATGGCTTTGTTTGAAGATTTCTATACCAATTTACGAAGAACAAAGTGAAAAAATTAATCGTAGGCGTCATTTTAAGAAAAATTTCATCTAAAGCCTTGTTCTCATGGGTCAAGCTTTGTTGCATACCTACCCCCTCCTAGAATCATTGTCATCTGAGGGGTCCAGTCGCAGCCTCAATTTCTAGTTACAAGAAGTAACTAAAAATGTCTATGAGACCATCACAGAAAATATAAATATGACCTAAAGGCATTAAGCAAATCATTTTCAAATTGTCGAGTTTGACATTAATTCTATTCTTATTTTGAAGATTTTTATTATTTTTATAGTTATAGTTATTCGATATCAAAATAAAACTTTTTATCAGAGTGGAAAAATACAATTTCAATTATTTTTTGATTGCTTGAATATGATTAATCAATAGCAGATAAAATACAAAGTCGAATGCAATCAGCTCACAACCTTTCGCTAAGGATAACATTCACTCATCCAAAAAGGATTGAGCTTGATACCTTTTCTTCAGTTTGGTTCTTTTCTCTGATTTAGTTCCCTTTTACATCTACCAGCGAATAATGTTTCTCTATTTCAGTATCGTGAGGAGTTCATTAAAGTACTAAAAGTAGTGCTGTAATGAACTCATTAAAGCATTGTTATCAGTTATATTTTTCGCTTTTGGTTGTCAATACTGACCTCAGATCCTATCAATTTTCAAATTCTGTAATCTGTCAAATTTCGTAAGTCACTTCAACTGCCAAAATACAATACAGAAGTCACTTGGATGTAGAATTTGAATTTCGAGATTTTTTCACAGAACTTGACTGAAATAAGGAAAATATTTTCAAAAACTAGTGGCAGAAGGCAATTACAACACTCATGCTTCAGTGTTGGAATAGAAGCCCATTCTGCAATTCTGAATATACTATTGAATTTAAGGAAATATTTCCATAATAATTGCTTCAGTGTTAGAAACTCGTTGAAGATAAGCTAGGAAGTGGAAATCTTAGAAAGTATGTATTATTAAAAAGGGTGGAAATGAGAGAAAAGTAAATTAATCAAAAAAGTCTTTCTTCCAAAATAACTGGTAAGGTTGGCGAGATTGAAATGTGACATCGATAGTAACTATAGTCTATAAAGGCACTTCTGTTTATCCATTGTCAGATAATGATAATTGTCCATTCAGTAAAGAACCGATAATTTGAAAATATGTGATTAATTATGTTTGTTTAGTTTATCGACATGTCATCGAATCAATAAATGTATAATATGTATTTATTGTAGCGTTTGGAGGAGTACTTCAAAAAATAATCTTTCGAAAGAGATGAACTGCTCTGGATCAATTCAAAACAAGATAATACTCCATTTATTCCATCGATAGGTACACAGTTATTAGATAATGGTATCAGTGACGGAAAATTGTATTTGAATATACAGGGAATGATTTATTAGTTGAGTTATTTTTGACTCTACAGGTGGCCCGAAAGTGGTGAAACACCATAAAACCCTGTTTTTTCAAATGAGAATGCCTAATTTTAATCGCCAAGAAATTTATTTTGAAAAATCTCACTTATCATCATTTATCTGAGATACTTTTTGAAGTAGACAACTTATTTTGACGAATAGTTATAATGGTTAAATGAGAGATCATATCTTGAAAACAATTAGAGATAATTGTGTGATTTTTTAATGAATCTCCGAAAAGTCTCCAAGTCTCTGAAAATTATTTAAATGGCCTCTAGAAAATGTCAATGGCCCGCCCTAAGTATTTTTGTCTGTCACATACCTTAGTGGGAAGTCTTCAGTTTTCATTTTTTGTTGAGATATGTTGTGCGTAAGATCCATTTGCCTCTACACAAAATTCGGAACGAAATTCAGTCCTGAAAATTCAGTGTCATAAATCAGATGTTCGCTCATAATTAGAGCAAAATTTAGAGCACACATTTGGACACTAAATGACTGACATTTTCAGAACTGAATTTAGTTTCGAATTCAGTGTAATGGCAAACGGCTCTTGAATGAATTAGTTTTAAAATGGACCGCATAACATCATCTACAAAGCGCGGCTTAAAAATTGAAGCCAGCTTACTTGAGTTTGTTACGCTAAAATCGGCTCATACGGGCCCTTATAAATTTTATTGTAAAATCCGTCATGGCTTTACTTTGTTGTTGATGGCTATTAGAGGAGACTTACAGTAATATAATGGTTTCTATTTATTCAGGTTGGTTAATGAAACATTTCTTTTCACACAAAATTCTAAAAGTATAAAGTGTGTGTATGAAAAACATCAATTCTCTCCATGATATAGTCATTTATAAAGACCCTCCACCTAAGGATAAGCCAAATAAAAAACAATCATTAATATATTTGAAAACATTCATTTTGACAAAATGAAATGTATAATACGTGAATAACCAAAAACATATTCTGAATTCTCTCAAGGAGTTTGAAATGGCTGCATATTTACAGCTTCTTCTGTAGACTGGGCCAAGGTATATTTTGGTGCCTTCTTTGTCATTCGCAACATCGATTTATTTCGGGAAATTGTTCTCAGAACTGTTCTCTCCGAATCTTCGCGTTATTCTTTGTTCATTAAACTCTATCTATTTTCTATCGTATTGTTCATGATCAACAATCAACCAGTTTTTCGTAAATTTGAACGCGGTGTTAATTAAACTCTCAATATAAAGACAACGCTATTATGGCATTTCAGTGTCTACTTGATAAGACTTGAGTGGATGGAGATTAAGTATATTTCAAAAATCTAGATAATTTTCAGGACCAGACGTTATTAGTTTTTTCGACACAGAAAACATCTTCCTTCAATGTAACAGAATACGAAATCTCATAAAAAGGACATCGTTATTATCGTCTTCTTTCGAAAGAAAGCAGAAAGTCTTCTCCATGGTACACAAAAATTCAAATCTGAAAAATAAAGCAACACATGAAGATTCCAAAAATGATTCAAACTCAAATGAATCAGAAAAAGTATGTATATATTACTCAACCTTTTTTTGAGAAGATTTAACTCCACACCATGCTTGTTGGTTAATTTTGACCCTGAATTGCTATTATCCTTTTCAAATCCGCTAGAGGACTTTTAAAGGAATATTTCTTTTCATATTTGAACCAAGAGGTATTTTTAAATTCCGAAAAAATTTATGAAATTCTCCACGCTAAAATTTCCACCCATTTTTCTTCCAAGCTGAAAAGTGTTCCAAACAAACGAATATTAATATAACTAATAAAAGAATACCAGTTTAATGTAAACAAAACCAAACTAATATAGAATCACCCAGTAATTCCGAGAAAATATTTCAATTCCAAAAAAATTTTTTCGTGCATATCACAGACCAGGTTTATCTCATTTGTTACATATTGGTTTTGACGAGCATTCATCTCTCTTTTAATCTTGTCCCATAAATGGTTTATAGGATTTAGATCCGGGCTCTCCAAAACTGCAACACTTACCCTTAAAAAAACATGTTTGAAACTCTGCTGGAATGTGGGAGTTCTTCCTCCTACATGAATGAAAAAAAATGGTTACGAGGAGGAGGCATTCTAAATAATTGTTGTTTACGATATCAGAAATTTGTTCACCTGCATTCAAAAATTGTATACTCTTCTCGTAGCCTGCGAAATGAACATCCATTCAGAGTTCATTAAATTCCTGAATTTTCCTTAAAACAATAACTCCAATCGGACACTTTCCGCATTTCGAATCAGCATTAATTATTCTCGTACGATCTCGTGGTTCAGTGTACAGTCTCAATTAGCGCTTTCCACGAAAAGCCGCTAATGAAAATTAGCGCTGACCTGCATCGTCAATGCTAATTTTCCCGCGATAAAAGTTATGTAGGTACCCAGTAATTGAAAACGTGAAGCGCTATCTATCAGCCCGCGCGTGAACTTATTTATCACATGTGGTGGAAGTCCTTGGGATTGAAAGGATAAATTTATTTGAACCGCAATATTTCAAACAGTTCATGTGATATCCGTGTAGTAGGTGGCATCACTACGCGTAAGTGGAGATTATTTTCATCTTATATCGCGAGTTGATATTAGTTTTTTCTTTATGAAATAGAATCGGAGCCAAAATGAAATATTGGGGATCATTAATTATTCTTATTCGCGTGTTTATACATAATCCTGACTGGTTGTCAATTGCAAAAAAATTCAAACTGGAGCATTATTCTGACTAACCTTCATTCAACTTTTGACATTTCTGAACAACAAAACTTGATCTTATATTTTATATTCCCAGATGTTGATCATGAACCGGAAATATAAACCACTGAAATATGAACCCTTGGAAATGTTGTCCTAATTATTTATTTCCATATCGCTAATAAGTACAATATTATATGATCATCGATGAAACTCGTGACATTCATATTTTAGTTCTCAATTTAGTGCATAATGAACCGTATGATGTAAACTGTAACTTCATACACAAATTTTACTGGCAAGAAAATTAATGCGACAATAAAACTGCTAGATAAGACACTAAAAATAAGTTTTACTGCAAGTAGTTTGGGAAAAATACCTACTGAAATAATGAATTTCTCTGGCAGATCCAGTAATCGAATGAATAAATTTAAATGAATGAAAATTACTCAGAGACATCTGGGTAACTTCCAAAGGCAGAAAAATTGAAAAAATCCGTACCATGGTAGAAAAATTATTAAAATTGGTAAAAAATTGATTTCGAAGACTGATATTTACACAGAAAGAAAAAAACAATCGTGAAATGACGGCTTTCAAATTTCAAATCATATGGTTTCTTTGAACTTGACCTTAAACTTCGGTAGGTACATAGATCTTATAAAATTGGGGTATATTAATTTTCTATCTGAGAATGGCCCATCTCTTACTGAATCTTGTATGAATGGAAGCTTTACTCATATTCTTTCTGTAAATTTGTAATTGAATTGAAGTAAATATTTATTTGTTGTTGATGCTCATAAGACATGAAACGATATGAAAAGATGGAATATCTTAGATCTTAAGCTGACCTTCTCCTTCAATGAATAAATTTCGAAAAACAAAAATGAATCAAATGAAAAAAATTAAAGAAAAATGTTATCGTTCGGCAAAACAATCGATTTCATATTGCTTTCCAATCTCAACTACCCACTCATGAGTATATTTTCAGCGAATGGAACTGGTGAAAGCAGTTTTTTCTTGTATTTATCGTGAATGATTAATGATTGCGTTTTCATCTCACATCCCTCAATTATAAAATTATAGTTTATGGTATGTATCAATTCCTAAAAATTTTTTGACTCTGGTTTTATATTGCCCTTCTTTGTGTCCCTTCCATGCGAAGATCTTTTTCGAATTTTTTTTTGGATTATTGGTCAAGAATATTCAGAACACGATAGAAAAGATCTCATTGAAAATTGGGAACTGCTACTAGATTCAACTTTTTCGGAAGAAAATTACTTTCATAGAAGACATCACTGTTACTTATGAAGTAAAAAAAAACTACCTCAAAAAGGTTCGCATTTTGATTGTACTGAAATTCCTGCAGAAGAAATGCAGTGAAATGTTTGATGATGGTCAATTATTAGCAATTCATACCACTCCAGGTAATCATCCAAATTCTTGGTATAGGGTACTCAAAATCTCAGGTACCTGCTTTTTTTACCTGGTTTTCAATAAGGGTTATTTAGATATCTGAAAATATTCAAATGAGGGCGAAATCAGCGCACCCTTTCTTGTCTATTTTCTTCATTTTTAGTAATTTTGAACTCGATTATGAGAATATCAAGTCCAATATTTTTCTTTAGAAGGAATGCATCTAGATCCTTGTCAGACTACAATCGAGTGAACGTTGAACGTTGATTAGATGTTGTTTAAAGATTCTGAAATAATTTTTGTGTGTCAATTTGTAGTGACTGATATTATAGGTACCACTGAGTACATCTTTTCAAAGCTATTTTAATGCAACAAATTAGGATGTTTGCAGTTTTTTTTTCAATAAAAAATCTCCAATTTTTTTTTCCGAAAAACGCACTGATAAAAAAAATCCATTTTTCTTCGAGGGTGCTTCCAAGTCTTATATTATTATTACACAGCTTCATTAAGATTTACAGCTTGAAGAACATGAAGTGGTTGAGGCTTTTGCGGCCATTGATCAATGTCACTTATTTTTTCGAGCATTTTTTCGATTCATTCTTGCATTTTCAGGAGTTGTTCTTGCAGGAGATGTCAATTAAGCGAGAACATCTTCTGGAAGAACCACTCCTGAAGATATCAGAGTTCAAAATTTATTTTTTCATTAATAACTGAGATTGTACATATCTTTCTAAAGTCTGCTACATCTCTTCTAAGAATAACCACAGCTTTCTCTTAAAAAAAATGAGGTCTTCGTTAATTATCGAGAAATCTCGATTTCTTGTTTTAATTTCACAATTTTATCACACTGTATCTAAGAGGTTAATACTTTTAGGCTCTACATTCATTTTTTCTCTTCTCAAAATGAGTCAAATATTCCTTCCCTTGAATATTGGCATGTTGATATGGAATATATTGTATATTTTGCTTTTACTTCCAATTTAATATTCTGTACCTAGTATTGACCGAGCGTTATACTCAGAATATTGCTGAGGTTGATTTTTTCATTCGAAGATCAAATTCTATAATTCTCTATAATTATCAAAAAATATTTATCTTGAAATAGCAATGCTATTTTTTTATGTTTTTTGATTACAAACCTGCTCGATGTAATTCAAGAGAAGAAAATATTTCAGTTACTATTTTTCTACGAATAGATTCATTATTTTCTCTTTTAGATAATAGCAGGTATATTTTTTATTGTCAGTAATGGCCGTAATGATTTGATACGTCTATTTTCATTTAAATGAGACAATGCAATGCAGTCACATGCGAAATTAGGTGAATTATCCTCTGCTTCCTGTTTGAAAACAACAAATTATTGACCCCCCACACTGATAATGAATTGGAACTCCTTCCAAAATACATTCATAACAAATTATCTAGAACTATCAGATTGAAGAATTAATTTATTCATGGATGGTTGAAATATTTTCCAAACTTGGACCAAAATATCGAATCAATAATAGTAATCAAAATAATAAAAGTTTTCATTCCTGATGACGTACTGATATATATCTTCGATTATGACGATTTTGATAAGACACCCGCAGTTATGACTCTAATGGGACAATGCCATGCCGTCAAAAGGGAAAATGGCGAATTGAAGTCCCCTTCTTCCTGTCTGATATGAATAATTTTATGACCTACATCCTGGTAATGAATTAGAACTATGTCATGAGTATGTTATGGGCCAAGCGATTGATAGAACATTGTTAAAAATGCCCGGCAGTTTGAGAAATACCCTCGGAAATACCCAATATAAAAGGGCAGTATATTAACTATATCAACTATTGAAATAATCAAATCGTCCAGGCATTTTTTATATTAGGTGTACAACATTGCTTCCGCCGTTTTGCAATGGCTGGCTGTAGCGATAAGTGGTAATTGAAATAAACTGCTCCACATGAGTTAGGGATATTGACTTAAATTGCAGAAAAATATAGTTTAAATGAGATTTTGTCATGAAAATTCATATAAATATGATTTCAAGTTGCACGAAATTGAATTAATTGTAGCCTGTAGGTCTGCAGCGTATACAGGGTGATTGAGAAAAATCGAGTAAAATAACGAAATTTTATTTCCACAGAATTCAAGCATTTTAAGACTATCAATACAATGTATGTCCTCCACGGGCATCAATAACAGCTTGACATCTTTTTTGCATTCTACACAGGAGGTTATTGAACATTTCTTGAGTAATTTGGTTCCATAAACGGGGCAGAAGCTCTCTCAGATCATTTGAGGTTTCTGGGGTAGTTTGATGATCATCTTATCTCTTTTGGAGCATATCTCATGCATGTTCTATGCAATTCAAATCTGGTAAGTGCGGAGATATTGGTAAATGTGAAATACCAAGCTCCTCGCGCGCATTCTCAACTATGGCTGCACGGTGCGGTCTAGCGTTATCGTCTAGAAATTGAAAAGTTTCACCAATAGCAAAGTGAAAATTTGGAAAACATCGTCAATCACATGCTACCTATAGTGTGAGGCGGTCATATTACCAGGACATATGTGTAGATCTGTGCGCTCGTTGAAACATATCCCGTCCCATACCCTAACACTACCCCCTCGGAATGGATAGACTTCTTAGACATAGCGACGATTACGGGGTATGCGTGGGATTGTCCATACCCTTATTCTTCGAGAATCTGAAAATCGTCCATAAAATTGTACTATCCATATACTGAGTTGTGCCGTTCGAAATTTTTCGAAACTCCTTCTAGTTTCCTGAAAAATGGAAATTAAAAAAAAAAGTTAGCCCAGCACTTTCGTTTTTTCTTTTCACAAATCAATAGAAAAATTTGTGCTATCTTGTGCCGTAAATATTTTCACGAAAAATCTTCAGATTTCCCGGAAAATTACGAAAAGTCAGCCCAGCACTTTGCTTTTTTTCCAACGGAAACAGGTTCGAAAGATTGTGCTTACCGTCGGCAAAATTGTGCCATTTTTATTTTCACGAATTTTCTGCTAATTAATCCAAAAATCTGAGAAATTAGAACAGAAGTTTTTTCGGCATTTTCGTTTTTTCTCGACGAAAATTGATTTATATGATTCTGCCGCGATTGTGCCAACTTGTGCCGGTCAGATTCTTAGATAAAATTCACAATTTCTTTCTTGAATGGAGAAAATGAGAAAAATCAGTAGAATGTGGGAAAATTTGTACACCTGGCAACAGTGTGTGTGAAGTTGGCCCAGCACTTTAGGATTTTCGAAAAAAATGTTAATGAACCTAATTGTACTAGATTTGTGCTGATTTGTGCCATTGAAATTTTTCTTTGATTACATACGCTTCTCAAGATATTTCATGAAATGTGTTGTTCGAAACAGCCTAAAATTTTCCATAAAATTGATTTTTGACAGCTGAAATAGATTTTGGTTTTCATGTATTGTGATGTTTACTGAGTTGTGCCGTTCGAATTTTCCCAAAAGTATCTCTCATCATTTGCAGGAAAATTGAAATTAAAGAAAATCGTATTTCAGCAATTATGATTTTTCTCCTCCCCAATTTGTAAAAAAATTTGTGCTACATTCGTAGTGACTGGTGCCGGTGAAATTTTCAGAAAAAACTTCAAATTTATTCTTCAAAAGGTGAAAATTGGATAAATCAGTATATTGTAGGTAAATCCGTACACATGACAACAGACGGTTAGAACTACGAAATTCGCATGGAGGTAGAAGAAGGGGAGGTAGCATATCCTATGTTTCCCTTGCTATGAAAGTGTCACCAAAAATCCGCCATGTTGCTGAGCCAAATTTGTGGCGGGAATTTTGTATATTTGAATTTTTACAATTCGAAGTTTGTTCGATTCTCTTTTAATGACCTAAAGATGAATAAATAATGATCGAAACAAATCAAGGAGGCAAAATATCATAAACAATTGCTTTTAATGAATTGGTGAGTTGAATTACGTACGGAATGTTCCTGTAACTAATTATACATCCTATTTTTTCAATTAAGGTACATACAAATTCAGATAATATGCAATGAAACAAATAGGTAAATCATCTCGTGTACCCCTATCAATTAAAGTTGTATGCAACAATAATTAAACCATGTATTTACAAACGTCAAAAAATTCAGCTTTTCACCATTAATGGAAATTCGTACAAACAGTCGCATCCCGATCGGTCGTCTGAATTTGCACTGTTGCCATAATTAATTGAAGGAGGTCATATACACGACAATTTTGTTGATAAAGATATGGTCCCCTGAGATTTTATTATAGTTTCTCGTGAAAATTGAATTCACTATTGGTACAATTAAGTCGAAGTTAGTATTGGTAAATTCAGTCGGGTTTAACTAAATCTTCCCGGGCGAAATTAAGTAACAAAATTCTGCCTGGGACTCCCCGAACCGAATCTAATAAAATCGCTTTAATGTCCTCTCAAATAAGACCCAGCAAGAATGTGATTTGAACAGCTTTTCTGATTTTACTTGTTCATGATTACCTCAATTTTATTTTGAGATGAGTGCACTAAATTTCGATATTTTTTTTTCTAGTTCACCATGCCCAATCACACGTTAGAAAGTTCACCGAACGCTGTCCTGAATAAGGCGGTGTTGCACAATTATATGACTCTTCCTCTTCCTGATGGAAAGGTCCAAGCCACTTACATTTGGATCGATGGTTCTGGTGAAGGTGTTAGAGGAAAAACCCGAACCTTAGACTTTGTGCCTTCTAAACCTGAAGGTAAGGACTATATTACTGATATAAATGAAATGAGAAGTTGTATCTAATATTGACAACCATGTTTTTTCATATTTAGATTTCTTGGTTTAATTAGAAAGAAAACTTTCTCCGAACATCTCTTTCCTTATGTAAACTATAGCGAAATTCAGTAATTATTTGAAAAAATCCATGTTTCAACAGGGACTTCATGGCTTGTTTTTGAATTTTGAACTCGTGGAACAATATCAGTGCCTTGTGCACTTGTATTATAAAAACTATTTTGTACAACCATCAACTTGACATTGATACATTTCTCCTGTTTCCTGAAAGTTTACTCTTTGCACCGTGAAAGATTTTTTTCACTGTCTAATTACTTCACAAAATAAACATGAATTATTAGTTTTTCAAGAATTTATTTTTAACAATTTCATTCATTGGAATAATAATTGATAATAAAGTTGGAACAATTAATCTCAACATAAATTCCTGAAATTATTTCATATTGCTGCTGATCAGAAACGTTAGATATTTCTTGAAGAGTAGTTTCCAGAATTTCATCAGATATTTCAGTTTATTTGGATGAAGATGTACAGGGTATCCCAAATCGCTTGATTTTGGCTGTTTCTGGTTCTTCTAGACAAGAGAGGTAAAAACGTTGAAAGGAGTCCTGGGCTCGATTTCCGTGAAAAAACCAGTAGTGCGAAAATCGTTTCACGATATCTTCATTTGTTTTGGAAATATAACAAACTTTAGAAATTTTTCTAGAATATCTGGAGAAGATAAAAACTTTCATCAAGCACTTTTTCACTGGGAATAAGACATTATTTTAATTTTTTTTCATGACATAAGATGAATAAAAAATGCGTTCGTATTTGAAATGAAAAAATATTATTTTTCCACGAGAAAAAAAAATTGAATATTTCTTATTTCCGATGACAAAGATTCTAGAAAGTTTAAATCGTTTTCAGATATTTTCCTAGATAAAAAAGTTACGGCAATAAGAAACGGTTTTCACTAATGGTGTTTTCACGAAAATCGAGCCCAGGACACCTTCCGAAGTTTTTACCTATCTGAAAGTACCTAAAACAGTCAAAATCAAGCAATTCGAGATACCCTGTACAATTCAGTATTTTGTTCATCCACATCCACAGTAGTATAAAATGAAAAATGTTGTTTGTAATTCGTTTTAATGGCACATTCGAGAGAATTTACACTCTCATGTGATATTAAAAAACACTCATTTTACGCACTAGATACAAAAAGAATTATTTTATAATGGTGTAAATTAGTAGCACCTCTTATTCAACAATATTGAATAAAAGTATCAAATTCCACGGTTCCCTACAGTTTCTTGCCTCAAATTAAAATAGACTCCTTTAATCACTTGAAAATTATGATAAAATACAGATGTGTTTTTTCACTCAATATGATCCACTTTGAAAATCTCCGAAAGATTAGGTGCTGATAAAATGAAGTGTCTATTTGATTTTATATTCGAAAGATCTCTGTAGTTGTGTAATCTGAAAGATAACGTTGGTTAATTATTGAAATTCAATCACTGTCCTGGGAAAATAATTTATTTTTCGAACGCAAAGTACGATGATGCCTGAAGAGTCATCTACGTCAATTTTCGATGACCCTTCTTTGGAAAATATCCACTTTGAGATAAAGCTTTGATTGCCACACTATCACACTGTCGTCATAGTGATTACGTTTAAATTTGGAAAAAACAATACTTTAGGAATTCCTTCCAGACAACGGATTCACTTGTTACCGTGAAAAAAACGTCATGATGTAATTTTTCATTAATCTGAAAAATCATTATTGTTCGTTTATTTGTCCATTAAAATATCGTTATCCAGTTGATGCAATATTTCTTATGGCAGTGATCTCAGGTCTTAAAAACCTTTATTCTGTAACGAGTTTTATTTTTAGAATTGCCTATCTGGAATTTCGATGGTAGTTCAACAGGTCAAGCCGAAGGCCACAATTCTGATGTATACCTCTATCCAGTAGCCATTTTCAAGGATCCATTCCTTAGGGGGAACAATAAGTTGGTTCTCTGCGAAACTTACAAATACAACAAAAAACCATGCGGTAAGTTGAGGAAAATAAAACGTACAATGGGCCTAAAGTTATTCGCTCATTTTGTCTTCTGATTTCAGTAATAACTAATCTTTAAGAAAATATACTGCTTCTCAAGAGTTGGGGATATCGCATTCAATCGTTTTGGAAAGTATGTAATCTTCGAGAAAATCGCTGTGAAATCATTTTAAACTCAATAACAACTTGAATCGATCCAATAAAAATCAGTATGAAACATTTCGTCAATCTGGTCGCCTTTTTTCTGAAGTTTGGTGCTTTGCATATGCTTCATGAATTTTCTTATTTTGAAATGGAGTCAGTTTATCAACGGATTCGATTTGAAACGAGTTTTTTTTAAATGCCAAGACGTAAATCAACAAACGCTGAGGCTAATAGGGCTATCGGAATGCTACACGGTGGCCTAAATCAGGTTGTTGTAGCGGAAAGACTCCAAGTCAGCCAAAGTGTGATATCTCGACTTCGGAATAGGTTCAGTCAGACAGGTTCCGTGTTGGAAAGACCAAGGCTTGGTGGGCGACGAAAAACAACACCTGCTCAGGATCGTTTCATCACCGTTTCGGCGAGAAGAAAGCCTACATCTACGTGTAGAATGCTACGGAATACTCTTCAAAATGCAGATGGGGTCCAAGTTTCCATCGAAACCATCAGACGACGCTTGAGAGAGGTCTAGGTTCTAGACGTCCATTAGGAGCAGTTTCATTGACACGTGACTATAAGCGTCAAAGACTGGAATGGGCTAGGCAACATATCAATTGGAACGATCAATGGCGTAGTTTCTTTTTCACTTTTCACTGATGAATGCAGATATGGACGATTTTCAGATTCTCGAAAAATAAGGGTATGGAGAATCCCACGCATACCCCATAATCGTCGCTATGTCCAAAAAGTCCATCCATTCCGAGGGGGTAGTGTTTATGGTATGGGCCGGGATATGTTTCAACGGGAGCACAGATCTACACATTTGTCCTGGGAATATGACTGCCTTACATTATAGGGAGTGTTGTCATTGACAATGTTTCGCCAAATTTTCACTATGTTATTGGTGGAACTTTTCAATTTCTAGACGATAACGCTAGACCGCACCGTGCAGCCATAGTTGAGAATGCGCGCGAGTAGCTTGATATTCCACATTTACCAATACCTCCGAACTAACCAGATTTGAATTGCATAGAACATGCATGGGATATGCTCCAAAGAAGATAAGATAATCATCAACCTACCCCTGAATCCGTAAATGAAGTGAGAGAGCTTCTGCCCCGTTTATGGAACCAAATTTCTCAAGAAATGTTCAACGACCTCGTGTGTAGTATGCAAAGAAGATGTCAAGCTGTTATTGAGGTCCGTGGAGGCCATACATTGTATTGATGGTTTTAAAATGCTTGAATTCTCTGGATTATTTCACACGATTTTTCTCAACACGCTGCAGATATAAAGGCTAAAATTAATTTTATTTCCTGTAACTTGAAATCATATTAATATGAATTTTCGTCACAAAATCTCATTTAAACTATATTTTTTTGCAATGTAAGTAAATATCCCTTACTCATGTGAAGCAGTTTATTTCGTTACATTTGCGTTTCCGACTCATTCATTCTCACATTTAATTTTTAATATTTTTCAAATTTTAGGCCATATTCATGCTTCCAGTCACAGAAAACTTGTTAGGAAAAGAATTATTCAAAAATTCATTAAATTCACTTATTTAATTTTGAAATTTCCTGATATCCAATCCATCCTTTCTCTATGAGTCCAAATAGTATCTTTTCCTACTAAATAATTGGCCAAATTTAAATACAAGTGGACTATTAATTTTTCTTTCATGAGTATCAGTTCCATCAGGTTTACCTTCTCTCATTGCCGTTAGCACGCGCTTGAACATGCGCTCACGACGAAAACCATCCCAGAGTCCAGAGTGTTCGTAAGGGACCCAAATTTCACATGCTCAAGCGACGACCTTCAAAACATACATGCGCGCTATCTACACCATTTGTCTCCATCATTTTTGAACCACCCTCGTGGATCCCAATATACTTGTCTTTATTACTCAAATCAACATGAACAATCCTGTTAAACGGTTAATATCTATTGATCACCAATTGTTATTTATCAATTCACCAGAGACCAACAAGCGCCATACATGCGTACAAGCTATGGAGGCAGCAAAGGATACGAAACCCTGGTTCGGAATCGAACAAGAATACACACTCCTGGACATGGACAAGAGACCTTTAGGTTGGCCTAAGAATGGATTCCCAGGACCTCAAGGACCTTACTATTGCGGTGTTGGAGCGGACAAAGTCTACGCTCGCGATATAGTCGAGGCTCACTATAGGGCATGTCTATACGCCGGCATCAACGTGTCCGGGACTAACGCCGAGGTCATGCCAGCTCAGGTGAGCAAAGAATTGATGAATATTAGGATTTTTCGCCTTTTTTTCAGAAAAAAAAAATGTCGTTCGTGATAAGGGTCATTGAGTGTCGAATAAGGAATGACAAATTGCTCCACGGCAACCCTCATTGATTTTTTTTTGCCCCCTGAAGAAATATTTCTTCAAAATTTCTTTCTCTGGGTTCCAAACATTTTCTGTTAGTATTGGGGCATCCAAAAACAAACAAACCAAACTAATATAGACATTAAATGTATCTTTCACTGAACACGAAGTCACCATTTTCTTGGCAACACTGTTCTGGTCGTTCTCTTTACGTTTGTTCACAAAAGGAACAACATTATATAAAAATATTACTCATGAAATCGAAATTTGAAAGCATAGCTCTGAGCCTCTAGAAGTGTTCGAAATTACCCCTCAACAATGAATTTTCTCTAATAATCTTCAATAGAGCTTGAAAAAACTTAAATTATAGTGTTATTTCTGTTCATTTACATTCACCAATAACTATGTTATCCCGTATAATCACTAATTCTTTTTCTTCGCGCAAGCTGTTAGCTGTCGAATCAATCGTTTTCGCATGTTTCAATTTTTCCCAATTATCATCCTTCGTTATACACATTTGCCTACACGTTTTCATATTTTTATTGCTGAACACTACTACACTCTCAATGTAATAATGGGCGGCCGTAGACAGGAAAAAAAATCAACCATCCTTTTTTTATTATTTTCACAGGGACGTGACATTTTACCCCGCATGATCGGAAATACCCCGTTTGACGGTTCTTGAAATGTCCCTAACCCCATTGGTATCTCTTACTCTAATCCAAGTATGAGTTAAATAATGGCGACCCAAATCTCTCCCTTTGGTACTCAGGTGTTACATTTTGAATTCATTATAAAAATGGCAATTTATGGATATATTAATTATGCACCATTCTAATTCTGCATCTGTCTTTTTTTCAGTGGGAATATCAAGTTGGACCATGCGAAGGTATTACCATAGGAGATGAACTTTGGATGTCCAGATATATCTTGCACAGAGTCGCTGAAGACTTCGGAGTGGTTGTAACTTTCGACCCTAAACCAATGGAGGGAGACTGGAACGGCGCTGGTTGCCATACAAACTATTCTACTAAGGCTATGCGAGAGGACAATGGAATCATGTAAGTTTGCGACATTCAGTTTGGTTTAACGAAAACTTAGCACCCCGATTCTTCGGCTTTGAAATGAAAATGCGGAAAATTGCTAGGACCTGCCAAACTTTTCCGTTTTTTCCATCCCCCTAGATGCAACCGTCCTTTTTTTCGTGACCTTGAGGTAGGAAAAAGGCTCAATAGATTAGCCGCCGGCACGGGATAGCTCTTGGAGCTCCCCTTAGCTGCTTAGATAGAACTCCAAGGACACCGATTCCTCTAGGACACTAATTACTATGATATTCTTCAGCATAACATGCCTAGTTAAGCTCACTCCTTCCTGGGATCTAAGGATGTGGATTCGGAGCTTGACAACTAGTCTCGAAGTCATCCAGTGAACACTCTAATTGTATGGAGGGAGTGTTCACTTGTTTGACTTCACGTTCCATATGTTTCCACGTCTTGGTCACTGAACAAGGGTCATGGGCAGATCCTCAGGAAGGTTTTGGAAAACTCTACTACCCTCCTACAAACGTTGTTAGGTAGGGAGTCAATACCCCTAGCTTTCTCGAGAATAGAGCTATGAGAGTACTAATATTACTCATTGGGTCATCTCATCCGAAGATTCAAGGTTTCCAATAAAGTCCTAGTACTCTGGATGGAGTCCTTTCTTGCAGGTTGGGTCCGTCCCCTTGATTGTTTGAGTCACAGGAGGAAGGCCAAAGTCACTCCTGCTCATTCTAACGGTGCTAACTTGCTTGTGGTGCTAACAGTATTCTTTGAGTCTGCCCTGTGTCCGAGGACCGGAGGGATCAACAGAGCTATAGTCTCCACGCCATTCTCTCAATTTCTCTTCACTCGAAACTTGTTGCTCGCTAGCTCAGTCTCCTGCTATTCCTGGGCTCTCCTGGCCTAGGGTCACCTAGACAGAAACCCTGGAAGTAGGACGGATTCGGGTGAGTGCAGTCAGCTTGATGCTTCATTTGGAATCAGTATGTTTACCTTCCTTCCTTTGTTGTTCTTGGTGTTTTCTTTGTTTTTCAGCCTCTTGTTAGAGCTATGAGAGCTCGGTATCGTATCAACAGAGTACTAATATTACTCTAAAGTCCTTGTGTTCTGAATTAACTTCTAACGATAATCCTAGCGGGACTCTTTGAGGACTCGAGAGATCAATAAAGCCATAGTCAACCACGCTGTTCGCTCACGTGCACATTTCCTGATTCCCATCGGTGTTGCTAGGGATCGACTTTTTTCTGAAAACACACTTGATCTATGTTCTTAGAAGGATAAAGGGGTAGGAGTTTTGGTCATTCTTGGTTCTATTGCTCGTCCAAAGGGCATGGTTCTCACGATTTAATACAATATTTGAGCTCGCACACCACGACGGTGATGTCCAATAGTGCGAGAACTGCAATCCCCTGATTGACGTGAGAACAACCACTTGATTTTGAGTAGGAATACAGGATACATTCTGAAAATCGAGTACTATCTGATACTGAATTTTCGCTTCAAAATATCCATCAATAAGTTAATGACAATAAGTAAGAGAGTAGAAGAGTACAATGAATACTGAATACCTTTTCTCTATTTCAGTATCGTAATGAGTTCATTACAGTACTAAAAGTAGTGCTGTAATGAAACTCATAACAGCATTGTTTTCAGTTATATTTTTCGTTTTGTGGTTGTCAGTACTGACCTCCGATCAATTTTCAAATCAAATCATTTCAAATTCCGTAATCTGTCAAATTTCGTAAGTCACACCAACTGCCAAGATACAATAAAAAAGTCACTAATCTGAATTTTTATCTGAATTTCGAGAGTATTTCACGAAACTTGACTCTAATAGAGAAAAAATCGTCTGATACTCGTTGCAGAAGGCAATTCTAACACTCGTTAAAATGCAATGGGAGCCCATTCTGCAACTTGTTTTAGAATACACTATTAATGCGTCGAACGGAAATTATATTGTTGAAATAACTTCCACACTTCCATTTTCACCATTTTCGCACTTATTTCTTCGAAATGAGTTATCGCAAGTACACCCTCATCCCAATTCAAAATTAATGGTGTTGCTCACCCCCGTTGTTTTGAAGTTACTGGTCTAAAGAAGCAAAAAGTTGTTCCCCACGAATAAAAAATTGACGGTCCTAGCGATTTTCCACCTTTCTATTTTGAACTCAGAAAAACGAAATTTATCTTGGCGTCTATTAAAAGTACTGTAACGTTTTCCTCCATCTTTCTTTTGAGCTCATTCGTTCTAAAGCTTGCTTGAGAAATTCCATAGTCCATTTTGTTTGATTGTGATCTCGTTATCGGCATTCAGAATTGAAACATTGAAAACAACACAGTAGTTCAATTTATTCCACACCTCACCCCAATGTAACGTTTTCAGGGTAACCAAATTATCACTGTGTTAGATGTCTAATTCATTTTCACAAATACTACTAATTTATATTCATAGACTATTCAATTTATTTACATAATTATTTTTCACACCATTGCGCGCTATTCTCGTTCGAAGTCTCACTGCCCCGTCCTCGGCTAGGCGGCCACTTATATCCCGTACGCCAATGTTCTAGAAATGACTAAGCGCGGTTTCACACGGTCAGGGTGTTTGTCCGTCCGGGTAATCGCCCGTCTGGGCGGCACCCGGAAGCTCTCTTCACACGGGAACTGCGAAAATCCGGATTACTAGGTGCTAGGTACGAGTAGGTACTTCAGTTTGCCTCTGATTTCTATGGACAGTAGACGCAAACATATTTTGATTGCTTTATTGAAACATCGGCGAAAAAAACAACGAAATAGGCAAATTTGGGTTCACCCTTTGCACTCAAATTTATACGAAATTTTCCCTCAACTTGGCACAAATATTTCTCTACGCTTCAGTTTTTTTAATTCGATTGTTGTAATCCTCCGCTCCTTTATCCGAGATTTCGGGTTTCTCCTGTACTAGAGTTATCGGGATTTCGGAATATATTTCTTCTAGTCTAGAACAATCAGACGACTAAACATCCGGATCGTGTGAACGCACTCATGGCACACTGTAGTCTGCTAGGGCATGGTCCGGGCGATTGCCCGTCCGGGCTCCGTGAGTTCTAGTGGGAACATCCGGGCGTTTTGTATGCCCGGACGGCGATTCACCCGTGTCCGGAAAGTGTGAAAGAACCTATGCTAAACTGCGTATTTCTACTTGTCCGGTTGACGGGCGAAAACCCGGACGGACATACACCCGGACCGTGTGAAACCGCGCTAAGCGCGGTTTCACACGGTCAGGGTGTTTGTCCGTCCGGGTAATCGCCCGTCCGGACGGCACCCGGAAGCTCTCTTCACACGGGAACTGCGAAAATCCGGATTACTAGGTGCTAGGTACGAGTAGGTACTTCAGTTTTCCTCTGATTTCTATGGACAGTAGACGCAAACATATTTTGATTGCTTTATTGAAACATCGGCGAAAAAAACAACTAAATAGGCAAATTTGGGTTCACCCTTTGCACCCAAATTTATACGAAATTTTCCCTCAACTTGGCACAAATATTTCTCTACGCTTCAGTTTTTTTAATTCGATTGTTGTAATCCTCCGCTCCTTTATCCGAGATTTCGGGTTTCTCCTGTACTAGAGTTATCAGGATTTCGGAATATATTTCTTCCAGTCTAGAACAATCAGACGACTAAACATCCGGATCGTGTGAACGCAATCATTTCACACTGTAGTCCGCTAGGGCATGGTCCGGGCGATTGCCCGTCCGGGCTCCGTGAGCGTGGTTTCACACGGTCAGGGTGTTTGTCCGTCCGGGTAATCGCCCGTCCGGGCGGCACCCGGAAGCTCTCTTCACACGGGAACTGCGAAAATCCGGATTACTAAGCGCGGTTTCACACGGTCCGGGTATTTGTCCGTCCGGGTAATTGCCCGTCCGGGCGGCACCCGGAAGTTCTCTTCACACGGGAACTGCGAAATTCCGGATTACTAGGTGCTAGGTATGAGTAGGTACTTCAGTTTGCCTCTGATTTCGATGGATAGTAGACGCAAACATATTTTGATCGCTTTATTAAAACATCGGCGAAAAAAACAACGAAATAGGCTAATTTGGGTCCACTCATTGCACTCAAATTTACAAAATTTTCCCTCAACTGGGCACAAATATTTCTCCACGCTTCAGTTTTTTTAATTCGATTTTTGTAATCCTCCTCTCCTTTGTCCCAGATTTCGGGTTTCTCCCGAACTAGAGTTATCAGGATTTCGGAATCTATTTCTTCTAGTCTAGAACAATCAGACGACTAAACATCCGGATCGTGTGAACGCACTCATGGCACACTGTAGTCCGCTAGGGCATGGTCCGGGCGATTGCCCGTCCGGGCTCCGTGAGTTCTAGCGGGAACATCCGGGCGTTTTGTATGCCCGGACGGAGATTCACCCGTGTCCGGAAAGTGTGAAAGAACCTATGCTAAACTGCGTATTTCTACTTGTCCGGTTCACGGGCGAAAACCCGGACGGACATACACCCGGACCGTGTGAAACCGCGCTAAGTGCTAGGTACGGGTAGGTACTTCAGTTTGCCTCTGATTTCTATGGACAATAGACGCAAACATATTTTGATTACTTTATTGGAACATCGGCGAATAAAACAACGAAATAGACAAATTTGGGTTCACCCTTTGCACTCAAATTTATACGAAATTTTCCCTCAACTTGGCACAAATATTTCTCTACGCTTCAGTTTTTTTAATTCGATTGTTGTAATCCTCCGCTCCTTTATCCGAGATTTCGGGTTTCTCCTGTACTAGAGTTATCAGGATTTCGGAATATATTTCTTCCAGTCTAGAACAATCAGACGACTAAACATCCGGATCGTGTGAACGCAATCATTTCACACTGTAGTCCGCTAGGGCATGGTCCGGGCGATTGCCCGTCCGGGCTCCGTGAGCGTGGTTTCACACGGTCAGGGTGTTTGTCCGTCCGGGTAATCGCCCGTCCGGGCGGCACCCGGAAGCTCTCTTCACACGGGAACTGCGAAAATCCGGATTACTAAGTGCTAGATACGGGTAGGTACTTCAGTTTGCCTCTGATTTCTATGGACAATAGACGCAAACATATTTTGATTGCTTTATTGGAACATCGGCGAATAAAACAACGAAATAGACAAATTTGGGTTCACCCTTTGCACTCAAATTTATACGAAATTTTCCCTCAACTTGGCACAAATATTTCTCTACACTTCAGTTTTTTTAATTCGATTGTTGTAATCCTCCGCTCCTTTATTCGAGATTTCGGGTTTCTCCTGTACTAGAGTTATCAGGATTTCGGAATATATTTCTTCTAGTCTAGAACAATCAGACGACTAAACATCCGGATCGTGTGAACGCACTCATGGCACACTGTAGTCCGCTAGGGCATGGTCCGGGCGATTGCCCGTCCGGGCTCCGTGAGTTCTAGCGGGAACATCCGGGCGTTTTGTATGCCCGGACGGTGATTCACCCGTGTCCGGAAAGTGTGAAAGAACCTATGCTAAACTGCGTATTTCTACTTGTCCGGTTGACGGGCGAAAACCCGGACGGACATACACCCGGACCGTGTGAAACCGCGCTAAGGCATGGGATGTTTTTCGAAGACAGAGGCTGTCTTTACAGTACGCATATGAACAGTGAATCTAACTTCAAAATCGAACACAAAATGATTTTCTCCTGATAAATGCAGAATATTATTTTTCTGAACTTTCTATAACGTAGGGAAAAACTTTTAACACTTGTGTTTTGATTCCAACAGAGAAATTGAGAAAGCTATCGACAAGCTGAGCAGGAATCACCTTAGACACATCCAGGCCTATGATCCTAAGGGAGGGAAAGACAACGAAAGACGTCTTACTGGAAGACATGAAACTTCTTCCATTCACGATTTCAGTGCTGGTAAGTTATCAATATTATCACTGTTATACAATGAAAACTAGTTGAGTTACAATATATACACTCACCCTATCATACATACCTACAGAAAAAGCATAAACGTATAAATTATAACAATTAAAAGAAAACGGTCTTGTATCACCCATGCTCCAACCAAACTGTCTATTGGCGTAACTACAGTAGAGTCATGTATGGGGGGTTTACTCCCACGAGTCAAGAAAATGTTTCAATTGTTACTTACAAGTTTTATTAATGTCTTTTTCCAATTTAAAATTTTTGTAAATGAGGTTGAGTTAGCTGATGATTCGTCAATCAATTGATCTTGACTTACCCAATTTTTTTTACAGGTGTTGCCAATCGTGGTGCCAGTATACGTATTCCCCGAGGTTGTGCTGAAGATAGAAAAGGTTACTTGGAAGACAGGAGACCAGCATCCAACTGTGATCCTTACGCTGTTGCCGAAGCTATAGTGAGAACCACCATACTCGACGAATGAGCGTTTATTCACTAATTAACATCGATCTAAGGACCTATGCTGAGAGCACCCGAACACAAACTAACCAATATTTAGAGTTGTTTATATATTTTGATAATAATTTCAAAAACTGCCCCTGTTTCTGTTGGATGGTATCACAAGCACATGGTGATTGAACACCAGATATTAATTGTTAGTTAAGCACATATATTTTATATTCAATTATATTGTTATGCGATAGAAATCTTTTTTGAAAATGTATTTTGATAACCATGAGAGTATCTTTTTTTGAATAGTTTGAAAAAATATGTTTTAATACAATAAAGTTATACATAATAATAAATATTATAACATTATCTACCCAACTTTTTTCCAGAGATTATATTATATTTTCAAGATGAAAATTGTCTTTGGTGGATATTTTTACGTAGAGTATTTCATCTGAGTATATCCATCCATTCCATGCCAGTTGAAAAAGGCCTGGTTAAATTAATTATTCTGTTCATGAGGGATCGAAATTTGCGTCATCTCTTCATTATATGTGAAGGAATGAATTTAAATGAGAAAACCAACTTCAATAAATTCTCTACACCACACTTTAGTGAAACTTCCTCGAAAATCTGACTTCTGGTTTTGGTGGTTTGGTAAAGATAAACAAAAAATAAACTCACAAACCCACGCACATTTATAGCGTGCCCAAAAAAGTAACGTAACTCGAAACTCGACAATAATTCTTAATTAACTGTAATATATCACGAGTAATACTTTTCGAATAGAAAAGAATTGTTGAGGAAAAATAAAAATCATAAAGGCAATTTCTTCGGATCTACACGCGCATTAATTAAAGGAACAGAAAAATTTTCGAAATTTTTTGGTGATTTTCAACAGGCTGTATCTCAGTAAAAAATCAAAAAATGGTCGTATGGGAAATACAAGAAATTACTTTTGTAGCTTGAAGACTCTTGTTCCTTAATTTGTTGGTTAACAATTTTTCGGAGAACGGGTAGCCATGCAATCTTCGCATAAATTTGGAAGAAAAAAATTTTCAACATTTTTCGAATTTTTATTTTTGCTCTACGCGCATATATGAATTTTTCGAGCTTGACCGATGCAAAGGTCGCATAGCCTGTTTATTCAGCTCTAATTTGCTTTTTACCACCCTCGGATATGACGATTTGTCATCGAGATATCCAATTTTGAATGCAAAAAGAACTACTGACCGCCTAGCGAGCCGACAGGTGGTTTTTTTCTGCAGAAAATTTCCTACAAAAAACTGTCATGGTTGATTGAAAAAAATTTTCCAACTGTAACGACAACTTGAAAAAAGATCAAAAAAATTACATTTTGCTTTTTTTGGTTAATGGACTGTATCTTCGTCAATATTGGGGGAAAACTCTGGGTTATAAGAAAATTTTAGAGCCTTATGTTCCCCTAAGTCCTTCTCCTGAATCTGTAGATCGATCGGTTCAGCGGTTTTCTTGGATCGATTGATTGAAATTTTGAAAAAATCAAGGGAACAAGGTTTTTGTTCTCTGAACTAATCTTTTTAAATCTGTGTTTTTACCGAATAAGTCGAAAAGATTTGAAGAAAACTGTCTTTTAATACGTTGTGGCTATGCAGAAAACGGAAAAATGATGTCACTCAGAATTTCGCTCAACGAGTACTGTGGGCAGCTTGGGGCTATCAACTTTAAATTTATTGAATGAATTTTTTCTGAGGAAAATAAAGGTTTAAATGTGTCCATAGCTTCAGTTGTGGTGAGGCAGAAATAGTCTCTTGATTTTTTTCAATTCAAAATTTTTTTTTCAAATCACCAAAATTCTTGAAATTTTTTTTTTTTTTTAATAATCCATCTTCGAAAAACAAACAAATTTGAGTGAAGGATGAAGAAATAATGTAATTATTGATTGATTACAAAGATTAATTCAAGTTTAAGAAACAAAAATCTTTTTCCATTAATTTTTTCAAAATTTCAATCAATCGGTCCAACAAAACCGCTGAACCGATCGTGAACTTCAGGCTTTTAAATTTCCTTATCACCTAATAAAAATGGCAAAATGGCATTTTTTTGCTCTTTGGGTGACCAGTAGTTCCGGAGATATCGGCAGTTGAGTGAAAAAGGATCTTTTTGCATTCAGAAATTGAAATCTCGAAGACAAATGTTCATATTCGAGGGTCGTGAAGAGCAAGTTAGAGCTGAATAAACAGGCTATGCGACCTCCTCATCGGTCAAGCTCGAAAACAGTTTTCCATTGGCGTAGAGCAAAAATAATAATTTGAAAAACTTTTAAATTTTTTTTTCCTGATTGCATGGCTAACCGGTTACCCGAAAAATTTTTGATCAATAAATTAAGAAACTACAGTCTTCAAGCTTCAAAAGTAACCATTTTGTTTTTCATACGACCATTTTTCACTGAGATACGGCTTGTTGAAAATCAACAAAAAATTTTGAAAATTCTTCTCTTCCTTTATTAATTGTTGCGCGAAGTATATTTTGAAGAGACTACATCACCTACATCAATCCAAGCAATTGAAAAATAGGCGAATAAAAATATTTTTTTATTCAATAACATACATCTATATTACACAGTTCCAAATGGATATAGAACCAAAATTTTTTGCGACATATTTTATATTCTCTCTTATTCCAATGGATTTAAAGGTGCAATTTGGAAGAAATTTAGAGGACAAATCAGAGTATAAGCCAAGGTGAAATAAACCAATAGAAGTAAAATTTCCATCATGAATATTGCGTTATTCTGTTGGTCCTACTCAAATATGTTTTCGATTTCAGGAATTCTTGGTTGATCATTTCCATCAGCAATTTCTCGATCTCGATTCAAAATATCGAGTTCTTGTCTTCGACAACTTGGAGAGAAGATGACCTCCTCCTGTTTCTTGGTTGGATTTAATTTTTTTTCGTGAATCCTTGCACATAACCAGAGGTATCTGGGAGATCTTTTCTTCCAGTAATTCCTTTGCCTTTTCCTGTTTCATCAAACCGTTGTTTGTGGGATCCAGTGTACTTCGAAGTGTCAGTCAACCGTTCAACTGTACTTGTTGCTTTGACTGCCTGTGGAAAGAATCATAAATATTAATCATATATGAAAATAATATCTAAGTACGAGCAAAGTTAATATTTTCCCTAAGTTTGTCAATAAATTCACGAACGGAACGTTTCGATGTTGATGTCCTCTTGCAAATTTTTATACGGGTGTTTCAAAAAAAGATGATCCCGTCTCTAGGACAGATAGAAAGCTGAAAAATAATTGGGGTTTGTCCATTGAAAAAAGTTCGTAACGCCATCTGTATTCAGAATGAAGGGCGTTAAAAAAATTATACTCATTTTTTACGATTTTGCCTCAAACTACTGGCAATTGCAATAAATTTTATACGAATATATTTTGAAAGCAGATACATCCAATAAATTGGTTTTATGTCTGACGCTCATAGAAAGCGTTAGTTACACAGTTCGTAACAAGTAGTGAACATAAATCTTTTTAAATTGGATTTATTAAGCAAATACAACATTCATTACTTTCACATCAGAAAGTTACTCTGGATAAAACTCGATTCTGTGTATATTCCGAAAACGGTACACAGTATCGAGTTTTATCAAAAGTACAGTTTTGGTGTAAAATTGAATGATGTTTAGGTTTGCTTGATAAATCTCATATTAAAAAAGTTATGTTCAATACAACTCGGTACGAAACGTGTAACTAGCGCCCTCTACGTGAGTCAGACATTAAAACAAATTTATTGGATGTATCATACTCGTATAAAATTTCATTACAATGCTGCGAGTAGTTTCGGCAATATCGTAAAAAATGTGTATTTTTTTCTTTAACGCCTTCACCATGAGTATGACGTTACGAAACATTTTTTATGAAAAACCTCAATTATTTTTCAGTGAATCGAATTCTCTGATTGTACCTTTTTGTGGAAAGAATATAGGACAGCAACACTATGACTTTCTTGTCCCTAAGCTATACGGTCAACTTCCACCTGACATGAAGAATATTAACAACATGAATCTTTTCAAAAAGAAGACGAACAAATGGAATGGACGAAGAAACGGAAGAACGCAATTACATGGATTTATGAACCAGAAATGAAGGATCGATAATGTAAGGAAGAAAGAAGAAGGAAAGAAAAAAATTTTTGTTTTTGTTTTGTTGTTTAATAATGATATTTTTCGTTCCTCATTTTGTTGAATATTGTTCACTCACCAATTATAGTTTGTTTAAAATTCATAAAATGGCGTCACGTACAGACGATTGTTCTAGTTAAAGCTTCTGTGTTTCCATGTATTTGTTCACCTCCTTTATTTAACAACTGTTTATGAATTTATGACTCGATGAAATGTACGTTTGCTCAACTTGGTGAATTAATATTATTATTATTATTATCCTTGAGACGGGATAACTTTTTCTTGAAACATCCCGTATCAAATAGTTCGAAAATAATATAAAATGTCATATCCAGATTTATAGCTACATAGCAAAAATTCAGTATGATGGATCATCGACGATTGGTGGTAATGATCGGTATCATCAAAAGGTGTCCGGTTAAAATATTTTCGAGAAGGCCTCGGAATTTTTGAATAAAATTTCATATACAGGGTGACCCAGAAGTCGACGTCAAGCCAGAATCGGTAAACCGGCCGAGTCATAAGGGTAATCAGAAAAATATTTAAAAAAATTTAAGTCATGTATTTTGCAAATTATAATTCATTTAGTATTATTCGGAAAAATACACAATCTGAAATGATTCTCGAACTATGGTTGCTACAATTTTCCACTTTTTTCATATTTTATTTTTCCTATGTTATCCTGAATAGTGCTTCTGTAAACTGATGTAATCTTCAATTCTGAGCGAATTGTTCCAGCTTGAGAAATAATGTCACTTGTTGCCGAACCAAATATTTAAAATTAATATTTCGACCAACTTCAACTGATTGTACTAAAAAAATGTGTACTATACTCTGTTCAAATTTAAGCGAGAGCAATAAAAACAAACAGAATCGTTTGGTTTGCGCACAATAAAGCTCGTATTGGTGGAACGGTGATAACAATACTCCCTTCGACCGCCCTAAGAGATTGCCAGGATCGTACTCAGAACTATGTTCGAGATTGCGGCAAGGTTATTCCAGGAAACACCAGAGTTTGAGAGATTTGGGTCAGAATCTTGCAAGATTCCGACAAAGTAATTCCGAGAAACACCAGATTTGGGTCCTTTCCATTCAGTTGAAACTGAACGATTGTGTGAAATCTCCTCGATTCTACTCTGGACGGAAAGTAACTATCCGATGGCCCTCGTACCGCTGAGCGAAACTTGTTTTATTGCTCTCACTCAAATTTGAACAGAGTATAAATCATCAGTTTGGCAAGTTGCTCTAAAAGTTACCACATTTAATAAGGTTTCTAAAATTCAAGAATAAAAAAACATTGTGAAAAAAATCAAGGATTTTGATTTATAATTTTATTTTACGAAACTCGTCCCTAAAAAAAGTTTCGATATGAAATAATGAAAAGGTTGCTAATTTCACCCCGTAGAATGTAACAGAAATATTGAAAAAATACTCGTGGTTAGTTCTGTGCGAGTACACGAACACTACAGAATTTCAAGTTTCTAGTTTCCCTGGAGTTTCAGAAAAAAATATAAACTGTATTTTAGTTACCACCTTTTGAGGGTAGTATTCGGAAAGGGTGGGCTGAGGAAATTTTGTTATAGGAAAGACCCATGCAAGCATTCACCTCCTGAATTTTGTCGCATGAATTTAGGAACACAGTAAATGTTTTGACTTACCCCAACACCGTGATGACTAGGCGATCCACAACCGGCCATTTTGCTTTTGATCTCCTCAACACCGATCTTCTTGGCTTTGGCCAGGTCATCCAGGAACTTGTTGTAGTCGACGATGCCGACTTTCTGACTCTTCAGCTTCTTGAAATAAATCCCAGTGTCCGTGGTGGTGATTTTTTTTCCGTCTATAACTTTGGCCTGTTTCATCCATTTGTCGCTGTTAGATAGGGTTATTTGTTTTCCGTCCGATTTCGGATCCCCGAATTTGGCGAATATTCTGAAATTTTCTTGGAAGGTAGCTGTGCCATTGGTGCCGTTGGCAGGAGGCTGTGGCGTTTCTGACTTTGGAGGTTCGGGAGTGGCTGGACCGTTCTCCAGCTTCAAATCTGCTAGCCTTTGTTCAGCTTGGTGTTCTGGATTTTGGTCGGTCATGGCTCTGAAGAAAGTAGGAAAATTAGTAGGAAGTGGAATGATTGTAAACTTTCTCTCTATATCAGTATCGTAGAATGGGTTCATTCCAGAACTTAAATATAAAATATAATATAAATATCCACTGCGCAAAAAAATTAACGCACATTATGGAAATCTCAAATTTATTCTACAACTGAAGGTGTTCTCAATGATAACTATTTTTATCAGAATTATGCATGCATATGTCATCTACTTTCAACGTTTTTCTTCAATATAGATGTTTCTTCCCAGCAGGAATAAAAAAAGACGATATTATCAGATTTTGAATGTATTGGCTCCATTCTAAAATCAGTTGTTCTCGATCAATTCTAGTGATCAATAGCTTTTCTTTCGTTTGATTTTCTACACTCGATCGCTATGCAACGCGACACACGCAATTTGACCCAAGGGGAATGTGCCCAAGCGGTAGTTTTGCGATAAGAAGGGTGGACATACACAAGAATTGCAGAAAGGTTTGGAGTTTCCCATACAAGTGTGTCCAGAATGTTGCAGCAATTCAGGGAGACAGGTATGAATGTCCGAAGACCAGGACAGGGTAGACCACGGGTAACAAGAACGTTACTTGGAGAGTTTCTTCGTTGAGACAACGGTTTGCAACCGCCCGCCTCCTTCAAAATCAGCTCGAGAAAACTCATGGGGTGCAAATTAGCACTCAGACAATAAGAAATCGCCTCAGAGAATATGATTTAAGGCCTCGTGTCGTGGCAAGAGGCCCAGCTCTTGCCCCAGCCCATCGAAGGGCGCGTTTGGATTTTGCACATGAAAGATATGCTCAGTGCAATTTCCTGAATACTACTGGTTTCGGGGGAGGATCGATTATGGTATGGAGTGGAATATCTTTGACTGCTCGCACAGACCTAGTGGTCGTTGATAATGGAGCCATGAATGCTGATAAGTATATAAGGAACATTGCCATTTGCCCCTTACATTGGTGAAAATTTCATTTTTATGGACGATAATGCCAGACTCCATCGTGCGCGCATCGTTCAGGAGTACCTTGAAGAGGTTGAAGTCTCTCGAATGAAATGGCCAGCAAGAAGTCCAGATCTCAATCCGATTGAGCAGGTTTGGGACAACCTCAATAGAAGGCTGAGAAGTTCAGAAAATCATCCAGTTACTCTTAATGACTTAGGAATCCAACTCCGAGAAATCTGGGAAGGATTAGATCAGAACATTTTAAGATCACTCATTTTGAGTATGGACCGTCGTTGCCGAGCTGTAATTAACGCAAGGGGTGGAAATACCAAGTATTAAATCACTTATCAGCATTACACATAAGATTTGGTGAAATTCTGAATTTTTCTTCCATTCAATGTGTCATGTTTCGTTCAAAACCTTCTCGAGAGAACATGAAAAATAAGTTATAAAGTCAATGTAGAGTTAACTTTCATTAAAATTCAGATTTTCAGAATGCGCGTTAATTTTTTTGCGCAGTGTATATAATATTTTTCGTTTTGTGGTTGGCAACACTGACTTCGAATCTCATCAATTTTCAATTTACCTACGTCAATTTTAGTAACACTCAAATGAACTGTCAAGATGCAAAACAAAAAGTCACTGTATAATCTGATTTTTCATTGAATTTCGACAGTATTACTCAAAACTTGACTGAAATAGAGTAAATAGGAAAGAAGAAAAGCTGAAGGAGGCCCCGACACCAAAAAAGGTGGGTTATTATGTGATAAAGCATATTTCGTAAGTAAGTTATCATAAAAAAGAAAGTGTCAACTACCGTATGGGGCCGTCTGCCATATTTACCAGTATAAAAGGAAAAAGGATGCCGATGCCTTTGATGATATGTAATGCATTTCTGGAAATTTCTCTTGTTTACGATTGCTTGTTCCTCAGATGCAATGAATTTTTCACACACGAAATTTTTTCGTCGCCTAGAATGTTACAAGTGCTTGGGTTTTGTTTTTACCACATGTAATTTACTCGCAGAGAAGAGTGCACCAAGCGACTGAGATTCCCAATTAGATTTTACATATTGCAAATCGCTGTTATACGAGTATAGTATACACTGTGTTTTCAGACCTATTGAATTCGTGAATTAAATCAGCTGTTATATTCAATCAAGGTGGGTTATAGATTCATCATTTATTTTAATATCGTACTGTTATAAATGATTGTACAAATAACAGGAAGGATTCATTTTTTTCAATATATATCGTGTGGTTTCTGTTTCGAATTTATATACAATACAGTTGTCACAACGAAAATTCATACAATTTAAACGTTTTTTTTTGTAAATGAATACGAGGGATGCAATTTACAATAAAAAATTTTATCGAAAAAAATTATTGTTTTTTCGCCACCGTACAAGAATCTACAAGTTAGTAGTGGTGAAAAAGCCTTTCGTTGTCAAAATGTTTTCATTCAATCTGGTTACTTAAAAGTTTCCAATATGTTAGTCAAGTAAAGAAGAGGTTCTCGAATGTTAATGAAACGTGGATATGTCATTTTGCTATTAATGAAAAAAAAATGTGTCAGACAATAATAAATTTTCAGAGAGCCTGAAAATTTCTCCTTGAATCACCGATTTTAAAAATTTCTCTGAACCCAACTTTACCTTGGAGGCGGTCACTTCAGACTTCCCTAAGTTTGGTGCGATTCTAGTATGATGAATTCCATTTACTCTATTTTCTTATTTCGATTTTTTCTTTTATGTTGATTGAATTTTTATGGGGATAACCGGCTTTATTATTAAGCCATTTTGTCACTGCTCTATATCATTTCCATCAAGAATGAATATGATTTGGAAGAAGTATATTTATGTGATTTTTTGTCACAATTTTGGTAGATTTTCTTTCTTCTTGTCATCTGGTTAAACCAATATTTCAATAAGAGATGGATTGGTCGGCGTGATCAAGTGCTATGTCCTGCGAGATCAGCTGATTTGAATTTAAAACAGGAACGAATTATTAATGCAGTAGAGTTGAATTGTTCAAGCATAGTCATAATTCATTTATATGAAACGGAAATCTATCTAGACCAAAAAAGAATGTTTTCTAAGATTTCTAAAATCAGTTCATTATTCATTTTGATCATACTCAATAGCAAACGTAAATAAGTACCTACTCTTTTATACTTATTCAGAATAGCGATAGATGAACGAACTAATATTGAAGGTTTGGAACACAATAATGAATGTAGTTATATCAAAAATTGCGAAGCCAGCAATCATTATCTCGAAAATATTAAAATTGCATTGATTAATTTCTGAAAAAAGCGAAATTTTCATCCTTATCAATGCAATGTTACATCATGAATGAACCTGAGGATAAAATATGTTATTTCACCTTTAGTTTGTTGCAAAGCTTCGCTTCAAACAACTTTTGATTTGTTATTAATAAAATTCGATGAATGAAGTTTAATCCAGCAAAAAACAATGAATTCGGCAAATTTTGTGATGTTTTCAATGAAAATATTTCAACTAAAAAGAAGAAAATTGAATCGGAAAAAACAAAGAAAAAATAGCTATACATTGGAAAAATTGACGAATTTTCGTGAATACTTATTTATTCTAAATGGGATTGATGAATATTTTTATAATCTTATTTGGTTTTGTTGTATTCTTATATTTTCTGTGTTGGAATTATGTTCACTTTGATTTGTAAGCATGCTGGTTTCGTTAATGTTTTGAAACACATGCTGGAAACACATGACGCACTTTTTTTCGTTCTATTGACTTTTTTATAATGTATTTTTCATTCTACAGAAATAAATTTATCTGTTTACATGAAAGAAAATCTTTGATTATTCGGTCAGAATGACTGGAAAATTTCAAGATTGGAATAATTATTTGGAAATAATACTTCGGACGACAAAATCTTGCTTGCTCAGTTTTTGCAGTTTTGTTATTTCTGATTGTCATCTCGAAAAGTTTAATTACTAAAAAAAAAAGGTTTGAATTTTTCTTGCCAGTAGAAACCTCTTCAGTAATTTCTGTGGTTGAAATTTCCATATTGGTAAGATTCTACTTAGAAATCTGATGAATAAAAACTGATTTTTGAAGATCCTCTATTTAATTCACCGAATAACATTTATACCCCGCGAATAATCCTCATAGACGATTACAAGAAAAAGTCTGAAGTCTGAATTATTTCATTCAACACAACTTTTGGTGATTTCTCAACTGATAAGTCTATATAACTGTTTCTATGTTACGGCTCAACTCATAGACATAGAGAGATGTTACAGAACAAAGTTGATTTGTCTTTTTTGTACAGTTATCTCAACAATTACCCATGTTTGAAGTACATGGAAAACACAAACATGATGAACAATAGCAAGTAAATATTTCCCTGATACTTTCAATGGTGAGTTTAAATAATGAATGATTAAATTTCAGAATCAATCAATGAAATCATCGGTTTGTTTTCAATGTAATGTAACTTTCAAATATAGGTAAGTTGATCTTTTCCTTATTTCATCGTTTTAATATTATCACTGTATAAGCTCGACATTTGAAAACATTCTCGAGACTAAATGACGCTATTTTTTTAATCAGTACAAGCTCTAATGACAGCATAAGTTATTTCGGTAATAATGACGAAACTTTTTAGGAAATTCAAATATTTACTTTGAAAAAAATCAAGAAAATGAGAAATATACCCCAGAACTCTTCAAGGTAATTCCTAATAACAAAAGTTGCGTTAGATTACCAGTAAATATCTACTTGTTTAGGTACTAATCGTCTAGCACTCAAACTACCTATAAATAGAAATTACATAGAGGTGTGAATCCTATTCTAATAAGGTATTCAAGGTTCATCCGCATTATTGATGTTCAACAACAAAAAGAAAATTTTAAGGCTATACCTAATTCTACATTGAGTTTTATATATCTGATTTAAAGGATAATTGACAGCAAATTATAATTAGAAAGATCTAGTTTGTGATGCATGATCGATGAGGAAGTTGAATAATCCAGGAAAAATATCCTGAAATACTTCAATTTGGTTCCCTATCATTTTTCCATCTTCACTATCTCCGAATGAACGTTATAAAAACCTGATATGCCCATTTTTATTTATTCTCAAATTCATAGTAACCTAGCCTGGCAAGCAATTCCTAATGATAAACAGACGAGTGATGCAATTCCTAAAATTATACTCATATAAAATTTTCACACGTTCTTCTTAGGCCCGAAGCTTGTGAACTGTTAAAGGACAACATGCGCGAAACAATCGATTTCTGCAAGGGGGGCACAAATGGACAAGAATAAGCTGGATATTTCCGCGAAAAAGAATTTTCTGACGTAAATGAAGTTCTCCTGTTATTGAGACAAAAAGTGAGGATTTTTATCTCCCGCTTCCTATTTTCCAAAATTCGGGAATGATAGAATTATTGCAAAAAGTCATCTAGAAACTCGCAAAATTGTATATGGAAAATTAAATAACTGCGAAATTTGTTTTTCCAGATCATTCTAAAGAGTAAACATGAATAAAATAATTTGTTCTTGACTTACATTTCCAGAAATCAAATTTTTGAGTATTCTCCAACTATAATCTCGTCTTCAAGTCACCTGTGGAGTGTTTACAAACAGAATATTTGGAGAAATTCCGTCTGATCACACAACTCTCGCGATATTCGAAATAATGCTTTCGTACTCGCTTGCAAATTGACGATTTTGCGCAGTAGGCGTTCCACAATTTCGTTTGTTTCTATATTGGAATTTTTCAATGTTTTATCAGATTAGAATCCTATCATGTCTTGAAGTTACAACAGTTTTATCTGACATGTAATCGAAATTATGTGATAATTATTATAAGATCACTCGATATCTCGAAACCGCACCTAAGTCTATTTTTGATAAAACGAATTATTGGTGAATTTATGACGCTTTTTTTTTCAATAAATGAATTTTTTTCCGACAAACTTCAAGTCAGTGATGCGGGGTCAAATTTCACAGAAACTTGAATAAATTGGATTAATTCAGTATTTGATGAATACCTACAATACCCAATACCAATCAATATACAGTATGGAACAGCAAAATGTAATAGAATCAGTCGCTCCATTGATATTCAGTTACATCTCAGATTCTGATTCTGAAATTTTTTTTTTTTTCGTTAAATTGTCATCCCTAATCCCTAAGTATAACCCCTCCAAGTTAGATCACAAGTCAGGGCCGCGCCTAGAATTTAAATGACTCAAATTTGAACGTAAATAACGTTTATTGAGTAATTATCAGCCTCTTTATTGTACACACAATTTCACATTTTCATCATTGACGAAACTAGAGTTGAGTCATGAGGCGTGGGGTGCACAACAAAAATCTGTAAATTTTTAATTTTTTCCTGAATTAGTACTAATAATTTTTTGATTTCTTCTAATCAATGAGGCGAGGGTTTGTATACCAACCCCCCACCCCCTTGTTAAGAAAAAATGTCTCTATAATGTTTTCATTTTAACATCCTAGAACGAACAGAAATGTAGAAGATGACGAAAGTTGAAATCACCAAAATTTCAATTTTGGCCTCTAACTCGAAAAAAAAAAAAGATAGAGGAATGCAGTTGATGGCATTATCAGTTTTCCTAAAAAAGACAACCGTAATGTGTCATTCCTTTTCCTCTATCTCTTTCTGAATGAAATGAATGCAACTTTTTCAACAATTATCTTATTACTTACTGATCCTTCCATTTAGTCCAGTCAATGAGGATATTTGTTAGGAATTCTATCAATTGCATCAATTTACCTGAAATTTTTCAGTAGGTAGGAAATCGCTCAAGAAACAAAGCTTACCCTATGCCAAAGTATGCTTTTATCTTAGGGGTGGTTCCCAACCCTTCTCGGGGTGGACATTTTTTTCGATCAAAATAACCCGAAGAACTCGATATAGGACTTAATTCTTAGTAAAAAATGTTGAATGAAGTTTTTTCGTATCCTCAATACTTTTTTAGTTATGAGTGATTAAAAACATGACATTTTCAATGAAAAATTACACTTTTTGGGACGGATATTTACGAATACCACAAAAACTATTCATTGAACGAAATGAAGTGTGAGGAAAATACTTGTAACTCATCAAAGAGATTTATTTTTTTAGAATTATTCTAGGTGCAACAAAAGGCAAAATACCATAAGTAAACGTTATGTATACTCTACAGAGTATTTCTTTCCAAATTGAAGTTCGATAACCCCTTTTTGAAAAAGATTATTTCTTTAGAATTATTCTAAGTGCAACACAAGGCAAGATATCGTAAGTAAAATGAGACATTTTTTTTGTGAATTCTCGAATCGATACACTCAACTTGAAATTACGGAAAAACGATTGATTTGACAGGAATGATACATTTTCGTATTGCTTGAAAAGTGTTTTAAAATCAGCAGTTTTGAAAGTCGATTGCATATGAACTCAGCGAAATACAATGCAAAAAATATTTACGATTTATATTTTTCACGAAAAAATAGGTAGTAGAACAAACCTTACCTCCACCATAATTGAAATGGAACGTTTTCCTTGAGAAATACCATTCATTTCAGTGTTATTCATATGCTCGAAAAGTTTGACCGGTTTAAAATGCATAGTTGAAAAAAAATAAGATGACAGCATAAAGCGCATTTTTAAATTTTCTCCAAAATTTGCCTTTTTCTCCGTGTAAGTCTAAAATTATAAGAGATACGAAAAAAAGATTCACTACAAAAATTTGGGTTTTTTCAGCAAAAATTTTGTTTTTTTTTTTATTACTGTACCATAAAAATTGACACAGATAACACTACTTCAATAGCGCGAGTATCGTCTTGCTGTCGCTTTTAACCCTTTACCTTTTAAAAACTAAAGATTTTGAATTGATGTGATCGATATGGTTTGTAGTCCTTCAAATTTCCTCTAAAATGATTTCTGAATGAAAACGGTATCTTCAAAATGAAGGGAGTTATTATAAAAAACAATTTTTTTCAATTATGGAGCAATGTAAATTTTGAAAAAAAATTTGAAAATACAGTCGAACCTCTATAACTCAAACTCGTACATACATAAGATGCTTTGGACGAGCACATAAAGACAGCTTATTACCAATTTCAAATTTGGCTAGGTAATGAAATACCCAATTCAATTGATTGGGGATGGAATAACACAAATGCAAAAATTACCTGCGCCACAAGAATTGCTGAAAATGATTTTTTGCAACTGCAAAAAAGGATTTCATGGGTCATGCACCTGTCTTTTTTGTAACGCTACATGTGAGGAATATGCAGGTGTTAATTGCCAAAACAGTTGGCCAATCTGGGCAAAGATGGTGAAGTAACGATTGATAGTGACTTGGAATTAAATTAAATTATTGACAAAAAAGTATCAATTTCACGTGAATAAAGTTATAAATATGAATGAATTGTTTTAATGTAATTTTTATCTGTTATGTTATACAATGCTTTCAGGGGTTAAAAAATAAAAGAACGGAAAAAAACGTTGACCCAAAATACTTTGATAAAATTGATTTAGATTAATTGAAAATAATAATAAAACCCCATTTTTACACATCTTATGCTGAGATGAGGGTGTGGTTTATACGGTCTTGAAATATATGAAGACTTCATAAAACGCTATTATAAAGCCCAAAAAGTAAATAATAAGCATATATTGGCATAGGGTAGACTTTGAAGTAGGAGGTAAGTAGAGCTTATTCCCAATATTTCATCAAAATCGAAGCATCTTGATAGAATTCAAAGGTAATAGCCTTATTTTTTGCTCTCATTGACTGGGCTAATTAGAGTTCCATGGTATGTTCTCAATTGTTTTAGAACAGGTCATGCACGTTGTTACACAACAGCATCATTATTTTCAGGTGGAATTCGGTTGAGAGCGCTAGTTGTGAGTGTGGGGAGACAACAGGACAACTTATGAATAATTGCCCAATTTATAAATTTCAAGGTGCTTTCGATGAATGCATTTTTGAAATGAGTGGTAAATTTGGAAACAATTTAATTTATTTTAAACAATTGGTTTTTTCTACTTTTGTCTTTCACATTTCAGATTGAGAATTTCGGGTAGATTAGTGAAGATTCTCTTTTCTCTTTGAGAAAAAAAACAATACGAAAAACAAAAAATTCTTTGCCTTTACAAAGGTCACGCCGAAAACATTTTTGAAACATAGATAAATTCAAAACAGTAATCATCTAAACGAACACTATTTTGAATTCCTATAGGATCCTCTTCCAGATATTTTGTCATGAGGATGAAGAAATGATATTACACTCTGTTACTGTGAGAAGAGATATACAAAGTGTGAAGATGACCATGATTTGGAATGAATGAGTAAATTAGCTTATGAATAAAAGCATAATAAATCATCGCACGCAAAATTACTTTTTAACATTTGTTGTGTCGGTCGTTGTCGTTGGTTCAAAAGAGATTTGTTCAAGAGCAATATAGCTATGGGTTACTGCGAAGTAATACATTGTTTTCGAAGAAAAACTAACTAACCTTCCGTATACGTAAAACTAACTCCCTCAGTTTGTCACAATTATTCTGTAACATCCTGTAGAACACTTCAGGCATAGAAGTGGAATAATATTCTATCTCGATGATTTCAGGCTTTATTTTTATAAACTCGTAAATATGGCAACTGCTGACTCTCACCGTAAAGGATCCGTTGCCATGAAACGCGATTGTAGAGTTGGCGCCACGATAATGTCAATGGAAATTCACAACGAGGCAATTCTGAGAAGAAAATTTTTCGAAATTGCAAACAATCTGGACCAGGACCATGAACCAAATGGAATAAGTTTGAAGCAGCTTGACATGTGGTTGAAACAAGCTAACGTTGTAGACATGGATCGAATAACGACAACACATACTGGCACACTATTCTTTAAATTTAGGTGTGTATTGGAAAAACTAAGCCTCTCGTTATTTGAAAACGAAACACTCATTGGAAAAGATATGTTGTAGTCAGACTCAGGTATGAATCTTTTGAGAAAATCAATTTCCCATCATATTTCAGAACTAGAAGAATAGATTTTTTACATTTTCTGCAATTTTTGAGGGAACTGGTATTGAGGAGTGGTGATAATTTGCAGGAGGTGCTGAATAAACTAGTAAATTGCGGGATACCTATGGTAAGCAGTCACCAATTTGTATTATTGAGATATTTTTCATACTATGAAATCATCTTAAAAGTACCCGTTATAATTGAGAATATATTCACGAAATAGACCAATATAATAATGAACTGATAACCTGTGAGAGTTGCACTACAGAATACAATAGTTTATTCACTAAAGCATTAAGTACAAATAAACCAGAAATAACAGCTGTACAGGGTATCGCAAATTGCTTGATTTTGACTGTTTTAGGTACTTCTGGACTAGATAGGTAAAAACTTCGTAAGGTGTCCTGGGCTCGATTTTTGTGAAAACACCATTAGTGAAAACCGTTTCACGATATCTTCATTTTTTTTTTAATTTCGATTTCGAAAATGTGCCATAACTTTTTTACGAAAATATCTGAAAACGACTAAAACTTTTTCCCGGAAATAAGAAACTATATTAAATTTTTTTTTCTCGTGGAAAAAAACACTTTTTTTATATTAAATACGAACGCATTTTTTTCATTTTAAAAAAAAATTTAGAGATAAAAAAAATTTAAAAAAATATCATATTCCCAGTGAAAAAGTGCTTGTTGAAAGTTTTTATCTTTTTCAGATATTTTCTAAAATGAAGAAGTTATGGCACATCCCACATTGTCAAAAAGTTAAGAGATTTCATGTAGAGCTACATTTTTTAACTTTATAAGTCCTCATTTCACAAACTCTACGCCTTGGTCAAAATGAGTGACTTGGCCGTTTCTCTACTGCCACGTGAGCTTATGAAAAATTCATTCGTTTCTCATAACTTTTCTGTTATACATTAGTAGTACTTATCTTATAGTAACATTAACATATAACTTTGACTTATGATGATGATGAATCGAAAGTCTTAATTTTCATTGAACTAAAATAAATCCCGGAGGGGTGGCTGTAGCCCCACACCCCCCTCTATAGGTGCGCCACTGAATAGGAGGAATCTGGTAGACACAATCTTTCACATACCCCCAAAGCAAGAAATCCAGCAGTGTTAAATCTGGAGATCTTATCGTGTTCATGAATTATCAATTATTATTGAATCCAAAATCAAGATTACACAAAATATCGTCGACCACTGCAATTCTTTCAATTGGAAATTTCAATTGTCGCTTTCTCCATCGAATAAAATGTAAAATACAAAGTGTGATAAATCATCGAAAAGGTAATTGTGAGTAGAAATCAAAATTGCAAAAAAAATACAGGATGCTGTTTGAAAACAAGTCAGAGTCACTTCCAGTCAAACCGGTGATTTTCATCTTTTGTTTTTCTCAAATGAAGGTTTCTTGAGCGAATTGAAGAATAATTTTAAAATTTTTATCTTCCGAAATGGCCGAGATAATCCATCGGAACAGGTGTACTGGGACACCTGGTATATTATGTATTGCTTTACAGTATGTGGCGCCATGATGAATTTAACATCCCTTTCGATATACAACGCGGTTCAATTTGCATCATCTTTATGTAAAAAGTCGTGAAGTTACTCATAAATTTCCATTTCTGTTACGAATTGGACTCATTTGAATATTTGCTATTAACAGAAAAATCCTTCTTGTCTAGCAAACTTCGTCTTAATAGAACTGAATGTAAGTTAGCGAACTTTAAAAATTTTAGCACTCGTCTCTCAACTCGAATGTACCTTTTTTCAACAAAGAATCTACTGGTAGGATGAACTTGTAAATTGTTCACAGATTTATCACAACATTTTTTTCAGGAACAGGATGCCGCCGAGAATAACATGCAACAAATGGTGTAAGAAAAAATGGCATTGTTTTACTGATATAAAAAATTAAACAAAAATTTATTATGAAAATTTGAGATTGATAACATTTCCTTAGACAAAATATATATGTTCACAGTTAGGATAACATACAAAAATATTTCAGCATCATTCAATAAATGAATACAAAAATAAATCTATTCGTTTTGTTCTTATGTTGCCCGAGTCTTAGGAGGAAAAACAGTTTTGCAGTTTTCGATGAATTGATGAAGTCCTTTCGTCATGAAATAGGGTCTGGCCATACCGTCATTGAGAAGAGTGTCTTCACAAAAGCACATGAAGATTGAATCGATTGTTGCCTGAAAAAGTGAAGACAAAATAAAAAAGATGAAATTTGATTCAAACCCACTATATAACCCTCCCAATCCTTTGCTATACCAGACAACAAGGATAGAACCCATCGGAGAACGTATCAAAAAATTAAATAAGAACTTTATGGAGAGGCTAGAAAAATTAGAAGACATAAGTGAGCTGATGCACAACGATCCAATAGTACACCCGAGCAGAAAATTCCCAACTTGCACTTTACTACATAAACTTAAAACCTGTTGAATTCTAATATTGTTATCATTTTTTTTTTCCTGAAATGATTTAAATACTATGCAGGCTGAAGGACTTAGATCGATGGCCATTTGATAATGTCAAAAAGTACCGTTATCTATCTATCTATCTGTTTTTTCTCGAGCTGAGAATGAATAATTTTTTTAATGTTATTTCAGAAAGTTCTGTGCCATTTTTCGACACCCAATACTTCTCCATCCTTCAATTTTTCCTTATTTTCGGCACGTTGTTCATTACCCTACTTCTAAGCCGTGGAATACTCACTGTTTTCTGCAAAGCAGTGTCCTCCACATCATTATACAGGGTCTTTCACGAGGAACCTCACCCATATTTATACGGGAAACTACTGAACGTATTTTCATGAAATTCAGCACTTATGAGTATTTCACGATGCTGATGAAATCTAAAATATTTTCAAGGCATGAGCACCTCCGGTTTTTCCGGAAATGACGTCAACTTCCGTTTTTCAAATTAGAACACCATTTTTTTATTGCAGAAATAGATTCCTTAGAAAATTTCAAGTTATTTTGATGTAACATTTTTCAGTTTTGGTTGGAAAATTCTCTCTGAGCGGGAAAATTCGAAAAAAAAATTGAAAATAGAGCTCCGCTGAAACAAGAATAACTTCGAGGTTTTTGGATGGAAAATTTTCATTTTTGGGATTTTTCAAGATGTAAGATTGATGTATCCACTTTAAAAATCGAAATCGCGATTCATGATGCAGGGGGTGAAAAAATCGCTTTCAAAGTTAGGGATGACAAAATCGTAAAAAATCGATTTTTTCAAATTAGAACCCCATTTTTTTATGGCAGATATTGAATCTACGTTAAAAAATAATGTGAGTGTATGCATCACACCCTTGCCCTAAAGTGGATAATTTCTGAGTTATTCACAAAAAACTGTTTTTCGTCTTGAATTTTCAGCTATTTCTTTTCCCTTCACGCCAAAAAGATGAAATTTTCAGGAACTGTTACTTAAACCATGTTTTAGATTTTACTACCCTAATATGCAAGAGAAAAAAGTTACAGGTTGTTCCTAAATAGATGGCGAATTTTGATTCGAATTTGTATCGGAAACCTCTTTATTTCAACTAATCGGCCATCGGTTTTCTCTCCAGTGATAAATAAATAATTCCTTATGAACCATATGCAAAAACTTACCATGTTTTACATTCTCTTTTTTTAATGATAGACATCATTAATTACATCTGCCAAATTCCTCTTTATTCAGTAGCATTTTGTGTTTACTATTAATTTGGTGATATTTCTTATTGAGTTATAAAATCGATCACTATGCCTAATTTTACCAATGAAGATTATTTAAATCTCATTCTACTTCATGGAGAATGTAATAAAGTTGTAGATAGAACGATTCGACTGTTCATTGAGAGGTTTCCTGACCGACCCAGACCAACGAGAGATACCATTAACAGAACCATGACAAACTTGAGAAATGTCGGATCTTTCGTTAAGAAAACTATACACAGAGAAAAAAGTGTAGTAGAAGATGAGAACAACGAAATTACAGTTCTTGCATATTTTCGTGTGAATCCTCAAAATTCTCTCAAAGATGCCGAGATTGATCTGGGATTATCTCAATCGAGTGTTTGGAGAATATTAAAAAAACATAAAATGCACCAATATAAATTCAATAGGGTACAGCATTTGAAGGAAACTGATTTCGTCAGAAGAACAGAGTTTTGCGAAGCTATGATGATTCGATTTCAAGAGAATGAAAACTTTTTGGACTGTATAATTTGGACAGATGAATCTAAATTCACAAAGAATGGTTCTTTCAATAGGCATAACAGTCATTATTGGGATGAAGAGGACAACCACCACTTCAGACAATGGAACTTTCAAGAGACCTGGAGTTTCAATGTTTTTTGCGCCATCAAAAATAATGCAATTCTCGATGTTCACATTTATGATGGGACTTTAACTGGTAAGATAGAACACTACACATGTTTGCATTATTTAAAGAATGTTCTCCCTTAGGAGATAGATATTCTGACATATTGACTCAAATAATTGAGCCGCTAGTACAGAACCATAATGACTTTTGGTATCAACAAGATGGCGCGCCTCCACACAATTCACTCAATGTGTCAAATATCCTCTACAGGCTATTTGAAGATCGATGGTTGGCGAACAATGGTCCACATCTTTGGCCACCACGTTCTCCCGATTTAACTCCTTTAGACTATTATGTTTGGGGTAGGATAAAAAATATTGTCTACTCAACTCCCCTGACTGATAAAGAGGACTGCATAGAACGAGTTAGAAATGCGTTCAGGTTTGTTTAGATTTTTAGATTCATAGTTTTGAAACTCAATTTGGTTTTTAAACACTTTTGCAGATCTCTTCCTCCCGATGAAATAAGAAGAGCAACGCACGAAGCATTTCTGAGACGTATAAATAAATGTCTAGAAATTAACGGTCAAAACTTTGAGCATCTTCTCTAGTTATAACTGCGAGAGTTTGACATGGTTCTCCTAATAGTAACTTGAAGTCGGTTTCAAGAAGGGGTGAAAAATCTACAGCATGGTTCAAATAACAGTTCCTGAAAATTTCATTTTTTTGGCGAGAAGGGAAAAGAAATAGCTGAAAATTCAAGACGAAAAACAGTTTTTTGTGAATAACTCAGAAAATATCCATTTTAGGGCAAGGGTGTGATGCATACACTCACATTATTTTTTAACGTAGATTCAATATCTGCCATAAAAAAATGGGGTTCTAATTTGAAAAAATTGATTTTTCACGATTTTGTCATCCCTAACTTTGAAAGCGATTTTTTCACCCCCTGTATCATGAATCGCGATTTCGATTTTCAAAGTGGATACATCAATCTCACATCTTGAAAAATCCCAAAAATGAAAATTTTCCATCCAAAAACCTCGAAGTTATTCTTGTTTCAGCGGAGCTCTATTTTCGATTTTTTTTTTAGAATTTTCCCGCTCAGAGAGAATTTTCCAACCAAAACTGAAAAATGTTACATCAAAATAACTTGAAATTTTCTAAGGAATCTATTTCTGCAATAAAAAAATGGTGTTCTAATTTGAAAAACGGAAGTTGACGTCATTTCCGGAAAAACCGGAGGTGCTCATGCCTTGAAAATATTTTAGATTTCATCAGCATCGTGAAATACTTATAAGTGCTGAATTTCATGAAAATACGTTCAGTAGTTTCCCGTATAAATATGGGTGAGGTTCCTCGTGAAAGACCCTGTATGTTTGGGCTTTCTATTCATTGAACTTCAAGAACTTATTTTTCGAGTAAGACCCTCCCTACCACTTTTTAACCTCGCCCAGCTCATTGGCTGGCGCCCTATTCATATCAGTTATTACATTTTCAAATTGGAAATATATTAATTCAAAAGCAAAATGGTCTTCATCAGATCATTCTTGGCTGTGCTTATTCAAGTTTTTGTACTAGAGTGTTTTTCAAGACTTGAGAAGTCAACAAGTGTCTGGAATAGAGTTATGTATACTTACTTCGAATATTCCAAAGAATGTTGTCACCATAAAGATGGTGAAAATGAAAGAAATCGTGCCAATTAACGGCCACTGATCATTTCCGGATGCCTGAAAAACGAATATAAATTATTACTTTGCAATGAGTTGTATTCAACTTGATATCAGCTTTATTCGGGTTACAATTTTTAGAACAGTCCTAGGATCGTTCTAAAACTGCGCCGAACACATTCGCACTCGTATCGATACCTAGGACCATTCTAGGACTGGTTCAAGTTTTGGAAAACCCGAATGCATCAAACGTCCCAAGTATGAAAGAGAGAAAATAAAAGAATTTCAGTTTTCAGTTCGAGAAATTTATCTTGTCAACGATATCTTCATCGAAGATAATCGATGGCATCAAGATTCCGGCCAACAACCATCACGTAAAGCCCTAAAAAGCATGCACCCAGAATAATCCTAAAACAGTACCTGCCCAAGAGCGGGGACAGCTTTCGGACTGTTCTCGGACTATCCCAGGATTATTCGTAAAAACCCGAACGCTAAACAAGTCAGTCCTGAAACAGTCCCCAAAAAACCCGAACGTGAAACCCGTACTGCGCAAACTCCTGACAGTTCTAGAACTGTAATTGTGTGAACCCGAATAAAGCTTTTGAATAGTTAGATGTAAGTTCTATATTTTGCAGAGTCGCCAATCTTGTTAGTATCTGTTAGTTAGGAAAAACTTTTCTGAAATTCGAAAATTTGGAATAAAACTCAAGAATTGAAAAATTTAAGTCCAACAAACAACAGTCATAGGGTGTACAAAAATTGAACTGCGTGTTAATAAGCCAAAATTAATAATTACCTCAGCGAGTAGGTATCCTATACCTCCACTGATAACAATGAGAACGATTTGAGCAATAACCAAGACGAAATCACCAATAGAGTTGATGGCAACGACATTTTCCACATTGGATACAAGCAATTTCACAGCACGCTTTCCAGATTTGAAAAATGGCTGACCATGCATGGCTGAAAAAAATCATGTTTCAAATAATTATATCAAACATCAATCTTTTAGTTCAATCTTGAAGGATGGTTTTTCTTATGAGATAATTAGTAACAAAGTATTTTGCATTCAAACCAACTTTCAATCTCCATTCAATAAGAATCATAGGTGGTAATGGATTTTTTTTGTGGGGGCCACAAAGGTAAAGGTAGGTTTGGACATATATTTCAATTCAGTTATTTATAGAGAAATTTTGAGGCGTTCTGAAATTTATTTTAGTTTAACTCATTTTTTTTTCATTAATAACTAAATGACAATTTCACGTTTCTTCAATTTAAGAAAAAATCTGAAAACTACGTTGCAAAAATAAGTATTTTGTGAATTTGAGACATAGGTAGTATTTTCTTCTCTGCTTGAGTGACATAGAGGAAATTGATATAAAAAAGAAATTCTCATAACCAGATTGAAAGAAAACATTTTGACAGCGAAAGACTTTTTCACCTCATAGGGTGGTGAAAAAACAATAATTCTTGTCGATAAAAAAATATTTATTGTAAATTTCATCCAACGAACAACATTTTCATGTAAAATATTGCCAAGAGGAGGCCTTATTTCTAATATTGTCAAAAAGGTATCAGATCTCATGTAGAGCCAAGCTGCTGACTCTACACTCTTCATCTTCACAAGTCCTTATTTCACAAACTCTATGCCTTGGTTGAAATAAGTGACTTGGCCGTTTCTCTTTCGCCACGTGAGCGTAAGGTGAAAAATTCATTCGCCGTTCATAACTTTTCTGTTATACAATAGTTCTTATAGTTACGAAACAGCCAAGTCACTTATTTTGACCAAGGCATAGAGTTTGTGAAATAAGGACTTGTGAAGATGAAGAGTGTAGAGTTTGCAGCTTGGCTCTACATGAGATCTGATAACTTTTTGGTTGGATTTCGATTCTTTTTGTACGTTGCTTTTGACAAAATCCTTTCATTTTGTTCATTTTTTCCAATAATAATAAAATAAAATAGTATTATTGCGAGATCTATTTTTTCAAGTCAAACTTATTCACAATTCATGTTCAGAATCAACAATGTACGAAGTTGAGAAATAGGTATACCTTTACCTACCTAGGTTCAAGCTGCGATGGCGATGCATTTGGGAGCTGCCAACACAACCATTGTATAAAGAATCCTCTATGTAAATACACATGAGGCGTTTTACGAGCGCTATATTTTATCCCCTTATTCAAAATGTGGGGGTAATTTTCCCTGAGAATTCTCGAATATTTTTCTCAACATTAATAACAAGCAGTCCTCCGTAGGAATATATCAATTTTCAGACCGCACTAGCATCAAAATTGATGTAAGTCTCATACAAACTTAAACATTCCCTGGTTCTAAGGTTTGGGGAGTGAAAGTTTCTGAAACTAGCTCACATACCAAATTTCAACTTGATAGGACATCGGTAAGTACCCTAACAGTTTTTATGATAATCAGTGAGTGAGTGACGAAATCGGGGGTCTTTAGATATTTATAAAATCTTGAGTGTGAGAGCTATGCAGTTGAAACTTTGCACGTTTGATAAGTTCACTACTGGCATTATATTCTGAGATTTATCTACTATATTCCAAACTTATGTTATGAGGGTTCAAAAATACGACGAAACACTTCGGGAAGAGATAGGTAGTGCCCCGGCGCGACGCTTCGCTTGGCTCGTCTTAGCGGGGACACTACTGTGTCCCTAGATCTATCGCATTCATTTAACAAAATAAAAACATTCAAATTGTATGAATTTTGGTTGTGAAAGACTATGGGTCGGTTTCACAAAACTTTGTACCGTTAAATTAATTGGAGCCACTGCGATTCGTTGAAATGTCATAACGAGTTATTCGATTGGTTCGAATTTACGTAAGGTTTTTTAATCGCACAATTAAAGTTTTGTGAAACCTAAACTATATATTGTATAGAAATCCGAAACAGGAACTGCACCATGAATAATGAAAAAAAATAATACATCACCTTCCTGTTATTTGTTGAATCATTTATGAGAGTACGATATTAGAATGAATAATGAATCTATAACTCATCTTGGAAAGCTCAGTCGCTCGGTACGCTCTTCTCTGTGAGTAAACTAGATCTGGCAAAAACTACTTGTGGCATTCTAGGCGACGAAAAAAATCTATTTCTGGAATATGTTTAATGAAAGACACGTTTATGTTAATGGGGATTCCTTCCGATTTTTTACTTCCTCTCCCCCTGCCCCCTCTCCTATTTCTGGCTATGATAAAATCCACATTAACATACGTACTTGTTTTCAAATTTTTTTTTATACAGATGGTCGCCACCCTTAATGAATCACCCTGTCCCCTGTCTTTATATTATCTACTATTAATCTGTGTGATACAGTTCTATTGACGTTCTTTCGTCGATTACACCAGCAGATATTGAAATATATCATTCCATAATAAGAACAGGCATGTGAGCACTCAAACTTAACTCACCAGTTTGAATATAAGCATTTTTAGAGAAGAACTTCAAGAAAGCGATAAGTTCATTGCAGCAGCATTCGACGAGCCAACGGGTTCTGTTGTTCGAAGCTAAAGCCTTCAATATTAGCTTGATAAATGTTACAATTGTAATTATCAGAGAACCAATAAACACGGTACCCAAGTGGAATTTGATGAAAATGACAAAGGACGTCCATAATGGGGAATCCAAGTAGTTCTTATTTCTGAAAAAAAAAAGCATAATATTAGTATTTTGGAATAAATGGGATGTGCACTACTTCGCAAATTCTGACAATGTCAGCTGAATGAGTATATCATTCGGGTGTTTCTGCATTTCAGATAAATCTGATATATTGGTTTCCGAAACCTTACCTTGTGAAGAACCAAGCAGACACTGCTCCAGCAATGATAATGTATTGCGCACCACTCATGAACAAGGAAACCCAAAGGAAAACGAAGAAATTGTAGATTATAGCTAAGACCATAAAACCATCCAGGTCATAGTCCAGGCGGTTCGGAACCAGTTCTACGAGTTTTCTTGCCATCCCCATATAGAAAAGCAGCACGGAGAAAGAAATTATTGAAATGGCCACAGCTATGAATGTCTGAAAAATATAAAGTTCAATATCCACTGTGCAAAAAAATTAACGCACATTATGGAAATCTCAAATTTCTTCTACAACGGACGGTGTTCTCAATGATAATTATTTTTATCAGAATAATGCATGCATATTTTATCCACTTTCAACGTTTTTCCTCAATACAGAAGTTTTTTCCCAGCAGGAATAACAAAGATGATATTATCAGATTTTGAATGTATTGGCTCCAATCTAAAATCAGTTGTTCTCGATCAATTCTAGTGATCAATAGTTTTTCTTTCGTTTTATTTTCTACACTCGATCGCTATGCAACGCGAAACACGCAATTTGGCCCAAGAGGAATGTGCCCAAGCGGTAGTTTTGCGAGAAGAAGGGTGGACATACACAAGAATTGCAGGAAGGTTTGGAGTTTCCCATACAAATGTGTCCAGAATGTTGAAGCGATTCAGGGAGACAGGTATGAATGTCCGAAGACCAGGACAGGGTAGACCACGGATAACAACTGCCATTCAAGAACGTTACTTGAGAGTTTCTTCGTTGAGACAACGGTTTGCAACCGCTTGCCTCCTTCAAAATCAGCTTGAGCAAACTCATGGGGTGCAAATTAGCACTCAGACAATAAGAAATCGCCTCAGAGAATATGATTTAAGGCCTCGTGTCGCGGCTAGAGGCCCAGCTCTTACCCCAGCCCATCGAAGGGCGCGTTTGGATTTTGCGAGAGAGCATATCCATTGGGAAGAGGCCGATTGGGAAAGAGTTCTCTTCACAGATGAGTCTAGATTCTGCCTCTATCATTGTGATCGACGTCCCCTTGTATACAAACGTCCACATGAAAAATATGCTCAGTGCAATTTCCTGAATACTACTGGTTGCGGGGGAGGATCGATTATGGTATGGGGTGGAATATCTTTGACTGCTCGCACAGACCTAGTGGTCGTTGATAATGGAGCTATGAATGCAGATAAGTATATAAGGAACATTACTGAAGAGCATGCCATTTGCCCCATACATTGGTGAAAATTTCATTTTTATGGACGATAATGCCAGTCCGTGTCGTGCGCGCATCGTTCAGGAGTACCTTGAAGAGGTTGAAGTCTCTCGAATGGAATGGCCAGCAAGAAGTCCAGATCTCAATCCGATTGAGCAGGTTTGGGACAACCTCAATAGAAGCCTGAGAAGTTCAGAACATCATCCAGCTACTATTAATGACGGAGAAATCTGGGAAGGATTAGATCAGAAGATTTTATGTTCACTCATTTTGAGTATGAACTGTCGTTGGCGAGCTGTAATTAACGCAAGGGGTGGAAATACCAAGTATTAAATCACGTATCAGCATTTCAGTATTTTGAAAATTGTTCATTTCTCTTCTTTCACATAAGATTCGGTGAAATATTGAATTTTTCTTCCATTTAATGTGTCTTGTTTCGTTCAAAACCTTCCCGAAAGAACATAAAAAATAAGTTATAAAGTCAATGTAGAGTTAACTTTCATTAAAATTGAGATTTTCAGAATGTGCGTTAATTTTTTTGCGCAGTGTTTATTTATATTGTCACAATTCAAAATTATTAGTTCCGAACTGTGACAGTGAACTGGCGAAGATCCAGACTGAGTGTAAACCACACGAAATAGCGCCGTCGTCGAAAAGGGAATATATGCATACCGATTTCGGGTTGTTACTCCTCATCAGTGCAACATTATTCACCAACTCGACGACGAACATTTTGAAGAATGGAACTATACGCCCACATCGTACCACGTGTGATGAAGTTCGTACGAGAATCATTAAGTGTCGCTTCGGTTATTTAATTCTCCGATGTGGGCATATAGTTCCGTTCTTCAAAGTGTTCGTCGTTGAGTTGGTGGATTATGTTGCACTGATGAGGGGTAACAACCCCGAAACCAGTATGCAATTATTCCCTTCTCGACGACGACGCTATTTTTTGTGGTTTACTCTCAGTCTGGATCTCCGCCAGTCCATTGCAACAGTTCGGAACTAATAATTCTGAATTGTGTCAATATTTATATATTATTGATGGTATGCTCATCATCAAAGCGTAATCCTTTGTCTCATAAAGTTCAATATTAGTTACATACTTTTCATTCCAAACTGCAACTAGAATAATTGTGAAAGGGTGGATGTCTAAAATCAGCCCAATGAAATCAGGAGGCAGTTATATTGTCAATGTCATGTCATGATGAAGCAAAATTCAAAAAGGATATCGACATGTTCTCTGTAGCTTTAGCTTGAAACGGAACTTGTCCCTCAATGTTCAAAATTGCAAGCATTTAAGGTCTACTGAAAATAATAATTATTATTTATATTTCTCCTGAATATTGATTAGGTAGTGTACAAAAGTTAAAAATTCAAAAGGTTGTGGAAATAACTTGAAGCAATGAAATGATATGAATATCTTGGTAGTGAAAATAGTTTGAACTTTGCTCGAAAATTTTTATTTCTTCGAACTTGAAATATACTAACTGCAACACCCAGAAGGAACAGTTCAAATCTGAATTTTTTTGGTAAAACAAAGATAGTATAGCAAGGAGAAAAGAGAATGAAGGGTTTACAATTTTTTTCATTAAATTTGTTTTGATTTAATATTTATTTTAATTTAATGTTTTACCCAAAAAAATTTTAAATTCAAACAACTCTTTCTGTTTCTTTGTCAGTTAGTATATATAATTAAAAATCATCTGAACTCACCATAATCGGCAAATAGATCAGACCTGGGATTTCAAATAGAGCTTTTGCGGCCTCTTCGAAAAGTTGAATGATCATTTTCACTCTTTTGATGAAACAAGTGAGCAATATGAGCAGGAAGATCACGAATGTAGTGAGAATAATTGCAGGCGTTAATAAGCCTTCGGCCTTGTTTCTAGTCCTAGGATCATCCTCGTAATTGAGGTAACCTTTCCTGAGAAGAAAATGAAAACGAAATGTTGAGTATGAATAATTCGATTAAATTCGTGAAAAAACTCACCAGCATATCCCGGCCGCTATTGCTAGAACGCCAATACCGCCGAGTAGGAGGAACCAAACAAGGAAACTAACCGCATACTTGAAAAGTAGGAGCATGCCAAAACATAATACTGAAATTATCCCAAGATTAATCATCAATTCGACCAATATTTCCATTTGTAATTTTTTTGATATTTCCCTCAATTAGGGACATTCACCAGCATCATTTGAAGTGATGAGAAATAGTAATAATAACATCTTTTGAAAATCTAATCTGATAACTCTAATCCAGAATTTCACTCTGGGCAATTAAAAAATTAAAAAACTGTCACTTGAAGAAGGGATTTATGTTAACCCAGATGCATTTTCATTTACGAAAATCAGGAAACGGTAATTCAGTTGCCATTACTGATATATTTATATTTCTAGGTCCGTTTCGAGCGGTGTTCCCCAGGGTTCAGTGTTGGTACCAACTTTATTCCGTTTATATATACAGAGTGTCACGAGTCGTTGGCCATTGCCTAATGGTGAATGCAGGACATCTAGACCTTTCAGAAAAATTGGTTGTTTTGTATCCTAAGATCATTAATTTTGGAGATACGGGGTGTTTCACGAACATTGGCTCGAATATGCGATAGCTTTAACTCTGGAAAGCAACGTCCGATTTCCATCAAATTTCATGGGTTTGTTCACTTCAGGTAGCTCTTTCAATCGGTTCATGAATTATCCATAAATTTCAGGGCAGTACTTAGAATATCTTGATTTTTCTTTCAAGCCCTAAAATCTATTTTTTACATTTCTTACAGAAATTTCGTTATTGCCATGAGAAACTACATAAGTTATTCCAAAGTATTTAATTTTCACTTTACCTGGCACACTCATCACAAGAGAATAGGAACTGGTCGAATTCATGCTTTATGTACGTTTTTCGAAATGCGGTCTGTTTTTATCTCTTTGGTAATAATATTTATTACCTTTTGCCGGGAATTTGAATTTTTTTGAATTCTTTCAAGTCCTTCTTATTTTGAAACCCCGGTTCCTATTAGGTGTGAGTGAGAAACTGATTGAAGGTATGCAAAACCGAGCTCTCAAATCTTTTGAACATAATGAATTTCGATATAAATGATGTGAACAATCGTGGAAAATGAAATCCGTAAGAGTATTGGCTTCGCAACAGAAATAAGTATTAAATTTTAGTCTTTCGAGACCTTTGTGGTCATGACACAGGTTCGCCATTTCCTATCCATCTGTGAATTTCCAGAATGTGTCAAATGTTGATTATTCTTAGCCCATACACGATGAGTTCTGATATTGAATACCCCAACTTCTCCTCAGTTCTTCATATCCTTGTTCTAGTTTTTGGACATCTTGGTAATAAAGAGAGTTTAATTTTTCTTGTTTTGAGGTTCGGTTTTTCAACTAGTTAATTTACTGGACGCTCATTACGAGTAGCGACAAGAGGGAATCTTTCATGTTGTCACAGGTAATTATTCACTTTGGCAAACATTCTTCTCTGACGATATTCTCGCACTGCTGCTCTGAAATTGCCATTTCAAAAATCAACAACAATTATCATATCAAAATTTTCACGATTTGTGTAAATCTGAGCAATAGTTATAATTCTGATTGAAAATTAGAATACCTATGATTTTGACAACGATACCTATTGAGAAGCATAGAACATCTTTTCTTGGAATCAATTAACACGAATATTCAATAATTGAATAAAGCCATATTTCTTGGGGAGAAGAAGTCAGAATTTTTTGTGTTTCGGAGAGAATTTACTCACGCATTACATTTTCCAAGAGGGATTAGGTACTACATTTGAACCTTAATTCAAAATGTAATTCCAAAAAAATTCTTAGCTTCATAATGCTTGCTTCAATCACTTTTTCAGGCTCATTCAGTGCGAAAAATGGAAAAAACTAGAACAAAATTCAAAATAGTTCAAAATCTCGGCAAAAAAATAAATATTACCACCAAAGGAATGAAACAAGACTGTTTTTTGAAAAACTCACATGAAGCATGAATTCATCCAGTTCCTATTCTCTTTGTGAAGTGTGCTATGCAAAGTGAAAATTAAATTCTTTAGAATAACTTATGTAGGCTCTCATGGCAATAACGAAATTTCTGTGAGGAATTTAAAAAATATAGATTTTGGGGCTTGAAAGAAATATCAAGACATTCTGAGTAGTGCTCTGAAATTATATGGATAAATCTTTCTCTATTTCTGTATCGTAATAAGTTCATTACAGTACTAAAAGTAGTGCTGCAATGAATTCATTACAGCATTGTTTTTAGTAATATTTTTCGTTTTTTGGTTGTCAGTACTGACCTTCGATCCTATAAATTTTCAAATCAAATCAATTCAAATTCCGTAATCTGTCAAATTTTGTAAGTCACACCAACTGCCAAGGTACAATATAAAAGTCACTAATCTGAATTTTTATTCGAAAATCGGGAGTATTTCAGAAAAATTGACTGAAATAGACAAAATATCGTCTAAAACTCATGGCAGAAGACAATTCTAACACTCATTCTTTCGAAAACTCGCTCCTTCGTCGCTCGTTTTCGAATTTCGCATTCATGTTGGAATAGAAGCCATTCTGCAACTTATTTCAGAATATACTATTGAAAAAGCTTCTTGAAGTGAACAAACCCATAAAATTTGATCGAATTCGGAAGTTGCATTCCAGAGTTATAGCTATTGCAAATTTGGGCCAATGTTCATGAAACACCCCGTATCTCCAAAACTAATGGACTTAGGATACAAAACAACAAACAACCATTTTTTTAAGGCCTGGATGATACGCTTTCACCATTAGGCTATGGCCAACGACTCGTGAAACACCCTGTATATCTGATCTACACGGAATGCTCTCTCCCTCCGAATCTAGGTATGCTGACTATACAAAAATTTATGGAGACTTTCTCGAGATCTACTCATAATACAGCAATGGTCCTAGCTTTCACCCATTAATACAGAAAAATCTCCGGGAATAATACAAAACAGATGACGTCACTATATCGCACTGGTCAAGTTATTCTGATATTCTGATCTGGGGCTAAGGCCTCCAGAATCTCCTATGAAGAGCATTTGGAAAACGTAGCCTCATAACCTGTAATTTTCTCTATACAAAGAACAATCGACCAATAATCGAGTATGTTGACTCATTTTAGGATACGACATTAGCTTTTGAAAGGACTTCCTCAAAAAAATTGACGCACATTATGGAAATCTCAAATTTATTCTACAACTGAAGGTGTTCTCAATGATAATTATTTTTTATCAGAATTATGCATGCATATGTTATCCACTTTCAACGTTTTTCTTCAATACAGATGTTTTTTCCCAGCAGGAATAAAAAAAGATGATATTATCAGATTTTGAATATATTGGTTCCATTCTAAAATCAGTTGTTCCCGATCAATTCTAGTGATCAATAGTTTTTCTTTCGTTTGATCGCTATGCAACGCGAAACACGCAATTTGACCCAAGAGGAATGTGCCCGAGCGGTAGTTTTGCGAGAAGAAGGGTGGACATACACAAGAATTGCAGAAATATTTGGAGTTTCCCATACAAGTGTGTCCAGAATGTTGCAGCGATTCAGGGAGACAGGTATGAATGTCCGAAGACCAGGACAGGGTAGACCACGGGTAACAACTGCCATTCAAGAACGTTGCTTGAGAGTTTCTTCGTTGAGACAACGGTTTGCAACCGCTCGCCTTCTTCAAAATCAGCTTGAGCAAACTCATGGGGTGCAAATTAGCACTCAGAAAATAAGAAATCGCCTCAGAGAATATTATTTAAGGCCTCGTGTCGCGGCAAGAGGCCCAGCTCTTATCCCAGCCCATCGAAGGGCGCGTTTGGATCATGCGAGAGAGTATAACCATTGGGAAGAGGCCGACTGGGAAAGAGTTCTCTTCACAGATGAGTCTTGATTCTGCCTCTACCACGGTGATCGACGTTCTCTTGTATACAGACGTCCACATGAAAGATATGTTCAGTGTAATTTCCTGAATACTACTGGTTTCGGGGGAGGATCGATTATGGTATGGGGTGGAATATCTTTGACTGTTCGCACAGACCTAGTGGTCGTTGATAATGGAGCTTTGAATGCTGATAAGTATATAAGAAACATTCTTGAAGAGCATGTAGTGCCATTTGCCCCATACATTGGTGAAAATTTCATTTTTATGGACAATAATGCCAGACACCATCGTGCGCGCATCGTTCAGGAGTACCTTGAAGAGGTTGAAGTCTCTCGAATGGAATGGCTAGCAAGAAGTTCAGATCTCAATCCGACTGAGAAGGTTCGGGACAACCTCAATAGAAGGCTGAGAAGTTCAGAAAATCATCCAGCTACTCTTAATGACTTAGGAATCCAACTCGGAGAAATCTGGGAAGGATTAGATCAGAACATTTTAAAATCACTCATTTTAAGTATTAACCGTCGTTGTCGAGCTGTAATTAACGCAAGGCGTGGAAATACCAAGTATTAAATCACTTATCAGCATTTCAGTATTTTGAAAATTCTTCATTTCCCTTCTTTCACATAAGATTCGGTGAAATCCTGAATTTTTTTCATTTAATGTGTCTTGTTTCGTTAAAAACCTTCCCGAGAGAACATGAAAAATAAGTTATTAATTCAATGTAGATTTAACTTTCATTAAAATTGAGATTTTCAGAATGGGCGTTAATTTTTTTGCGCAGTGTATTTAAAGGTGACCAATAGGATGGCTTTTGGTTTCTAGTTGTTGGACTTGCCTTGCTTCGAGGATTATTTGGGATTGATCTTTTCTTCCAACCCGTATGATCTTTACACAAATCAGCGTCTTCGTGATACCAAGTTTTACTATTTGAAATTGAAATTTTCCAGATGTTTTACTGTGTCCGTCATATTGTGAATTTGTTTCCTGCACTCTTAATATGAACAAATAATGATAATAAAAACCAAATCCTTCCATAATTCATTTTTTCATTGAAGAGCACTGAAAATATAACGGGACTTACAACAGGTAATCACCATGGATGAGAATATGACCCACGTCCCGCCTTCGACATCATTCAACATTTCCTAAAAAATTAATGTTATGATTCGATTTTATGTTGTTTCATACCAAATGATGATTTTGTTTCGAAAATTTTAACCTACCTTTATAACCTTGGGTGAATCATACTTCAAATTATCTCGACAAGAATCTCTGAAAAAGCAATGAGTTAGAAAATAATTGTATTCTAAAATGTAAAAGAAAATTTTAGTTCATGAATCCAATATATCAGTTCAATTTTTTTCTCCTTGTGAAGTAACAATTATAGTTATTTATATTATAAGGGATGTAAGTAATATTTACCAGCGATAGCCAAGGCTGGCAAAAAAGTTCGAGACTGGTTAATGTACTAATATACAGGGTTGGGATAAAGTATGGAACCAAGTAAATATCTTTTAAACGAAAAGAACAATATCATCAACTGCTTTAATTTAAATGGGACACCCTATATATTTTTAAAGATTTTGAAAGAGCTTGTTATTTTGAATTCATACATACTGAGTTTAGTGAAAAAAAATTTGTAAAAACGAGGAATATAGCACTTTAACCAACCTCCTTTGAGTTTTTTGCATTAGAGCAAAAAACTATTTAGATAAACTAATTGATGTTGTTTGTATGCATACTAATAAATAAACAAATACTGTTTAGTACGTCTTTTGTTTTGCAAGTGTCAAATTCTAATTGACGGAAATAAATTGAACAATTTAGAATGGTTCAATTAAGTGAAAAAGAGCGTATTGAAATTTTAATGATGATCGGTTATGGTGATCGTGTTAGAAATCATGAAGAAGTATGTCATATTTTCAATAATTTGCATCCGGAGAGAAATCCTATATCACGCTCAACAGTAACTAAAACATTACAACGTTTTAATACTACTAGGATGGTAAAAAATTTGCTAAAACCTGGAAGACCGCGGACTGCAACGAACGAAACTGTTAAACAAAATATTGCAATCGATTTAGAAGAATCACCTCAAACTTCCACCACAAATTTGGCACTAAACCATGGTATCAGTCGGCGTTCTGTAGGAAAGATAGTTAAATAATATTATTTTTATTCCTCGTTTTTACAAATTTTTTTACACTAAACTCAGTATGTATGAATTCAAAATAACAATAAGCTCTTTCAAAATCTGTAGAAATATATAGGGTGTCCAATTTAAATTAAAGAAGTTGATTTCCGGTTAAACCGGAAGTATATTATTATCAAAAAAATGTACATCATATGCGTTTTGTTCCATTGCACTTACCTGCAAATTTTCATAAATATCGTTTTTTTTCGTTTAAAAGATATTTTCTTGATTCCATACTTTATCCCAACCCTGTATAAGTAGTATAGAACATTTTTCCCCTCGCTGTATTGTGTGTTTACGAGGAAATGCTGTAGATATTTTTGAATTTTCATTATCGTTACATTCGGTAGCAATCTCATTAAATTATGACATCCTCGGTAGTCGTTGCTCGATCAACATGAGCAGTTTTTATTTTATCAACAACGTCAAGTTAAGAATTCGTAGCGAAAAGTTTGAAGAAGTCGAATTGTTTGATTCTGTGTGGACAAAATGGATGTTTCAGATATCGAAAAATCAGCGAATATTGCTTCTTCATCTCTACTATCGCAAAAATAGAAAAAAGTTATGAAACAGCATATAAATCCCGAAGAAATTGGTGCCACAGCAGAACGCCTACTGCAATCTCAGAAACCTTATTTTTGACGTTCCCGTCAAGCTTATAGTGTGAATATTCCACGTTGAAGTCCACCCTTTTTATAGATGAATATAGATATTTCTAAGTATCCAAAACTTCAAGCATTTTTTATGGTGACTGATGGTTATAGACCCAAAAAATCGAATGTGTTTATCAGGGGGGATGTAAATAAGTTGAGCAGCCTGAGTATATACTCAGGCACTCAGGCAGCTCAATTCAGCGGGAACATCTCCTGAAATATAACTCCTGAAAATGTCAGACAGATCGAATAGCTCGAAAGAACAAGTGAAACCAATACCTTGTTACTTACGTTTGTCAAAGGAGTATCAAAACAGGTTGATTAAAGACAACGAGAGAAAAAAATATTGAAATCAATTTTGATACGAATCCTCGATATTTGAGAACTATCCCAATCCCAAAAAGGGGTTGTGCTCACAAATAATTGCACCAGCATTTTCAATGAGTTATCTTGAATCTTCTGCACAATTCACCTCACCATCAATTGAAATCTTATCACCAAGCTCAAAATTTTAATGTATGTGCGGCATTTTTCAAAACCTTCACGTAATTCGTGAATCATAAACATTCCAAGATGGTTTTTCATTATAATGACATCACGCCAGATGATCGATATCGATACAGAGGTAGGCATGTATATTTCAATATGTATAGATCAGATACGAACTTGGAATTTCTCAGATTTGCGGGTAGCTTCGGTTTGAAATATAGTGGCCCTGGTGCATATTTTTTCATGAGCGATTTCTCGTAGAGTGACTTATTTTGATGAGTTCTATTAAGTGTCGGAAAAAGCCCCATAGTATATACAGATAAAGAAAATCCTTATGGAAACATAGGAATGTGAATGTTAAATTCGAATGTGCTCCGAGTCTAGAAGATCAGTGGTAGAATCGAAATCTCATTGCGATTCGATGACAAATAAGGGACTGGACTGTTGGAACGGCAAGTCTCGGCAGGAGGGGGTGATCTCGGCTGCAGCGAATTGCAATACACATTAGTCGCATCCGAACGTCAAATGTGATAGCTAGAAGGTTTGAAAATAAATTAGATTCTCGTAAATCAAAATGTTCACGGTTAAAGAGAAAATTCAAATCATAAAATGGTAACCCAATGGTCAATCTATTGCGGAGACAATAACTTCTTTCATTGTTGCCTTTGGAGATACGCCGATACCTTCACGTTCGGCTCTCCAACTTTGTGCCAAAATAGCAAGTATGCCAAATCTATCCAGAGATATGAGATTTTCTCGTTATAATAGATTTGGCTACTGTTTGGCACAACAAGGTGGATTATTTGAACATTTAATTTGAATTGGTCGATCTACAATTTCGCATGTTTTAGAATTTGTTTTTGTTTTCCTTTTTTATTTTCATAGAATCAGTTTTTTCAGAGCAAAAATTCTTCTCGTAGAATGAATTTTTGGTTTTTAAATTTTTGGCCAAAAAGAACCTGAATACTAATTTCCACAGGAAATTATTCGTGTCATTCATAGATGCAAATAAATTCCTCGCGTCAAAGTGGAATAAAATTGTCGTTTTCATTGACAACAGATATGAAGTCACCCATACCACGTTTGGAGTGTTACTGATCCGATTCGACACTTCGTGTACCATACGTTGCGCTCTACATCCCCACCGAACCAAATATGTCGGCCCATCCATTTATTCGATATCTCTTCTTTCTGAGGTTATGATTCTGCCAATGTTCTACTAGAATATGGCCCTGTTCGAATTTACTATAGAAACTGTGATGTTTTCAATTCTGTTTCCCCGATCTGTATAAAATAAATAAATATGGTATAATAAATAAATAAATGAAAAATTGAAAGAAAAATAAAATATATGAGTACAAAATCGTCATTTGTTCTGCGACAACTCAAAAAAAACTCCGAGTAATATCAGGAACTCACCCGGGATGTGTGTCTGGACAAGTTTCCACGCAAGTCTTTTCTTCGTCAAGGGGACTTCTAGTGTAGTTTAGCCGACGAACAAGTATATATCTGAAAAATATAGTGTTCGATTTCTGAATTGTCACTAACTCGAAGAACAAAATTTTTATTGCTGTATAATGTTTGGCAAATGTTTTTTAAAATAGAGTCATCAGGTCAGGTAAACACGTTCTTCGGTTTTTCGTTTACCAAACCATTTTTCTCAATTGGGCCTAGGTCCAGAGATATAGCCATTTCTTATTTTCATAATGAGCTAGGTTTTCCATGAAAACATGCCCAAAGAAGTTGTTTATAGATTTATAGACAAGGATATAATGTACACTGCGCAAAGAAAAAATGAACACACATTCTGAAAATCTCAATTTTAATGAAAGTCAACTCTACATTGACTTTATAACTTATTTTTTATGTTCTCTCGGGAAGGTTTTGAACGGAACAAGACACATTAAATGGAAGAAAAATTCAGGATTTCACCGAATCTTATGTAAAAGAAGTGAAATGAACAATTTTCAAAATACTGAAATGCTGATAAGTGATTTAATACTTGGTATTTCCACCCCTTGCTATAATTACAGCTCGGCAACGACGGTCCATACTCAAAATGAGTGATTTTAAAATGTTCTGATCTAATCCTTCCCAGATTTCTCCGAGTTGGATTTCTGAGTCATTAAGAGTAGCTAGATGATTTTCTGAACTTCTCAGCTTCCTATTGAGGTTGTCCCAAACCTGCTCAATCGGATTGAGATCTGGACTTCTTGCTGGCCCTTCCATTCGAGAGACTTCAATCTCTTCAAGGTACTCCTGAACGATGCGCGAACGATGGGGTCTGGCATTATCGTCCATAAAAATGAAATTTTCACCAATGTATGGGGCAAATGGCATGCTCTTCAGGAATGTTCCTTATATACTTATCAGCATTCATAGCTCCATTATCAACGACCACTAGGTCTGTGCGAGCAGTCAAAGATATTCCACCCCATACCATAATCGATCCTCCCCCGAAACCAGTAGTATTCAGGAAATTGCACTGAGCATATCTTTAATGAGGACGTCTGTATACAAGGGAACGTCGATCACCATGGTAGAGGCAGAATCAAGACTCATCTGTGAAGAGAACTCTTTCCCAGTCGGCCTCTTCCCAATGGTTATACTCTCTCGCATAATCCAAACGTGCCCTTCGATGGGCTGGGGTAAGAGCTGGGCCTCTTGCCGCGACACGAGGCCTTAAATCATATTCTCTGGGGCGATTTCTTATTGTCTGAGTGCTTATTTGCACCCCCATGAGTTTGCTCAAGCTGATTTTGAAGGAGGCGACCGGTTGCAAACCGTTGTCTCAATAACGAAGAAACTATCAAGTAACGTTCTTGAATGGCAGTTGTTACCCGTGGTCTACCCTGTCCTGGTCTTCGGACATTCATACTCATACCTGTCTCCCTGAATCGCTGCAACATTCTGGACACATTTGTATGGGATATGGGAAACTCCAAACCTTTCTGCATTTCTTGTGTATGTCCACCTTTCTTCTCGCTAAACTACCGCTTGGGCACATTCCTCTTGGGTCAAATTGCATGTTTCGCGTTGCATAGCGATCGAGTGTAGAAAATCAAACGAAAGAAAAACTATTGATCACTAGAATTGATTGAGAACATTGAATGTATTGGCTCCATTCTAAAATAATGGAGCCAATACATTCAAAATCTGATAATATCATCTTTTTTAATTCCTGCTGGGAAAAAATATCTGTATTGAAGAAAAACGGTGAAAGTGGATAACATATACAAGCACAATTCTGATAAAAATAATTATCATTGAGAACACCTTCAGTTGTAGAATAAATTTGAGATTTCCATAATGTGCGTTAATTTTTTTGCGCAGTTTAGCAAAAATTGAATTCTCTGAAACCTTTGAATAGAGCTGCATCTAGCCGACGTAGTGAACTTTGATTTCACAGATATATTTTCCTTCAATATCAAAAAACAAATTCCAAACTGGCCTAAAATTCATTGAATAACAAAAAAAAATGTTTTTTCAGATGATTTTTCGGACAACCTAATTTTAATATATTTTCTAATATACGAAATTTTCTGAAAAAGATGTTTTCTTTTATTATCAGCTCCCTAAAGGTCGATGAAGGTTCGAATCTCACACTATAAGTATAGCATATGACATTAATGTTAGCTGAAAACAAGATACTTACTGTTTATCCGTAAAATCCTGTCCTGTGCAATTCCATTCATCATATTTCTTATTTTTGATGCCACAGAAGTTTCCACAATCATCTGCTTTCATCAAATTTTGAAAATTTGAATATGACAGAGTGTACACAGTGAAAGGCAACTAGAAAAAAATATGCTTCAGATTCTCTAAATGAAAGGATAATAAGTTTTTTTATTCCTAACTACTTTCGTTAATATCCAATGGAAAACCCGCGAAAAGGTGTATGTGCCTGTGATTTACGCACATGTGAAGGAGACAAAAGCTGTAGATGGCGCGCATGTATGTTTTCAAAGTCGTGGCTTAAGTATGTGATTGCTGGATCCCTTACAAATACTCTGCCATGGTTGTCATCGGGAACGCATGTTCACGAGCGTTCTAGCGATTCTGTGTGAATGTCAACGTGTGAATGCGCAACTTATTGTCCTTAGTTTTTCGTGTAGAAAAGCGTTAAAAACACATGCTTTAATTCGAGAATTGAATAGTGTTCAGTATTAATCAATGAAGAGATTTATGGTATGGAGTATAATTTTTAATTTCCCTAAAATGTTCAGGAAACAGGAGAGTTAAACAGTTTTATTGCAGTGTACCTATATACAGGTTGTTTAAAACTGCCGAAACTACTGGCAACATTGTAATGATATATTATACGAATATGTTTTGGAAGCTGCTACATCTGATGAATGTTATTTGATGTCTGACTCTCCTAGAGAAGCTTGTTACATGGTTCATACCAAGTTGTTTTGAACATAACTTTTTTGGTATTAGATTGAGCTAGATTTTGAGCGATCATGAACATCATTCAATTTTAAACCAAAAAGTTACTCTCGATACTGTGCACCGTTTTCGGAATACACTGCGCAAAAAAATTAACGCACATTATGGAAATCTCAAATTTATGCTCAGTGCAATTTCCTGAATACTACTGGTTTCAGGGGAGGATCGATTATGGTATGGGGTGGAATATCTTTGACTGCTCGCACAGAACTAGAGGTCATAGATAATGGAGCTATGAATGCTGATAAGTATATGAGGAACATTCTTGAAGAGCATGTAGTGCCATTTGCCCCATACATTGGTGAAAATTTCATTTTTATGGACGATAATGCCAGACCCCATCGTGCGCGCATCGTTCAGGAGTACCTTGAAGAGGTTAAAGTCTCTCGAATGGAATGGCCAGCAAGAAGTAAAGATCTCAATCCGATTGAGCAGGTTTGGGACAACCTCAATAGAAGGCTGAGAAGTTCAGAAAATCATCCAGCTACTCTTAATGACTTAGGAATCCAACTCGGAGAAATCTGGGAACTATTAGATCAGAACACTTTAAGATCACTCATTTTGAGTATGAACCGTCGTTGCCGAGCTGTAATTAACGCAAGGGGTGGAAATACCAAGTATTAAATCACTTATCAGCATTTCAGTATTTTGAAAATTGTTCATTTCTCTTCTTTCACATAAGATTCGGTGAAATCCTGAATTTTTCTTCCATTTAATGTGTCTTGTTCCGTTCAAAACCTTCCCGAGAGAACATAAAAAATAAGTTATAAAGTCAATGTAGAGTTAACTTTCATTGAAATTGAGATTTTCAGAATGTGCGTCAATTTTTTTGCTCATTGTATGTTGAATTGAAAATTATGAAGCATTAACCGATGCTGGTATAAAGTATTGATAAATTCATTAATTATTAATGATCATTAGGCACGATGGAGCTCCACGCCACATTGAAAGAAGGTGTCGTAATCGGTTGAGTAACCATTTTCCGAATCGATGGATTGGTAGAGGTGCAAAAGCTCCAATTCATTGGCCTCCTCGATCAAGCGATTTCAATCCCTTGGATTACACAGTTTGGTAGTACCTCGAAAAGAAAATTTATTCAACAGGGGTAAATTCACCTCAAGAATTGCAGGACATCATTCAACGTCACTTTATTGACCTCATAGCTGACTCCCAAGCGTTAAGAAGATTAACGGACTTTTTGAGAAAAAAGGATAGATTTGTGTATTTATGAAAACGGAGGACATTTTGAATAAATACTCTAATTGAACTTTTTTAAGGTTGCTAGAATTTTTTAGAATTTCCTTATGATTTTTTGCTCAATTGATACATTCATCATTACTTTATACCATTTCGAAAACGGCGCGAAGTGCGAGTTTCAGCAAAAGAACCTTTTTGGTGTGAAATTGAATTATGTTTAAGATCGCTCAAAATTTAGCCTCATCAATCTAATATCAAAAAAGTTATGTTCAAAACAACTTGGTACCAATCGTGTAGCTAGTAGCTAGCGCCATCTATAAGATGTTTTAGCTTCCAAAACATAATCGTATAAAATTTCATTACAATGTTGGCGGTAGTTTCGGCAAAATCGTAAAAAATGGGTACCTATATTTTTTTTTCTTTTTCAACGCAATGTATCTTGAATACGGATGGCGTCACGAAAATTTCTTACTAAACAAACCAAATCTTAGAGAGGGAGTCACCTTTTTTGAAACACCCCCTGTAGGGTTGAGCTCGATGAGATATTGAATTAAAAAGAAATATGCGGGAAAGTTATATTTCTAAATTCTAAAAGTAGTATCTATTCTTGTGAAGGATAAGTAAATTTCTGTGCAGAAACTGACCGGAAAGAGTTCGATAAGCTTTGACGATACAGAATCCTACAGCTCTCAAGGTCGGCTTAGATGACAATAATTCTTGAACGGAATATAGAGTCATATTTCGGATTTTTCCATTAATTTCTGTAGCTCATTTCATGGTATCGATCAATCTAGAGAGAATATATCTCGTATTTTGATGGAAAATTGGAAATAAAAATAATTCCGAAAACATCAAAGCAATCGCCACAAAACGAAACAATTCGAATCAGTATTAGGATATACCTATATTTTTGAACATCTTGTAAATGGTACTCACCACTATCAGGATAACAACGACAAATGTGATTATATACGTTCTGTCAGTTGATTTTCTATGTTCAGGCCTCAATGGTATAACGATATCGTCTGGTCCAGCAGCCGAATCACGAAAGCTACAGAGCTGAAAATAATTTTGGGTGCAATAAGTATGTAGCTAATTTTGGTCTTGATTTATTCGTGGAATTCCAGGGAAGTTTTAAAGGGTAAGAAAATTAAAAAATGCGAGGTATTTAATATGGTTTTTCCTTAGAAACATTTGTGATCGAGTATCATCGATTTTTGACAACTAAACATCGATGTTTCAAAATTGATTTGGATAAGTATAACATCCTTACATCTATTTCTCGATTTCAATAATTTCTTCAAGTGAGAGGACGCAAAGTTTGAACAAAACACCAATGTTATCAATTAATAATAAATAATTAACTATAATGATTCGATTAACATCATTATCGGTTATCGATGTCATTATCAGCTTCGGTGATCATTTGTGAAAATAACATTTCAAGTTACGTCTTTTTTTGCAGTTGATCTTTTGTGATAGATACTTACTCCGATGCTTATGTGTGTATATTGTAAGGCGTTGAAATACAGTGGTGAATCTACTGGATTATGTTGTGCTGAAGGCAAAGTAAAATTGCCACAATTGGTCCCACCACCAGATCCTTTACGTTATTTATTTTCTGGGATAGGAAATGATTCCAAACACTTTTTGGCCAACATTCAAAAATATGATAGCTGCTTTCAGATGACATAATTTGGCGCAACATATATTGTACAGGATAATTTCAAGCCCTCTTGCAAGGTATCAAACCATAATAATTTATTATAATATTAAATTTTATATTAAAACCAGTGACCCGGCAGACTTTGTACTGCCTCAATTGATAAATAAAAAAGCAGATTTCTTGTCGAGCGACTGAATAATCGCAATCGTCAAGAAAGAAATTTTGGTTCATAAATGATATAAAAAGCGATAGTCCGGTTCTGTTTCTAGGTTTGGATTAGTCAGGAAGAACAATCAGTTCTCGCCCAGTTGTAATAACTCTAGAGATCTCTTCAGTAGACCAAGGAGAGTAATATCATTGAAAATCTACATTTATTCTGGCTAATCATGAAATCTCAATTCATATTTTTAAATATGTTTCTGCAGAATATCAAACGAAGAGTTTCCAAGAATTTTTGAACCAAGAGTTTGGAGGATTGTTTCGAAAAGGACACCTACTTTACAAATAAATTGTAGGAAGAAGAAAAAATTAGTAAGCAATGAGATCCCATTGAAAAATGCATCACTGATTAACATAAAGAATGAGTCAATTCATCAACAAATCGCATCATGTTCGTGTAAAGTAACAAAATGACTATTTTTGAGAATGTGTAAATAGTTTGGAACAACCCTGTAATCAAAGTAATAAAGACAAGATTCAGAAAGTGTCAATTTTGTGTCAAATTTCAGACTTATTAACGACGCTTAACCAGACGCTTTTCATGATTTTCGTTTTCTGAACGAAAGCAGATTGGTTTTCTACTTGTAGGAACGATATTATTTCAATTTTGACTGAAATTCAACTTACCTGTTGAGCTGGGCTTTCTTCATAGACCTCATGCTCCATATTATGAAAATATATTCACTTCGACTGGAGTTACAGACTGAAACATGAAAAAAAAATTGTAATTCATGGAATTTCATCATCTGTGAATGAGCTTCGACATACCCAAATAAAATGTAACTGGTAAATTCCGATTCTGAACTCGACAGGTGAAATATCAATAATTTTGCAAGCAAACATGCATCTATAAAACTCGATAAGATAACTACAAGGATAAATCATTTCCTGTTGCTCTGGAATTTCACTAAGAAACAGTATATGGGCATTTACGAACTGCTTCAGACAGGCTATTATACAGGGTCTTTCACGAATGATAGTACAGGCTTCCAGTGCAGATGTAGGATATTTAGAGGAGTCTACGAAAATTATACTTTTTATATCACATCCGGTAAAACAACCTGTACATCGAAGCGTAAAGGGGGATGATTTCAAATTCAAAAAAAACATAGGGAGACTGCTTTCGAAATTACAAATCCATAAATTCGTGGATTTCCCTTGATAATAATTAGTGAAAGGATAATGGACTTAATGGGCTGATTGCAGTACTCTCCAATCACAAATTGTTAACTATTTCCAAATTTTTTTATGAAAAACGGCACAACCAATTCTACTTTTAACCACATCGCTGAATAGGTGATCGAGTTACTTTTCATTTGATGTATCACAATTCATCTATTCCCATTTGAAAAAATATTGTAGGGGGGTGAAAAATATAAAATTAGAAAAAGGAAATTGAAATTAAAAATCGACGAGTGCTAGGATTTGATTTATAATTCTTCGTGCAAGAATTAATGACGAGTTACGTTACTTTTTTGGCATGCTCTCTAAAATAGTAATTATTGATTTACTTTTATATACTCTAATAATTTTCATTTAAGTGTGGATGTACAGGGTGATTCACTTATCTTGGTAACCCAAATTTTCTCGAAAACGTCCGAATATTTTTTCATTCTGTGAATGACGTTTTGAACAAGTCAATGTTGACTCGAGATGCGCATAAAAATCTGCGAAATAAATAAAGACGCCAGGCGTCGCGGCGCTATCAAAAATTTTTTCTCCAGGAATATCTCTTTTATCGTGTCATTCGAAAGCGTTAATTCTATTCAATTTATTTTTTTCTGTATTGTGATAGTGTGCCTTCATTTGGAGACATGGATATGATTTTGTGCCTTGAATTCAAGAAGGCTAGTTTTCTAAACAATGTGCCTGTTCAAATAAGATTCAATATGTGGCTACAGCAAGATGGGGCTTCATGTCACAACGCTGCCATTGTGAAGAGATATTTAGGTCAATAATTCGAAAATAAATGGACCCTTATATTTTGACCAAAGTACCCAACTTATAATGAAATAGGGAAATGATATAATGGCTAGATGACCTAGATATCATTTCGTTTCGCAAAATGAAAGAAGTTTTGAAACAAACTATTTCTCTATTATATTATTGAATATATTATATTCATTAAATATTATATCTTATAATAATAAAAAAATTTTCTAATAACGAACGAAACATTTCAAATTATATGTTCTATATACCGGCCATTATGATCCATACATAAGTTATATCATTTCCCTATTTCTTCATAAGTTACTTTTGTCAAAATATAAGGGTCTACTTGGGCACATGCGTTTCTTATCTTTATTTCAAATGGTCCAAGTTATTAGAATCAATTTGATATACCATATTTTCCAGGGTACATCTCAGAAAGTAATCCATGAGCGTTAGGTCTGGCGATATCTGATGGGTCCATTGGTTCCTATACATTTATTTTTGAATTCTTGATCAAAATATCTCTTCACAATGGCAGCGTTGTGTCATGGAGCCCCATCTTGGTGTAGCCACATATTTCATCTTATTTGAAGAGACACATTGACTAGAAAACTAGCTTTCTTGAATTCAAGACATAAAATCATATCTATGTCTCCAGATAAAGGCATACTACCACAATACAGAAAATATAAATGGAATAGAATTAACATAAAACACGCTGCAGATCACTGACGGTTAGAAATGGATAAAAATTGTATCGGAAAAAAAAATTCGGAACGAAATTATCTTTCGAATGACATAATAAAAAAGGAATGTCCTGGAAAAAAAATTCGATATCGCCGCGACGTTCGTCGTTCATTTATTTCTCAGATTTTTATGCACATCTCAAGTCAACATTGACTTATTCAAAACGCCATTCACAGAATGAAAAAATATTCGGACGTTTTCGAGAAAATTGGGGTTACCAAGATAAGTGAATCACCCTGTAACTATCTATATACATACTTCTTTGTGTGGGAAAACGCGATTATTTTTTTACTTTTGAATTCAAATTGATTTGTTCTGGAGTTGTTTTCTTTTTTGTTAAAATTTTATCAACTATTTTTCAAGAAGAAAAAATCAAAGCTAATCGAAAACTGTATATAATTTCCAGCCCAAAAATTGATAATTACAGAATTTTAGAGAAATGATAAACCTAGTGATCCTGGAAACGTAAAATTATATCAATTGAACCAGTGAATTTGAGTTCTGACAGTAATGTAACTGCGTAGGTAGAGGTGGTCAATCATTTAAAGCTGGGTTCCTTCAATGAATCGACTGCCACCTACCATAAATCTCTAGACATTGTATTCAGTTCTCCGAAAATAAATTTTTGCGTCGTAGGGTATTGTTATGTTTATTTCGGAAGACAGAGAAGTCTTCTGTTGTGTGTTACGTAATAGTCCAGTAAACGAAGGTCTGAAATCACTTTTTTGCGGAAAGAGCTGCATTTTTGATATAATGATTGTCACCAGAGAAGGAACTTATGTTCAACAATGCAGGTTCCCAAATTTTCAGGAACCTTGGAAAATTCGTGAAAATGTCGAAAAAGTTACGTTTTTTCGGAAACTAGAAGGATTATCGAAAAAAGTTTCAAACAAAAGTTGTAGAGCGGAAAATTTTAGTTAACCTGATGGCTTTTCGCCTTCTCGTGGTGTTAATATTGACTAATTAGAGGTGCATTTATGTAATGGCGTCCTCAGTTGCTAACTTCATTACGTTCGGATAGCCGAAGACCGAGCCGAAGACGCTCCAAGAGAGCTAGTGGTTTTACCGAGTGTTTTATTATTTCCTTTTATGATGTATATGTTTATGAACTGCAGGGCGAAATGCGTCAGCACCCTTACCAATGCTATGCGAGTTTAAGAATGAAGACAGCTTTCTTTCAAATCTGCGAGAAAACTACACTTATATTTGTTTCTCTGGTGATTTTACACCTGAATTTTTTTAATCGGATATTACTGGGTAATTAGATGTTACCATTTCATGCAAGAATATAAAATTTCATCGAATAATCTGTCATTTGGAATTTTGGAAAATAAAGAAAATGAAAGAAAAATTGTTGATGGCACACCCTCAAGAATTTTTCAGAAATATGATGCACAATGTACAAAATTCATACAAGTTCCACAATCACGGAAGTTCAATCTAATTTTTTCTTGTTGAAATAAAGATATAAGTGAGTCCAAGAAGCTCATTGTACCAGATGGATTTTTTTTCGAATTTTTACCAAACTTAACACTTTAAAAAAATAGTTATTTTTGGAAAAATTCAATAGAAATGTTCTGCTCTAAACTGAGCAGTTTTAACTTGAAAGTTCTGCATTCAAGGGACGACATGCAAAGCGAAAGTTGGCAGTAACCTAATGGAAATCGATATAAATATTTCAACGGATTGATTAATAAAAGGTTGGATGAAGATTTCGATGTGAGAATATCGCTAATTTTGTAGAAGTTTGAGTTGTTTAACTCCTTGATAATGTAATGTATTTTTATATTTGAAGGAATTCAATCTCCTCCTAAATTTACTGAAAAGGTCATTATTCTTGTAGCACCAGATAAAGATTAACATTCTACATTACTACAAAAAAATATGCTACTCAACGTTACCTAAATTGAATGTGATTTACCTATTGTGATATACAGGGTGTACCAAATTCGACGGCCTATTAGGCGTTTCTGGAGAACTGGACCTATAAGAAATCTGAAAATTAGGATTAAATTATTGTTTGACATTATCTACCGATCTGAAATATTCTTGGAGCCTGACCACTTTCAGTTATACAGGGAGTGAAAAAAAAAAAAATTTTCTGCTTTTTGGTTTTCGAATTTGATAGAGTACGCAATTCTGAATGCATTCGTACTCAAATCGTTGAATTCGTCGAAATACTTTCCAAAATATCGAGAAAAAAAGGGAAATAAGTGTATTCGGTATTATGTTTGGCTATTCCTAACCTAGATATCGTAAGCACAAACTGTTTTTACATTTTTGAAGGCGTACAATTTCAGAATTTTGAATTACCCGTCACAGGGTGTTCCAAATGTTGGTTCAAAAATTAGGATCAAAATTGGCTCATAACTTTCGTTTTTCAAATTAGAACCCTATTTTTTCTGATTGCGTTGGATTTTGCCAAGAATAATGATGATAATGTTCCAACATGTTGATGTTCCTAAAATTACTTATTCTTGAGTTAATCAGGATTTTCTGTTTCTAATCATGAAATCTGTTTTACATCAACATTATAAATGATTTCAGAAAAGAGGAAGTCATTAGTGAGTTATTTGAGTAATTTATCTTCTATGACCAAGGTCATTGTTGATATGAAACAGATTCTATGAATTTGACGCTACGTACTACATGAAATCAGGAAATCCTGAATAACTCAAGAATTATTATTGTTAGGAGCATTAACATGTTTGAACATTATCATCATTTTTCTTCGCACAATCCCACGTAATCATAAAAAAATAGGGTTCTAATTTGAAAAACGAAAGTTATGGGTCAATCTTGATCCCAATTCTTGAACCTACATTTGGAACACCCTGTGACGGGTTTTTCAAAATTCGGAAACAGTACAATATTTCCACATTCTTCGCCTTCAGAAACGTGAAAACAGTCTGTGCTTACGATATCTGGGTTAGGAATAACAAACATAATACCGAATACACTTATCCTTCAGTTTTTTCTCGATATTTTGAAAAGTATTTCGACGAATGCAACGATTTGTGAACGAATGTATTCAGAATTCAGAAAAGAAAAAAAAAGTTGAAAATTTTTTTTCCACTCCCTATATAAGTGAAAGTGATCAGGCTCCAAGAATATTTTAGAACGGTAGATAATGTCAAACAATGATATAATCCCAATTTTCAGATTTCAAATAGTTCCGGTTCTCCAGAAACGCATAATAGACCGTCGAACTTGGTACATCCTGTATACCTTATCATTTTCTTCGATAGGATTTTTATTTTTGTTTGGGTCCTTGTCCTTCATATTAGATTTGAATATTATATAATGCTACTTGCAGTAGTATATAAGAACGATGTGAAAGTGAGATAATTTCGATATGCATTTTCGTCAATTATCTCACTCTAATTTTATAAATTGACATTTTGATAACAGGGAAACCTTTAAATCTAAGCATGATCAAAGAGACTCATTATTGACACTTGTTTTTCGAAAAAGAAAGAGTCAGTGCATAATTTTTTGCTTAAATAAGAGATCGAACTGAGTACCATTCTGCTGACCTACACAACCAAAAGACGAATGGGGAATAATCCGAAGAAAATAATCTTCGATTAGCTATTATAATGTTTAAAGTTCGAAATATTAATAATATTAATTTGAGAAACATTTCAGACAAGCCCTTAATGTGTTTTGACAAAATATTTTCAAGATTGACAAAAAACAATCCTTCTCGTTCATTTACTCTTGTGAATATCAAACTTCGAGGAACTTTTTGAAAGCCGAAAAAGTTCTGAGTATTGCTCAGTTAGTTCTCCGAAGTTTTTTGATCGATTCCGATCGAAAGACTAGTGGTTCGTTAAATATTAGATGTTGTTATTTAATGGTCAAATCAATAATTATTTAGTTGAAAACAATCCTTATGGAAGGTATGAGTTTCTCTCGACGAGTTGTACGAAAGATTACAATGATTGCAAGAGCGAATTTATAATCGCTATGCTAAGTTTCATACTTTCATACTACAGTTCGAATGGGGGTGGTCGTTCTTCTATTTGAAGAAAAATCAAACATGTCTCACTAATTTCACATTTCCAACTAAGTTAATTTTACTTTCAACAGTAGTTCTGGGTAGCCTTCGATTAGGAAGCTCTACAAAATTTTCAATCAACGCTGATCGAAGAGAGAGAGTTTGAACGAAAATTCAATCCCTATTTTATTGAAAAAAACACATAAATCAGATATAGCCAAATTCAATGCACACAATATAAAACGCAAAATGCATCTACAAAATGATTATTTCTTCAAATTTCTTGCACTCAAAATAAAGTCCGGGATATGAATTTCTCATCCACGGCTGTATTAAAGAGCCTTGTTATTTTCGTTTACAAACATGAACGTAATAAAATGGGAATGGTAAAACTACCTGCTTCCTTGCTCTCTACTTGCCGCGTCTTCGGCTATTCGTACGTAATGAAGTTAGCAACTGAGAATGCTAATACAGAAATCCATCTCTAGTTAGTCAATATGAACACCACGAAAATGCGCAAAGCTATTTTGTCTCCTAAAATTTTCCGCTCTACAACTTTTGTTTGAAACTTTTTTCGAAAAACCTTCTAGTTTTCGAGAAAACGTAACTTTTTCGACATTTTCACGAATTTTCCAAGGTTCCTGAAAATTTGAGAACCTGCATTTTTGACCATCAGTTCCTACTCTAGTGACAATCATTATATCCAAAATGCAGCTCTTTCCGCAAAAAAGAGATTTCAGACCTTCGTTTACTGGACTATAACGTTAAAAACCTTGAACGTATATGGGAACCTGAAGAGGAGGATTGGCTTCGATATCGGGCGCTTAACTCTGATATATTACGAGTATATCATTCAGCAAAATAAAAATAATCTCGTTTGTATTCGTCGATCAGGTTACATGCCACGCAATAATCAGTCGAAAAATTAGCTGAATTTTCTGTGAGAATGTTAAAACTGCTGATCAACCACATTTCAAAATGAAAATATGGCATTAATGCCGAAAGTATTCTTTTGGCGATATCTACAAAATGTGTAGATTGGACATAAAAACGCAAATGATTCTGTCAATACTGTTCATTTCCCAATTATTTAATATTCGAACTAAAAAAACCAAAACTTAGTTGTAAGTGCCACCCATAGAATGATGAACCCTTGAATACTCAGATTCCTGTAAATAAAATACCTGCTGTTAGTTTTTTCGTTAACTATATGAGTGTGTAATTTTATCTTGTGTGTGTGAATGCGTTTAATAGTTTATTTAAAAATATTTAATTTGTTGATACCAAGATTGTAAATAATGTATGTACCTCTCATTTCAGAGCCCTGAATATGATGATAAAATTTATGGAAACTGTCGGCAACTAAATAATTGGTTTCTGTCATCTTAGACCTTAAACCCATTAAAACACTCAACCTATATTGAGAAAAAAGGTCATAATAATTCTAAACAACGTTTAAAGATAAAATTGTGTTTTCTTAGAATGTACATGATGGTCCAATGACAACTTTCTACCACAATCTTCTGGCTTTAAAGTGATTATGTGGAGAATCCTAACGGGGGTGAGCACAACCCCTTGATTTTGAATACGGTGGAATGATGTTGCGATAGCTCATTTTGAATCTCATATCAAGTTTTATCTGATTCTGATTGAGAGAAATTGTAAAGTACCTACTATCGACTGACCAGAGCTTACGGAAACCTTCGTCAAGAACTCTACTCAATTTATATACGATGGGCGTTGAAGAAAAAAAGTATACACATTTTTTAAGATTTTACCGGAACTACTGACAACATCGTAATGAACGTATATGCTTTCGGAGCTGATACATCCAATGAATATGTTTTTATGTCTTAATCTCATAGAGGGCACTAGTTACACGATTCGTACCAAGTGGTATTGAACATAACATTTTAATATTAGATTACGAAACTGTTTACCGTTTTCGGAATATTTTGATTTGAAAATTATGAAGTAATAACTGATGCAGGTATAAAGTAGTGATACAATTATTAGTTATTATTATTATTATTTATTAAGCACGATGGAGCTCCTCCGCACTTTGATAGAAGGTGTCGTATTTGGTTGAGTAACTATTTTCCGAAACGATAGATTGGTAGAGGTGCAGAAGCTCTGATACATTGCAGTTCTCGGCCATGCGATTTTAATCTTTTGGGTTACACACCTTGGTTTTACTTTGAAGAGACAATTCATGCTACAGAGGCAAATTCACCTCAAGAATTAAAAGAGACACAATTCATCGTCACTTTAATGAATTCATAGCTGACCTCCAACCATAACTAATAAAAACCGGAAGTACAATATTGGATTATGACGTTGCAAAATCTGCTGAGTTGTTAGAGTTTCGGAGAATTTTTTTTTAAGCAATGGAATGATCAACATAGCCCGAGGCTACCATCGTAGACCATCCACCATGATTTTTTATCTCCGTAATATTTGCTCTTGATTGTGCTAACAAAGAAGAGAGTAATCTACGAAAACAGTGGCTTGTATATTGCTTTGATTCTGGCAGTTTCAGAATTTCGGCAACAATAAAGGGCATATTCCCACGTGTAGAATTGGCGGTGCAATTAATATTCATGTATTTCAAGAAACAACGACGATGTTAGATAACAGAAGGGAGGAAAGAAGATTTAGTACTACATCTCCTAAATTAAAAGATATAGAAAACAACATAATCCACATGACATGTTCTCTTTTTTCGAGAAACATAAATTGCTGACTACCCCAACATTGTCTAGTCTAATTGCTACAGGTTGATTTTAGAATTTGTCCCATTATTGAAATTGGCTATAACTTCCGTAGTATTCCAAGTACGCTGCAGGTTTTCAGTACTTTTTAAGGGTGCTATCGAAATTTCTGTGGCGCTTCAAATTTTCTAGAATTAAAAAAAAAATTCAAATGGAAACCATAGTGTCCTATGATAGTTTCCAATAGACTTTCTTTGGACAATTTCAAAAATATAGATTATAATACAGAGTGTACCAAGTATAACAGCCTATTGTAGAACTGGACCTATTTTAAATCTGAAAATTGTGATTATTATTTTTTCTGTTTTTCTTGTTTATAATTTTGATAGAGTATTCAATTCTGAATACATTCGTATTCAAATCGTTGTTTTTGTCGAAATACTTTTCAAAATATAGCGAAAAAACTGAAGAAAAAAGTATTCGGTATTATGTTCGTTTTTCCTATTCTAAATATCTTAAGGACAAACCGTTTTCACATTTATGAAGTCGAAGACTGCGGAAATATTATACATTTCTAGAATTCTGAAAAATTCTATAGTGAAATTGAAAACAAAAAAAAAACAGAAAACTATTGTTTTTTAAAATTTTTTTTTCATATAACAGAAAGTGATCAGGCTTCAAGAAAATTTTAGCTCGGTAGATGATGTCGAAACTGTGATTAAGAATCTCTGTTTTTAATTACTGTTCATATTAGAAACGAAAAGTTTCGAAAAACATTCCGTGAGTCTGTATAATTATATCCATAACTATAACTAATGTTTTCTAAATCAATTTGTCAGCTTACAATAATTGTGGAATATCAAGTTCTATGGCCTACTGACTTAGAAGGGTATAAATCGAAATCAAAACCTTCTTTGATTTCGTTGATCGAAGTTTTTTTTCGCAATTTGCGACACTAAATTCGGAAGTATATCATGATATATATTTTTTAAATTGTAATTTTTTCAAAAATTTGAAGCGGCACTGAAATTCCGATTGCACTTGTAAAAAGTATTGAAGAAACTGCCCTGAAGATGTCGAAATGGAAATCTGATCACCCTGTACTATCGATAATAGTCAACATATTTCCCAATAATACAGAAACACTAACTTTGGCTGTCGTGTTTTGATATCACTTATGATTCATTTGTTATTCCGATATCTTCTATTATCAAATTACTCTTCACGCCGACAGGCTCCAAATAAACCGAAATCCTAACCATGAAGATTTAATCATCTGCAGGAACAACAAAATCAAACATCGACAAACATATTCAACAGTGGAAAACCAAAAACAAAAATTGGACTAGAACACAATTCTTTTTTATTTGTAAACAAACCATTGTTAGTAACCAAAGCTTTGGCAACGTTTACCTTCCCTTCACAACAACGTTGTCTTTATTTGAATATTAAAATGTATTTTGAAATTGAATGTCATTACAAATTCTCCTATTTTATTATCGGGAATAGAGCAGGTATGAAAAAACATTGTATGATATTTGTGTTAAAACTGATTTGATTTTGTTCGTGAAATTATTCAATTCACTTCTTTCATTTCAGCCAATTTTTCACTCACAAAATAAAACATCACTTTTTAATTTACCTGTCACATAGTAGAAAATCATCAAAAGGCCCTGGCCAGTCAACTTTTAAAATCAATGTTACGCATTTCAAGAACAAACTCAAATATACAGGTTGATTCGCGCAAACTCAGCCCAGTCTTGAATAATGTCAAGTATAAATAAACCGCATTTTCCAATATCTTAGATGCAGGGGAAACCCAGAGCGCGAAATAATAGGTATAATATAAATGAATAGCAAACATATAGCAATAATGCATTTTCGGAAAACGACCAAGACAAAAATTTCCACTCACCCTGAAAAGCAATTTGTTGCTTTTAAAAGTTTTTGTTTCGTTCAACACACAAAATATAAGTCACTTATGCCATTCGAGTAATACACATTCCGTTTAACCCGGTCGAAAAGTATAAACAACCGTTTCGGCTTACTCACATGAGAGAAAACGCAGCGTTGCCAAGTCGATAACTAAAATTACCCAAATATTTTATCGTACTGGGAGCGTCAGTTGTATTAGAATCTGCAGAAGCATCAATATTTCACTTCAGGATAAGTTAAATATCAAGTAGTATCAATAGTAGAATTCAATTTTAATGTAATTCAGATAATATCGGTTGATACTGCAACAAGAAGATGATAATAAGCATTTTCTTGAATGAGCAGAGTTTCAACATATAAAATTTCTCATAATTCAGAGATTGAATTTATTTTTCAAGGAAGATGGATGGCTTTGAAACGTGAATTAATATCGCTTGTAAACAAGTAGAGGATCATTTATTGAAAAGGTTTTCATATTCTTTGAGAAAAATTAGGGTGATAATGACAATAAAAAATCCTTTCTTCTCGAGAAAATTTCAAATTAAAAAAAGGAATAAAAATCGAAGCTTACAAATCCACTCAAACCTACACCTTGATGCCCTCTCGATACTCGATATTCAACTTATTGTGATCACATTTCGAATAATTAGATACTCACAGGCCTGTTAATGTTCAAAACATTCAGCACTCAATCATCAGACGAATATAATATTTCAACGAATTGTAGGAATGTGTTTTATATGCTCACCAAATGTTAAAGGATATATCGACAGACGTTATATTAGTCAAATGAGAGATTTGCTGATTCAAATCGAGAAATTCGGGGTTTCCCCGGGTATCATGGAATGGAAGGAATGTTTATCTCTGTCATGAATTTTTACAAAGGCACTGGTCTGATAAGAACTAGTGAAGAGTCAAAATATCTTGAAATTCCACTAAGTCTGACAACTATGGTTGCTTTTCTGGATGGAATCAACAGCGATGCCAGAGTCATGCCATGTTTCAGTTTGCACATTGACGAAAGGTTATCGAAGGTTCCCGATGATCCTTCGATTCGAGGAAATTCATCACATTTAATATTTGCACTTCGGAATCAGCTGACGAGCATTAACACTTTTTTTCAGGATAGTCTGGGTCAATAGTTGAAACTCAGTACTTGTCCCCATTACATTAGTGAGGTTAGGATGTTCAACTTTTTCAGCATAGGAGTCGTAGTTATATTTAACTTCTAGATATAACAACGGTTTTTAAAAGTCAACATGAGAAGAGATATTCGCATTAAGGTTCACTGCTACTCCTCTCATTTTCTATAATAGTTGGGGAAACCATGGGGGAAAATTTAGATTTATATGGGCGTGTCAGATTAATAAAAGGGGGATATATCTTGGACCATGTAGAGCACATCTACCAAAAATTAGACCTGTATACTGGGTGGTTCACGAAGATTGTTCGTTAGAATATTTCAAGGAAAGACTCGAGATAATCATTATGGTTAAGTTTCGTCAGGAGATATGAATGAATTCTTGGATGAAATTTTAGTTTTGTTCGACTTCCGGTTTTACCGGAACTGATGGCAACTTTCGTTTTTTAAATGTATTACCCAGTTCTTTCATTGATAATCAGATTACGGATTGAATTCCACATCATTTCAAAGTGTCAGCTGCATATTATTTTCAGAAAATTCGTCTGAAATCTAAATTTTGGCATGAATATTCCTAAGCTTCTATATTTCATAACAATGCTTCTCCTTCGTTAATTAAAAATTCCATTGAACATACAGGTTGTTTCGAATTTCAAAGTCACTCATGACAAAAACCACAAAATTATTTTTTTCAAATGAAAAATAGCATAAGAGCCAGTGACCAATTTTCAGTTGTCATTTTAAAAGTATTGAAAATTTACTTACTGTTTAATGTCTGCTCGACAATAGAAACTATAGTTCTGGCAGCCCGCAATGGCCGGATTTGATTACCCTAACATTTTTAAGAATTTCGTCGACCTATCAGACGTTTCTGGAAAACTGAACCCATTTGAAATCTGAAAATTTTTTTTTTGTTTTTTCGATTTAAATTTTATGAGTTTTCAATTCTGAATACACTCCTATTAAAATCGTTGCATTCGTCGAATTACTTCTCAAAATATGAAGAAAAAAGAGAGATAAGAGTATTCGGTATTATGTTTGTTATTCCTAATCTAAATATCTTATGAACAAACCGTTTTTCTAGAATTTTGTAAAACTCGCTACAGGGTGTTCCAAATGTTGGGTCACAAATTGGGATCAAGGTTGGCTCATAACTTTCGTTTTTCGAATTAGAACCCAATTTTTTTATGTTTGCTTTGGATTCTGCGGAGAAAAAATAATGATAGTGTTCTCACATGTTGATTTTCCTGAAATGAATAATTCTTGAGTTATATGGGATTTTTTGATTTCATGTTGTACCTAGAGTAAAATTCATAAAATCTGATTCATATCAATAATGATGAATAAATTCGGAAAAAGGTCTGTCACTAGTGAATTATTGGAATAATTTATCGTCTATGACCAAGATTATTGTTGATATGAAACAGATTTTATGAATTTGACTCTACGTCCGACATAAAATCAGAAAACCCTGAATAACTCAATAAGTATTCATTTCAGGAGCATTAACATGTAAGATACTATCATTCTTTTCCTGGGCAGAATCCAACGCAAACATAAAAAAATTGGGTTCTAATTCGAAAAACGAAAGTTATGAGCCAATCTTGATCCCAATTTTTGACCCAACATTTGGAATACCCAGCGATGAGTTTTTCAAAATTCTGAAAATTTACAATATTTTCACAGTCTTCGACGTTAAAAATGTGAAAACGGTTTGTGCATAAGATATTTAGAATAGGAATGACAAACATAATATCGAATACTCTTATATCTCTTTTTTCTTCATATTTTGGAAAGTATTTCGACGAATGCAACGACGAATTGAATACTCTATCAAAATTTGAAACGAAAAAAACAGAAAAAAAAGTTTTTTTTTCATAGAATAGAATAGAATAGAAAAATTTATTGATACTTTCAGATATCACAAATATATAAAGGATAGGACAAAAAATAAAAAAAAACAAATGCATACTATAGATACAAACATCAAATTAACTGATCAGAGAAATATTCTCTTGGCTTATAAAAACCCTTAGAACATAATAGCATTTTAATGTCTCTCTTGAATTGTTTCTCATTCAGTGTCTTGAACCTGTTGGATAGATGATTATAAAAAGAAATTCCGGCAAATTTAGGCTAGGCCCTGTATTTTGAAGATGAGTGCTTAAGTATATTCAACAAATAGTGATGTCTAGTTCTATAGTATTGAAAGTCTGAACATTTCTCCAAGTTAGTTCACCCTTCTCGAAGCAAACGTGCACAAATTCAATAAACTCAGAACAGGCATACCCTCTATAAGTGAAAGTGGTCAGACTTGAAGAATATTTTAGCTCGGTAGATGATGTCAAATTATAAAATAATCCCAATTTTCAGATTTCAAATAGGTCCAGGTCTCCAGAAAAGTCTAATAGGTCGTCGAACTTGGTACACCCTTTATATTTTGGGATTAAAAATTATGCATATTAAGAAAATACATCCTGATGCCAACTACCCAGTTCGCTTCTCCAATCCTCTCATTTTTGTCACTTTGACAAATTTTTTCTACCCTCTTAAAAATGTTATCAAACCCGGCCTAGTTTTTATTGTAGACGCAACGCAGATATTAAACATTGAGTAGGTAAATTTTCAAGACTTTTGAAATGACAACTGACTCTTCCTCTAACACCATTTGAACTCAACATTGATAATTTTGGCCATAGTGTACTTGGTGAATATTTCTGCGACTGGGGATCGAATAAATTAGTCGTCGACACCGTCCACAAAATTTTTTATTCTCCACAATCTGCACTCCTGCAAATCTGCATAGGCTTTACAATTGGCAGCTTTAGATTCTCCGGAACAAAATATTCATGGGTATTTGAGACTTGAGTTTGACATTTCATCAATTTTATCCCTGACAAGAAGCAAAAATAAAACCAGTTAATCATGATTCTCACAAACACGACAATAGCAACGTTAAAAATCCAATTAATACAAAAGTTTACAATATAAAATCGTTTCAATCATAAAAAATCTATTGATCACAAATCACAACAATGGAAACATAAATACTAAAATGTAACTATGACAACCTCGAGAAATATATTCCGTTCATAATTTCCTAGTTGTATAAACAGCAATTCTTATTCTTCAAAGTTTAAGGTTGTGATGATAATGGAAATTGTTGGAACGTGTCGTTCAGTGAACTGTATGCAATAAAAATGAATAATATTGAATTAGGGAATGAGATCATATTTGTTACTATTCCTGATTCCGAAAACGGAATGGCACGTTGTTATTATATCGAAATAACATTGTTATTAAATTCCACCCATGAAGAATTTTAACCCTCGCTTCTTTATGCAATATCGAAATTGAAAATGCTTGAACCAGCCTGTCAGTTAAAACTCTACTCCTTCAATTCCAAGTTAAGTTGCCAAATTGCTGAACTTTGGGAGTTTGACATCGAAAGAGTGAAGAACCGTGGTCTATTGTAATTATTTCACTTAACGTTTCGCCTATATATGCGGAAGGTATCTTCAGATTCTTGGTCTTAGTCACTAATTGTGAACGGGATATTCTTGATAATGGCATATTTGTTGAAAGATTATTTGGCCTGTTTCCATTATCTACGTGGTGGTTGTTGATACCGACGTTTCGGCAAGCATTCGCCTGCCGTCTTCATGGTGTTGTTGGTCCTTATAAGGACCGGTGTTTGCCAAACTTATTCTGTCTGGACCTGTGTGCTCCATACTTTTTCAATTTCGCAATTACACTGTGGGGATTCGAAGGCGTATTATGTATTAAGAATACTTTTTGTGAAGATTTAATTTGGGTTTTCTCTCCCAGCCTCTGAAACAAGAAACAATTTGAAAAAATTTTTAAATAATAGAAGAAAGGCCCCTGCGTAAAAATTTGAGCACTAATTTGTTTCTTCAAAAGAAGAAATTGTTGCCTAACAATGAACAAAAAGAAAACACTTTGAATTCTGAAGCGTAACGTTTCATTGTCACGATTCTACGAAGTTGTATAAAAAATAGAAATTGTCTGACGAAGGAGTCTGATTTAGACTCCGAAACGTTACGCTTCAGAGTTCAAAGTGTTTTCTTTTTGTTCATTGTTAGGCAACAATTTCTTCTTGTAAAGTTTTGGCCCCTGACAAATTAGTGCTCAAATTTTTACGCAGGGGCCTTTCTTCTATTATTTAAAAAAATGTTCTAATTGTTTCTTGTTTCAGGTACTGGGAGCGAAAACCCAAATTAAGTTTTAAGGAATATGCAGAGATCTCCCAGACAATATTTCAATAGATAATACTTTTTATGGTGGAGGTCACCTTGGCAGTAGGTTGGGTTAGGTTAAGGTCAGGTCTGGTTCGTGTTGGGATTAATTAATCCCGTGGGCAGAGTTCGACCTCCTCAATTCAGATCTTAGTTTGGGCACCCAGACATTCTTTATTTCCAGAGAAGGCGTGCTTATTGGGTTGGGAGTTATCGCCATGAAAGCTGCTTTGTTCAACTTCCTCCTTCTCCATCCTTCTTCCTTTGATATTATGGAAGCTTCCAACCAATTTCCAAGCATGTTGGGCTATCCTTAATTTATCTTTTTCTTCCAGTTGGGCTAGTCTATAATGCTATTTGATTCTAACTTGCAGGGGGCGTTTAGTTTCCCCAATGTGGGATTTGCCACATTGACATGGTATTTTATAGACGCATTCTTTATTTCTTTGATTTTCTATGTCAGGTTTCAACTTCTTGAATTTTCCACTGTTAGTAGAGTGGAGAAGAAATGGAGAAGGCATTGATATTCTTACACGTGCTGGAAATTTTTTCCAAGATAACAGTGTATGTAGGGGCTTGGGTTGAAATTCTAGCCCACAAGTTGATACCACACCGTCTTGTGGCGCCTTCTAGTGAAGGAGATCTTTAATGTCTTAATGTTATAAATTACATAGTTCCCTCTGAAAAACCTTATTTTCTTACAGGAAAAAGTTATTGACGTGAGTAAACCAGTAAATTTTAAGAGGAGATAAAGCTACAAAAACTCTTATAAAATCAGTATATCAGTATCTACATTCTTTCAAACACCACCAATTACCAATCTCAATCGGACAAGAGGTGTACGAACTCACAATATTAAGGTTCTTACCTTGAGGCTTCTATTCATATACTATAGTGCTCGATTCTATTATCCTACGTATGATTTTCCATTTAAATATGATGGTGATCATTCGCAGCAAAAATATTCTACAAGGAAAAAGCAATATGTTGTGAATATTAATATTCTTTGTGTGTCAATTGAATGGCTGTAAATAGCTTTTCATACTGCTCGCAGTTCGTTTAATGAAAGGGAGTGACGTTCTTTATTGCCACTGGGCAAATGGTTTGCTGATTTCGAATTTGCATTATGGAATAACCCAGATAACACTCACAGTTTCCTCGTTCAAAGAATGAAATTCGGCGAGGGAAAACATCAGTAATTAATTAATCATTTGTTGCACCGAGGAGTTTATCAACTGACAAGCTATTTTTACGTCAATGATAATTTCGAATGAGATAATGCGCAAAAATAAATTCTTCTTAGAAACTAATTCTCATATTCTGTGGACATAAACAGTACTGAAGTTGAATGACTTACTCTTCTGATGTTTCAAATCGTGGGATAATATTCTTTAATCTGGATAGATTACGTATATCGATTATCAATAATTCTTATCTTCAATAAACATAGATTCAAAAGTTTCGCATCAATATAGCCCTCGGAAAGTAATTTATCCTCCAAATAATCGGAATATACAGATGGGGTCAAAAATCTGTGCCCATCTTTTTGAGGGTGATAGTATACATTGAAAAATAAGTCTAGTTTAATAAATAATCTCATAGCCCAAAATGCATATTGAGGGAGATATATCCTTCCAATGTTGCTAAAATTTAAAAAAATTCTCAGCATAACTTCTAAATGGTTAAGGCCACCAGATTGAAACTGCGTGCATAATGTATGTTGAGATATTCCTCAACATAATGTATGTTGTTAAAAAACATTTTTCCAACATTTATACATTTCTGACCTCAATATAAAGGGTTTTTTTCGTTCGTTGTATTCGTTTTCGAAATATTTGAGTTTTTGTAGTCACATGATGTCAGAGATTCATTCATCTCTTCTGTTCTCAATGTTGTCAACAATGAGTATGACCCAACAAAGTTTGTATAAAAATAAATTTTATTCATATATTGAAACTGATTTTCAAAAATTCGATATACAGGGTTGTTTCGGGGATTTAAACGATTCCTAATTTTTTGTTATAGACCTGGATTCCCCTTGCGATTATTGAATGATACATTCGAGCTCTGAATAGAAGACACATTTGCCAAATATGCAGAAAATATAACAGGTGGTTCGTCTGATATTGCCTCAGGAAGAAACGAGCAAAATTCATAAAACCTCCTGTATCTCGGTGACGAAAACTGTGAGAATTCATAAATGTGGCATTTTCAGAACCACCTCGGTGCCACCTATCCGCCCGATGCGTTTCTCCGTTTCCCAATGAAACACCCTGTATATGACTGTTAGAGTCTCTGCATGTAGACTGTGTCCCATTTTTTGAGTGCACTGTATCTCAACCATTTATAGAGATAGGGACATGCGGTTCGCGCGACCCAGTATAACTTTTTTGTTAAATTTACAGATCCATGAACAGAAAAATTGCAACTTCTTTTGTTCCAGAAATTCAGGGCAGAAACAAAAATGTTCAATTTTTGAAATGTTTTTATTTCTCAGATCCTGTATGAGATGAAAAGGAGCATCTCATACAGGACCTCAGATATCTTTACATATAAGTCGGTGGCATAGTTAAAATTTTTTCTGAGAGCACTGTTTTCAAGATTGGTTATTCACCCTGTATATTTCAATGCAGAATTATTTTTCTGATACATTAATGTATCACAACCTTATCTTAAATAAATTTCAGCTTCGAGAGCTATTTATGTGTTTTTTTTTTAATAGTAGGCCATGAATTATTCCTCACATAAATGAAAGTTGAACATGCATAAAAAAATATCAATATTTTTTTCAATTTGCAAGTTTATTTTGAAGAGTGATACTTTGAGTTTCTTCTTGATATATAATTGAATCAATAGTGCTAAATCACATGTCATTTTAGAAAAAATATTAAATACAGGGTGAAAACGAAAATGTGCACTTTTTGGAGATGTTATTATTTCTCGTGTCCTGTATGAAATAAAGAAAAAATGGAAACTTCTTTTGATAAATTATTCCACGTAGAAGTCAGTGGCGTAATTAAATTTTTTTTTCAGAGCACTGATTCAAAGATTGAGCACAAACTTATAACTGTGGAAATATTGTAACATGACTAGAATTTCACAGAGTGTTCCAAATGTTGGGTCCAAAATTGGGATACCCATACCCTTTGTTTTACGAATTAGAACTATATTTTTTCATGATTGTGTTGGATTATGCGAAGAAAAATAATGATAGCGTTTGAAACGCTGATGCACCTTAAATGAATAATTCCTGAGTTATTGATTTTTATGTTGATTTTATGTCGTACCTAGAGTCAAATTCATAGAATCTGTTTCATATTAACAATGAAAAATAAAATAGGCAAATAGCTCTGTCACTAGAGTGAATTATTGGAAGAATTTATCTTCTATGAATATAGATCATTGTTGATATGAAACAGATTTTATGAATTTGACTCTAAGTACGACATAAAATCAGAAAATTTGAACTCCATCATCTATTAATAAGTAAAAACAACGAATTATGAGAAAATTTGTAGATATATTCAAAAGTTTGTGTATATTATAAAAATTATATTCTCCTATGAAATAGCTGCCATATAGTTAGGAATAATCAATTGTTGATTTGTAAGATGTGTCAGGGTTCAGTCTCAAAATCTCAATTTCGATCCAGAATTGCTTCCGCCTTTCAACTCATTGCTTGGAGAAACTTGTGTGTTAACAGTGGTAAGATATTTTCTGTTCTCGTGAAGTTCAATAACTTTCTTGGAGTTTTCTACGAAAGACATAAGCCCTCTAGACATGTAATATGGACGACTGATTCCGTCATTTTTCTCGCAGTCCTCACAAAAGCAGAGAAAGATTGTATCAATTATCATCTGAAACAAAAATTTTTCTTTTAATAGGTACACTGTACGAATTTGAATCTAACAAAGATGTTAACTTTGTTTGTTTGTAATTTTAATTGTATGTTCGTCTGTTTCAGACTGTCAATCTCAGAAATTATAGGTTCGACGAATTCTTTTTTCTACTGATCACAGATTTCATTTGGATGATTATACTCTACATCGTGAGCCTTGTGAAGTTGGCCCATGAAATGCGAATTTCATTCTAGGTCTACGTTTGTCCACTTTTTTTAAAATTTTTCCAGGCACCGTTCAAGAAATTGAAAATGAAATTATTGCGGTGAATTTGTTTCTCTTCCCCTTAAGAACCGTGTCAATCAATCGTACAAAATTTTGGAAAGTGAATGCATAGGCCCATATTTGTCTATCTAGTATCATTGGTCAAGACACCATTAAAAACATGAAAAAAATCTCTCGAAATATTCAAAACCCTTCGTTAGATTTTAATGATACGAAATTCATGTTTCTTTGAAAGTTTTGTGAGATTCTATAAGGTGGTGTGATCTCCTCTCCCCCAATGTTGAGCAAAGTTGGCGAATTTTCAAAACAGTAAAAAAATTTCTGTTGGAAATTTTTCAAAGCAGTTGGAAAAGTTTCGATTTGAGGGGATGGAATACAAATTTCCAAGGGAGTCGTGAAATAAGAAGTAATTTGAATTTATTTGAAATAAAGTTTGCAACCCCCAACTCGGAAATTATTGAGTTGAATCATTAATCAACTAAACTGTACTCAAGAATAAAAACTGAACTTAAGAATGAAACAAAAAGAGGAAATCAAAGTTGCAAATATCATAGAACAACATTTATCTAACAAAAAAGATTCCATAAAATAAAGAAACCTACCTTACCTTGATTAAAACTCAGCCTTACCTTTGCTACCACATGACATAAAATAAAGAAAAGCTACACATATCTAAGGAATTAGGAATAAAACGAGGAATGTGTTTCGAAGTTTCAAGCATTATTCTCAAAAAAATATATACCTACCTACATAATTGAATGTTAGGTAGACGGAAGAAAAAGTTAATTACTCACGAATTCAATAATTTTTTTTCCTAAAAACGATATTAAAGTTTAAAACACCATTTGTAATTTCCATTCTTTCAATATGGAGTTGGATAGTTTTCGATGCTTCCCCCCCCCAAAAAAAAATTTGGCTCCGAGCCCGTGCCTGCAGAAATAGAAAAGTAATAACGAAAATGTTTGCCGAAATATAAGCTCAAACGAACTGAAGTATAGATATCGTTCAAAAAACTCAGAAATAACAGCTTACGAATGATATTCAGTTCATGATAGAGGTGAATGAATAATTCAACCTTTTGTTCTCTTTTTACCTTTTACAAAAAAATATATTCAAAATTTGATTCATTTTCTTCCACACAAACTAGGGGGATTTTGCAGTCTTATTACACCTTATTCAGAACTTGATTATAAGGGTTTGGAAGTTTTACACTATTATAAATAGAATTGATGATGGAAATCTTTTCTTTACCTCGTAGACTGTGAGGAAGCAATGTGAGACAAAGTATGCAAATAAGCCAACCAAAGTTAACGGTACCCAAATATGCTGAAGTCCTTCCTTTTTCTGAAAAAAAAATAATGAAATTAAAGAGGTACAGCATGAGTTACAGCCAACTAAATAACTGAAAAAAAAAACTTTCAGAAACTTCGTCGACATTTCAAAAAACTGCATGCAGGTGCGCAAATTTTTCATCAAGAGTGCACTTTGAAAGCAAATCTATAGTGAATTTGGCAATTTTCGAATTGTCAAAAAGAATAGAATTTTTGCATTGATTAGTGTAAAGTGTAAAGATTTTAAAAAATGGTGGTTTTCCAATTTTTCCAGTGTGATATAAAGATTTCGAAATACTGAGCTACATTTACCTCTAGTATCTTCATTCCGACAAAAACTGTTAGAATAACGGTTATTACTTTCCCCAGAAAGAGGGTAATATCTCCTATTGAGTTAATAGCAGCTACTCTCAAAGTATTTGCAACTAATAGCCGAAAAGCTTGTCGTCCACCTTTACAGAAAGAGTAACCATATGCAGCTGAAAAATGAATGGAAAATTAAACATGATGAAAGAGATACATCGATGTTGAAAAATTCAATCTTAACATATATAGGTTTTTCACTGTTCGAATGTAAGTAATTGAACATCTTCTAAAAGGCTGGTCCAATTTAGATGAATTTTTTTGTGCGTGTTCCATGATTGCATTCGAAGATGGTTAAGATTCATTATGTGGTGAATTTTATTCCAATTGCATTATTCTCTTCATAATTTCAAATCCGTCACTCGTTTTTAGAAAGAGTTGAGAAAGGGTATACCTGATGAACCCGCTCTATCTTCTGACCACATATACATTCTCATACGTGCAGACTTTGCTATCCAAAAACATTTCTACTATAGGATCAAGTGAAACATTATTCAGGTATAGGCCAAGCAAATTGGACTGCCTGGAAATATTTGGTGGAGTTCTGGAAACAGTTTTAATAATTTATTTGGGCCTCTAATGATAGTAGTTTGAGTTTTGCCCCAATTTCCCAGTGGAGCGTATGTCGTGACGTTTGAAAAACCTCGAAATTTTCGGACTATTTTAGGTTTTTCTCGAATAGCTCCTAAACTAAGCACTTAACCAATAACACTGTTGTATTCAAAAGTGTTCAGCATTAAAGTCTGCTTCTAAAAAGTATTACGATATTATAGTTCGAATGAGTAGTTTTATAGAAATCATACTTCGAAATATAGCAAATTGTTACACTTTTTGAAAAAACACATTTTTTTCATTATAAAACGTATAATATCTTTGGAACTACGAGTTTCAGAATGAAATGTTATAGAATCAGAGTTGTAGACCATCAAATTGTGATGAAAACGTAACCCGCCCCCTCCCATCCACAATGTAAAATTGCGCAGTAGATCATCCTACTGAGGATGCTGATCATTTAATCATAGCTAGTTGAAGTTGCTCATCAGTCCCATGAGAGTGTGTTATTTTTGGAGAGGACACTGACCTTCTTGTAATTATTCCTTCATGTTTTTAGTGGTTTGGTAAAGGATAATCGAAATTACTGAAGACGGTATTAACTGAATCAATTATAATAACAAACGTGGAACTCATAAACTAATAACTAACAATACAACTCGTTACTAAGAACAATATATTACATATTTTTATTACCTGTAAATACGTCCCTAGCGAGTGTTGTCGAGGTGGTGCAGCAGTTGAAGGGAAGCAAGATTAATTGAGGTTTTGCTTAACAATACATTCAATTGCTTGAAATTATTTTTATAAAGGGCTACCATGCATTTCTTCCCTGTCTCGTCGACCTTACCGGCAAGAGCATTAGATTTGCTAAACAATTCTGCTGCTTTCAGAAGGTTTGTGTTGATTTCAAACGTCTTTGGTAATTTCATTTTTCCTTTACCGAAAAATGATGACGTAGTGTCGCAGCCATTAAAAGCATTCAGGAATAATACGTTGTTTTTCGAAACAGAGAAGAACTTGTAGTGCAAGGAAAAATAGACAATTTATTGTCTTGCTTGCCTTTGCCAGGCTTTATTAAAAAAATTTTTGGTGCACATAGGGGCTGGAGCAGTCAAGTCAAAATTACAAGAAGGTCAGTCTCCTCCCCAACATTATCCACACACTCATGAGACTGCTGAGCAAATTCAACAGCACTTAGCTACGATGAAATGGTCAGCATCCTCAGCAGGATGAGCTACTGCGCGATTTAACATTGTGGTTTGGAGGGGTGGGGTCATGTTTTTATCACAATATGATGGTCTAAAACTCTTATTTTACGTTTTATAGTAAAAAAATATGTTTTTTGAAAAGTGTAAAAATTTGCCATATTTCGACGTATGATTTCTACCAAACTACTCGTTCAAATAAAATGTCGTAGTACTTTTTAGAAACAGAATTTGATGCTTAACACTTTTGAATGTCACAAAGTTTTTGATAAAGTGATTAGTTTAGGAGCTATTCGAGAAAAACCTAAAATAGTCCGAAAATTTCGAGGTTTTTCGAACGTGACGACATACGCTCCACTGGGAAATTGGGGCAAAGCTCAAACTAATCTTATTAGAGACCTAAAAGAATGATTAAAACAGTTTCCTGAACTCCACCAATCATTTCCAGGAACACCATTTTTTGAAGCTAATTTGCTTGGCCTATTAGGAGGTAGGAGCAGAATAAGATTCTAATATAATAAATAAACAGTGGCAAAAAGAAAAAATATTAACTTACCAACTTCAATATAAGCGTTCCTTGTTAAATATTTGAGAATCTTTTCGAAACAATAGAGACAACACTGACAACATCGCAGAATATTTTTAGCGCAAGAACCTTCCCGTCCTTTCAACTTGGCTTCCACAAATTTCAATATTATCCTGAGAAATTGCACAATGGCTATCACTAGAGAACCCAAAGCCACTGATCCCAAGTGGTATCGAATCAGATTTCTCATGCTGTGATAAATCGGCCAATCCAATCTAGTTTTATCTCTAGAAAATCAGGAAGTGTTAAAAAAAATCTACGGTTAGCTTGGCCATACCTTGTGAAATACCAAAAAGAAACTGCGCCAGCTATAACCATATGCTGACAACCGACGAGAAATTGAGCCATCCACAACATTCCAAATACATTTTGCCATCTGGTGATCTTCATCCAACCATTTTTTTCGTATTGAAATACCCCATGGCTTACCTCTGTCAAAATGCCCGAACTTTCTATCCATAAACTGAAGAAGAACCAAAGAGCAATCACACTTCCAAGACATATGAATGTCTGAAAAATGAGAATGATAGATTATTTAGTTCTACAGTTTCTTTTCGATGAAATGTTCAACTTTCATCGTAGCCTTTTCATCAAATATACTCACTAATACCGGCAGGAAAATTAAAGCAGGCATAGCAGCAATAGCTTTTCCAGACTCTCTGAAAAGTTGAATCACTATTTTCACCCTTTTCCTAAGCACCAAAATGACCAGAATGACCAAAATAGTTGTAACAGAAGAAGCTATCGCGAAAGCCAAGATGGTGTCTTTTTTCCTGGTTTCTACGATTGGAAGGAGTTCTCTTTGAATGTTTTCTTGATCGCTGCTCAAATTCATCCAGATATTCCTTGAAAAAAAATTAACTAATTCTATTGGGATTTTTTCCTTAGTAATACAAAAAAAAATTCAAAGAGAAAAAGCAATGCTCAGAAAGTGCTGTGTTTTTCAAAATTACCTCATAAAAAGAAAAACAAATTTTTTTTCGTCTATTAAGCGATTGGCATAGTGCCATGAACCAGAATATTTCAAGATTTATTTTTATTCATTGTATTAATGTACCCAAAATTATACTTTAACTCTAATACGTATTTTATTGAGCTAAATAGTTATTAATGAAAATTATTTATTTTTTTTTTGGATTGATTCATTCATTTATTTCAAAATCATACAATTTTCGTGGAAAATCCAAAACGTACATATTTGATTGATTTTTGAATTTATGATTTCTTTTTTATTTTTCATTTGATTATTTTTATTTTTTCATCTCATTTAATATTTTTGTGTTAATGCTTTCCTGAAAAAATGGGAATATAATTTAATATTCTAAATCAACCTATTTGAATCATGAATCATATCTTGAAAAACTTTCATTTTCACTCACCATAACCAAATGGTAACTGCTATACAGGCTACAACTACTCCAACCAATAGTCCCCAAACCACATAGCCAACCAAGTATCTAAACGCAACTAACAGCACTGACGATATCACTGAAATTTTTTTATTAATTAATTAAAAATCCCATCAAATTAAATATTTTGATTCCTATTCTAATGTGTCAGCGAGATGTGGTTTCATATGGCATATCGATACTATCCGAGTAAAAGTGTGAATGAATGTATAAATTATATTTTTTCACCAAAGCATTTTTTTACGAACTTCCAGTATTGGTAACAGAGATAATATTGAAATCATCGAAACACAAAACTATTTCTTGTTCAAAAAAACATGTTTCGAATTAGCTTCTCTCTCTTATCTCTTTTATTTCTTCGAGTATCAACCAATAAATTATTAATTTCATAAATTTTTCGAATTATAATCAAACCTGAATTATATCTTCCACTCACTAACATTTCAATTATTTATGCCTGCCATAAAGTCCTGAGATCATTCTGTTTGAATGAGCACACCTTTCATAATATACTTACATAAAGATATAAAGAAGAGATAAATAATTTCCGTTAAGCAAAGGTGAAAATCTTCAGATACCTCCTGGAAATTTATAGTTTTAAATTAATGAATGAGAATAATATGCTACATTATGTTACTAATCGAATTGTAAGGAAGTCGTATACTTACTTGGAAAAAGTTGCTTATTCCAGTCTTAGAAATGAATTTGTCCACTATTTTGTGCGTTGCGTTTGGAATACATCTATTGAAGAATGAGCGACTGGAAATTCAATGATACAAAATAAGCGGAAAAAATATTCATCGAAAAACTATAAAATATTTCAGTGTTATGTGCTGTATGATCAACTTTGGCATATGATAGAATTTCTAATTGTGAACATTTTTTTCCTATCAACATGAATTTGATTCAATTTTTAATCTATATAATAAGTTACATTCATGTTCCCATCAAAAGTGTACTGACAAATTCAATACCGGTTGGTATGACAGTTGGGGTTATTTTAATTAATCCATTGACACTTGGGTAATGTTCTCAATAAGCAAGCAATGCATTATTTCTCAATTAGGAGTATCCTTGCTAGTATTGTGTTTGTGCATGTGTATTCTTACAAAAACTACACACATTATCAATCAGAATAACAGAATCATATCAACAATTATTTTCGTTTTACTGCCTCCTTTAAGGAGGTTATATATTTTTCAAAATCCTTGTATCTTGTAAAACTAAAGAATCAGAATCATCTTCCAGGGTTAGTAATAGAGTATATATTTTATAACGAAATTGTAAGTGACAATTTGAAAAATTAAAAAATTTAAAAGTATTCTTGACTGGTGGGGGTTAACCCCTCCATGACTCAACTTTAGTTATGCCAATGACCGGGGCCATCATAATGATAAAACATAATGAGAACCGTTGCATCCGCCATTTCGTATCTCGAGTCAAGCCATATTCATTATTCGAATTATTCACGAGAAAAACGTTCATTGAATCCAATCGGTATGAGAAATAATATTTTTTGTTTCATGCAATGGCAATTCATCAGAAAAATTATTAGATTACGAAATAATTCATTGAACCACCTGTTATCACATAATATAATATGACATATCATAAAGTGGAGGATTCAAGTGACTATAATGGGTAAAATATATGTCGAAGACTCACCCTGTATAATATAATGTATAATAGCAACAATACTAATAATAGTATATTATTTTATAAGGAGGAGAAGTGTCACTTTTCATGGCGAGCTTGAGTTTACCCGCCGAACGTAGTGAGGCGGGTAATTGAAAGCGAGCCATGAAAAGTCACTTCTACTCCGAATGAAATATGTTATTTTATTTTCAAACGTTTTGAAATTCATGAAAATCTGAATATCCACTTTTGGATTGATTCACATTTGGGTACATGATTCTATCCACTTACGATCGTTATAATTGAATGAATTATGGGACATTTGCCTAGTTACGGTTGCCACGCACAATTGATTCTGACAGATATGAAGTAAAATAATCAATCATTTGCAAGCTGGTGGGAAGTGGTTGAAAGTGAAAATGTCTTCAGAAATTGAGGTTTTGGCCATTGAAGCAGTCTTTTCCCTCGAACCATCGAAGTCAATGGAAAAATATTCTGCAGCATACCTATGATCACTTCGTGAATTGGTGCAATTCGAAAAATGTGACAAATTACCAAGAGAATGTGCTTCTAGCATATTTTAACTTAATGGCTAGTGGAATAAAATGGAAATCCTCTGCTTTGTGAGACCAATATTCAATGATAAAGTCGCAACTAGCGATCACACATGAAATAGTTATTGGTAAATACCTGAAGTTGGGCGTATTTTTGCAGGGTAACACTTTTCCTGCCGCCGGCCGGAAAAGTGTTGCTATGCAACACTTTTCCGGCCGGCGGCAGGAAAAGTGTTACTACGCAAAAATACGCGCAACTTCAGGAATTTACCAACATCTATTTCATATTATGTGATCGCTAGTTGCGACTTTATCATTGAATATTGGACTCACAAAGCAGAGGATTTCCATTTTATTCCACTAGCCATTAAGTTAAAATATGCTAGAAGCACATTCTCTTGGTAAACTGTCACATTTTTCGAATTGCACCAATTCACGAAGTGATCATAGGTATGCTGCAGAATATTTTTCAATTGACTTCGATGGTTCGAGGGAAAAGACTGCTTCAATGGCCAAAACCTCAATTTCTGAAGACATTTTCACTTTCAACCACTTCTCACCAGCTTGCAAATGATTATTTTGCTTCATATCTGTCAGAATCAATTGTGCGTGGCAACCGTAACTAGGCAAATGTCCCATAATTCATTCAATTATAACGATCGTAAGTGGATAGAATCCTGTACCCAAATGTGAATCAATCCAAAAGTGGATATTCAGATTTTCATGAATTTCAAAACGTTTGAAAATAAAATAACATATTTCATTCGGAGTAGAAGTGACTTTTCATGGCTCGCTTTCAATTACCCGCCTCACTACGTTCGGCGGGTAAACTCAAGCTCGCCATGAAAAGTGACACTTCTCCTCCTCATAAAATAATATACTATTCCCTTCAAGATGTGATAGAGAGAAAATGAAACAAAACCATAACATTGTGTTCTCAAACCAAATTCAAATTTAAGATTGACTTTTTCAGATATTTTCCCTACATATGTAAAGTAACTAAAATAATGAATTTACTTCTACACAGTATGAAATTTCAGTTCGTTCAAAAATGCAAAAACAATTAATGGTTTAAAAAAACTAAAAAAAACTACACTTACCGACTTTAAATTCGATCCATTCAAAATAATGATTTATTTGAAAATGCTATAACTTTCAAATGGGGAAACTGATTTATTTGAATTTTTTAGCAACTTTCAGATAAAATACTGTAGTTTTAAGGTTATTATTCGGACATCTAAAAGTAATTCAGTAATCGCCTCATATACAGGGGAGAACAAAAAACAATTTTTTCCTCTACTCTTGACACACCCTGTAGGTTAATTCTCCTAGTAGATCTGCACACGATAAACTTTATCAAGAAGACTGATTCGTTTATAAAAATTTGTTTTTTCATTTATCCCGATATCTTAATTTGTTTATGAAATGTGACGGTTTAAAGAAAATATAACATTCTTAATTTTTTTCTTCAGTTTTAGCAGAGTAATACATAATTTTATAAACAAATCAAACAACAAATTAACTAATGATTATTACAAATTAATAACGGGTATTTCCCCGACGAGCGCGAATAACTGCCTCAATGCGTCGTGGCATACCCTCTATTAGATGTCGAATCTCCATCTGGTCAATTTGATCCCATTTTTTGACCAAAGCATCTCTCAAAAAATTTGAATTACTTGAAGAAGGAACTCGGTTACGAACTCGTCTGCCATCATGTCCAGACGTGCTCAATTGGATTGAGGTCTGGGCTACGTGATGGCCAGTTCATCCTTTAAATTTCTGTTTCCCCCAAATATCGAGATACAATCCTCGTGGTCGAGCGTTGTCGTACATAAACATGAATTCCTTTCCTATAAACGGTGCAAATAGAATAACATGTGGATCTAGCACATCACGAATATATCGGTTAGCTGTCATTGCTCCTCCGCCAACAATGATTAAATCAGTACGAGCTTCCATGCTGATGCCGCCCCAAACCATTACCGATCCTCCTCCATTACTGAGTCTTGTGGAAAAATTTGCTTAGTCAAACCTTTCGCCTCTTCTTCGGTTTATTCTTTCGCAGCCATCTGGAGAACGTAAACAAAACCTTGACTCGTCAGAAAATAAAATCTTACTCCAGTCATCGACATTCCAATAATGTTGATGCTCCATGGCAAATCGAAGACGAGCTCTTCTGTGATTCCTAAGTAACTCCGAACCAGTTGCAGGTCTTTTGGGGTGTAATCCATGTTCTCGTAATCGCCTTCGAATCGTTTTTTCGTTAACCCTCCGTCACTCGCGTGGCGTCTATTAGACTCCACCTGAACTGTTGACTTCTGTATATTCCAAATGCGTTGAAGAATTGGTGTGATCTGTTCTATAGCTGAAGTGAACTGCATCGTGATTATGAAGGAGTAAGCGCATTAGCATACGATTAGTTTCAGAGTTGTTTTTATCGTTTGTTTTGCTATCGAGTCTCTCAGATACCGCGCCATTGCTAGCGTAACAATTATTATATACATTCATATTTTTCGAATTTAGGGACAAAAATCACGACAATTGGTCACTCAACCTCCAGATCAACCGCAAAAGTAAATTCAACTCATCTGTGGAAGCAGATGTAGAATATTTGCGTCGTATTGCTTGGGAACTTGAAGACGAACTTTCAGATGCCAATGATACCAGCGATGGTGAACAGATCTCGGAAACCCTATAAGGATGAATTTATTCATACTTTTTCTTTTACATGAATAGAGAATGTTTAAAATTTTACTTATTTTTTGAGTTCAAATGCAACAGATGATAAGAAAACACATGTGCGTCTATCAGACGCCACGCGAGTAACAACGTTAGGATATTTGGCGCGAGCAGCCGAGGGTTCAGCTACTTGGCGTACTTCTTCCAATCGATTTCGAGCGATGACAGCAGTAGTATTTCTTTCTCGCAAAACGTTTAATGTTACAAAACGATCATCTCGAACATTTGTAGCACGTCGTCTGCCAGATCCTCTTCGTCTCGAAAAACAACCAGTTTCATTGAAACGTTGTACAGCTCTCTGGACGCTACACCTTGTAACACCCAATATTCCTGAAGCATAATACTGAGACCTACCGTCTTGTACCAGAGCAACAAGACTCAGTAATGGAGGAGGATCGGTAATGGTTTAGGGCGGCATCCACCGTTTATAGGAAAGGAATTCATGTTTATGTACGAAAACGCTCGACCACGAGGAATGTATCTCGATATTTGGAGGAAACAGAAATTCAAAGGATGTACTGGCCATCACGTAGCCCAGACCTCAATCCAATTGAGCACGTCTGGACATGATGGCAGACGAGTTCGTAACCGAGTTCCTTCTCCAAGTAATTCAAATTTTTTGAGAGATGCTTTGGTCAAAAAATGGGATCAAATTGACCAGATGGAGATTCGACATCTAATAGAGGGTATGCCACGACGCATTGAGGCAGGAAATACCCGTTATTAATTTGTAATAATTATTAGTTTATTTGTTGTTTGATTTGTTTATAAAATGATGTATTACTCTGCTAAAACTGAAGAAAAAAATTAAGAATGTTATATTTTCTTTAAACCGTCACATTTCAGAAACAAATTAAGATATCGGGATAAATAAAAAAACAAAATGTTCTTGATAAAGTTAATTGTGTGCAGATCTACTAGCAGAATTAACCTACAGGGTGTGTCAAAAGTAGAGGAAAAAATAGTTTTCTGTTCTCCCCTGTTTATGCGGCGAGTACTAAATTACTTTTAGATGTCCGAATAATAACCTCAAAACTACAGTATTTTATCTAAAAGTTGCTAAAAAATTCAAATAAATCAGCCTCCCCATTTGAAAGTTATAGCATTTTTAAATAAATCTTTATTTTGAATGGATCGAATTTTAAGTCGGTAAGTGTATATTCAAGGAGAGAAATGATGGTGGATAATAATGATAAGGATAACTATTATGAAAACTCTGAAATTTCAAGCTAGCTATATAAGATCGTGATTTTGAGTTTTTTCATAATATCATTTATTCGTGAGGAGGTGTAATTTCATTTATTGTAAATGCCTCATTTTGAATCGATTAATTATTCAATCATGGAAAAAGATAATGTGGTTTCAATAAATGCCAAACATTGAATATACAATACAGTCCAAACATGATGTCAAATGAAGATTATTTCAATGTGGATGATGAGCTTGGATGTATTTCCTTTTCAAAAGATTCATTTGTATTCGGCTTTTTCATATGTTGGTCAATATCGATTACATATACCATTTCGTATTATGAAAAAGTTTCATGAGAAATGAAAGCATGGTAGATGAACAATATCTAGTTATTGATCTTTCGGAAATGACAAACGCGACACATATGATATGAATCGAGTTCCCATTACATTACCAGTTCCATTTAGCATATAGGAGACAATTGAAAGAAAAGATATCAGCAATACGTCATTACAATACTATTTTCAACAATGACGAATTGATTATTTGTTTCAATATTGAATTTGGTTAGATTACTGGTAAGATAAATTTAATGAAGACCAGAGGGACAAATTGATCGATCTTTTTCGGAGAATCAATTAGAATATGAAAGGGTGTGGCAACAAACATATTTTTCAACATGATATAAATAATATGATTTCAACAAAACAAGTAGAGTGTATCGAAATAGAAACAAAGTATTTGATGCCTGACTGTACACTTTTTAGGTTTAATGAAGTATATTCAAGATATGTTCATTTTTGCCAAATCCCATCAAATATTCAGAGTAAATTGGGTAGCTGAAAAAATAAGAAAAGAGACTTACTATCCATTGAATTCGGTACAGTTCTTCACGCAGTATCTATCCTTAATATTGGAATTATTTCTCTTCAATACCAGGAGGAACCTGAAAAATGACATTTGAAGTAAATATACTTATACAATGTTCCTTAACTCACGAACTATCTTCATTCGATCGCGTACAATTTCCAGTATCATTTCTACCAATCGATATTGTCTTCTTTCCACATACATTTCCACAATTATCATAACCATTTATTATTCTGAATATATCACCGTATAACATACAATAACCCAAGAGAATGCACTGAAAAAAAAACCAAAACGGATAAAGTCGTTAAGTTCACATCCTTCAGTATGTCCTCCATAAATTTAATAATCCACGACTCATCACTCCAATTCATTTCGATATGAGGAACAAAAAAATAGTGATTTTTTTATAATGATCTTTTCAAAACTCACAAATATCCTTATTGAAACATGAATAAATTGGGGTTCGTGAGGTTAGAGAAAAAATGAAAGCACTAATTCTGAAACTATGTCAAATATTTAGTGCTTAATTAATGCCTTTTAGTGCTGTTTGAATCAATGACAGCACCATTGTAGTTTTCGAGATATTGACGATTCAACTTTTTGGTGCTGACTTCACGCTCAGCATGAAGCACTAATTCTGAAACAATGTTAAATATTTAGTGCCTTAATAGTTCTAATTGGTGCCGAATAAATCTTTGATATCACCCTCATAGTTTTTTAGCTATTAGCAATTATATGTTTTATTACGGCGTAGCCATTTTTTGAGGGGATCTAAATATCTTAAAAATTGGGAATTTTCGTACCGGACTCCATATCATATGAACCCTCTTGCAAAAAGTCTTCAAAAAATCTACTCGTCGTACTAAATACTGAACCAAAATTATCGACTCACCAAAACAATAAAAAACAGTGTCATAAGTATCAAAAAGAAAGTATCGGTCATGCTTCTTGGATTTGCTTCCCAAAAATCACTCTCATCGGAACTAGTTCGACTCATCAATTTCTAAAATCGTTTTCAATAGAGTTAAAAGTTTTATTCTTTTGATGGGATTCTTCACCTCTTTCGGTTGTATCCTTCTCGTAGCGCAGATGGGCTTTTCCATATTCAGATTGAAATTTGATTCTTGCTTGAAATGAGAGGGGAAGAGATTCTTTAGACATTAAGTAATTTCAATGGGAAGCAGATACGACTTCAATCAGAAATTCAAAGATCAGGCCCATCTCATTAGTGAATTGAGAAATTCTGCTGAAAACAATAATTTCATTAAGTAAATAAGAAAAGAAATATTAAAAGTGAAAATATTGAAAAAAAAAAATTGATAAAAATATATCCTGTATGAATTTCGAAAAACGATAAGTCAATAATTCGAAAAATAATGCATACGTTGGACTCCAAAAAATAAAAATCTGCTCAAAAATTAAAGATTTTTATTCATTGAAGCTCCACTGAGAAACTTTGTTGTCCACTGTGGGGATCTCAAGAACGAAAATGTAAGGGAAGACTATTTAGAAAAATATCCTGAATGACAGCAACGCTTAGCCAGCAAACTCGCCAACTAATAGTTGATAATTTGAAAAATCTTGGTTGTTTTACAAAAAAAGATATTGAAGAAAATGTAGAGGGGAATACCCTTAACTTAATTTGAGTTGTGAGAATCAATCCAAATAATTCATCTAGAATATTTGAAAAAGAAAGTAGGCGAAATGATTTGACCATTCTGAAATCCATTGAATTTCGCCCTTATATTACACATATCCTCAAATTCATTAATTCGAAGATTATAGGTAAATTTCACTAAATTTTAATTGCCCGATTAAGCACTGTCAAATTGATTGGAGTCACCGAGATTTGTTGATATTCCAAATCAAGTGATTCGATTGGTTCAAATTTACATAAAGTTTTTGTTCGCGCAATCAAAGTTTTGTGAAACCCACACCTTATGACTCTGAAAGGATGATATAATTCTGCAATTGATAAATACCGTTCAAATATGTGTAATAATATGCCACTTCTGACTGGGAAGTATTATGATACTTACCAACCAAAGAACTTTTATCCTGTTATGATAAGTCTATATAATACCAACCATGAAACACTGATATTGTCTTTTTCATGAAATAATACTCAATTCACCTTTGATAAATGGAAAAAGGGTTATTGAATCAAATTTTTCTCGTAATAATATCAGTTGAAAGATGTTCACTCTGAAATAAATAGACGTATACAAATCTGTAATTCCGATTGCAGAAAATTGAGTCCACGATTAATAAATAAATGCATATTTAATAGTCGCTCATAACTTATTAATTCAATATTGAAACGTCAAGCAGAAAAAATCCTTATGAAATATTCACTGGTAAATAGTTACATATACGTATGATACATTTTTAAATCAGGAAAAAATTTGCAACACAATAATTAATTAATTAATGCATACTTTAACAGTCGCTATGGTAACCAGTACCAACTCTTTATTCAATTGTAAAATGGGAAGCAGGAAAAAATTATTCTCTCGTGAAATATGTACATATGATGAATTTTTGAAATCAGCAGAAAATTTACTGAAAGATAAAATAATTTTCAATTATAGTTAACAATTGAAGAAACAGAAATTCTTGTCATGTTTTGAAAATTGTTGGATGAAAAAATTCAATATTATCATATTTGAATTATTCTTGAAAAATTCCTGCAGAACGAATCAATCATTTTCTAGTGCATGTTGAAACGAGCGATTTATTTAGGATTACTGGAAATGCTCATTTCTCAATTTTCATTGATAACTTGAAAGTTTTGATCAGTAAGGAAAAGAGAGCTCGACATTGTATCATCTGTTTTCTTCATGTGTCTAGCGTTTTCTTCATCTGTTTTCTTCTCGAGATATCCTCAATAGACAAATTTTGCTCATTCTGTACACTGAGTGTACACTGCGTCCCATTTTAGTTGAGACATGCGGTTTTCGCGACCCTGTATCACTTTTTTGTAAAACTTTTAAAGCCACAAGGAGAAATATTCTGACTACTCTTGTTGCTGAAATACAGGTCGAAAACGAAAATGTTTCTTCCGAAGATTATTATTTCTCAGTCGCTGTGTATAAAATAGAAAAAAAAGAAAAGTGCTTATAAAAGATATTTTCCAAAAAAAGTCAGTAGCGAATTTAAAAATTTTTTTAGAGCACAGTTTTTAAGATTGGCCACAAACTTAGTATTTCAAATACTGTATGTTTTTACGTCAGATTTTTGCTCCAAAAATCAGAAAAGTCCATAAATTCATATCTGTTCATTTTATAGTTGCCATGAATTCTTCCTACATGCATAAAAGTAAAACATGCACAAAAAAAATTTGTATTTGTATTTAACAAACCAGTTAGAAAAATTATACATAAAGACAATCTTTCCAGCATACTCCCACTGAGGTGAACAAAGTTTAAATATTAATATCAAAAAATTTTTTTTATTCAACATTTTTGTTAATGAGATATTTTGAGTTTATGTTTGAAATATAATTAAATACATTGTTTTTTATTACATGGCGTCTTGAAAAAGTAATATTTGATTGCATATGTGACAAAGAATTCATGGCACACTTCTTGAAAAACAAACATAAAAATGGATTTTTCTGATTTTTGAAGCTAAAATTTATTGGGAATTAGGTTGTGATACATCGATGTATTCAGAAAAGAAATTGCACAAATTTGACGTTGTAATATAAGGAGTGTTCCATTTGAAAAAACGAAATTCGTGCCCAATCTTAAAAACAATGCTATGAAAGAATTTACTGTTTCATAAAAATATCTTTTCATTTTTTAATATTTTATACGGGGCTTCAGAAATAATAACAGCTTCAAAAGTTAACATTTTTATTTCGCCCTGTATTTCAATTTCAGAAACAAAAGAAGTTGGAATATTTCTGTTCGTTGATTTGAAGGTTTCACAAAAAAGTTAGACATTTCACGAAAACCTCATTTATCTTTAATAATAGCTGAGATGCAGTGCATTCTCAACCTCAATGGGACACAGTGTACTACAAAAAAAATAACTGAAAACTGCTTCAAAATGAACACCAATGGTTGCAAAACTCGAAATTTCTTTCGTCTACCATACAAGGCTATTCTCAGAGAATATAACAATATAATTGCTTGGAAATTCTTTGGAAACTCTTTTTAAATATATTCTTGTCCTACACTATTCGAATTCATTTATCGTTGAAAATTATGAAATGCGTTATATGATAAGAAAAATAGGTGAGATATTATACATTATTTGTCAAAATTATGCTGGTGAAGAATTAAAAATACTATTGCTAAATTTAGAATTGAAATTTCTGATGTTTACAATAATTTGGAATCATCAAAAATATACACTTTTCAACTTTGATTCACTGAAATAATCAGGTTCACCCTTTATTTCAATCAAATAATCTTTATGACTGATAATGAAATGATATCTGAAAAATATTTAATTCAATTTAATAATAATAAATACAGAAATATAAGAAATGTTGCTGCTATGATTTACTATATCAGATTCAATAGTTGATAAAGATAATTTCAATTTGATAAAATTATGATATCTAAAACATATTTAATACAGGAACTATTTGTAATCTCAAAGGCGAGCGCGGGGTTGTTAACCTATCCAATATTTTATTGATGCGATACTTACATGCACGTTGAATGCAGCTCTGGCCTAGAAGAAGGGGGAAATCATAGGAAAACTTCGGCCGTTCGATTAAACCAACATTCAACCTGCGGGTCTAGAATTGTTCTGAAAACGAGCCCCACAATGTATCAAAAGTGGACTACATATGCAATGCCATGCAACAATTACCGGGACCATGGAACCATTTCGTTACGGGGGTTGCTAAGACAACAACGCCTTGACCCAAACCCACTTAGGCCTGTTTGCTTTTTCGACATTCCGGTGGAAAACAATCTGAAAGTAACTCAAGGCAAAAAATTATCAGGGGTTTGATCAGGTTGAGGTATGAAAATTGGGGTAAATCCCATATGTTGATAAGTATTTGATAATGCAATCCATTGGTAAATGAAATTTTTTAAACATTCACCAACTTGGAAATCAAATTAAACATGTGCAGAAGACGAGATTCCAATAAACATTGTGAAATATCATTTACATTCAGAAATTGCCAGTCATTATAACTCATCAATCTGCCTTCAAATGATGGTGTGCTTCCAGAGCTGCAAGCAATATTCTTCCAATATAAAAAAATTGTGGAGGGTTAAGGGTATAATTTGGTATAAACCCATAAAATAAAAACTGATGCATTTCTCAAACATCTAAAATAGAAATCGGCGGGTAAGAGGATATTTCTCAATATTTATCTTTTCAGGAATGAAGAAACTGACACCAATCACAAATTGTTGATATTGTCACAAATCAATAGCTAAACAAATTCTTTTTTCAGTCACAGCGCTCAATGTGCAATCGAATGTCCTTTCATTGGATAAATCACAATCCACATATTCCTATTTAAAAAAAACAGTAGAGAGATGTGGAATTATTTCAAATTCAAAAAATGACAGATAGACCTCCTTTCGAAATTACAAATCCACAGATTCGTGGATTTCCATTACTACTAATTTACTTACTAATACTTACTGCTAATTAACTTACTAATAATTATTAGTAAAAGAATAATGTTCTGATTGCAGTTTTCTCTCATCACAAATTGTAAATTATTTCCTAATTTTTTAATAAAAAAAACTGCTGAACCAATTCTACTTTTAACCACAACGTCGAATAGGTAATCAAATTACCTTTCATTTGATGTATCACAATCCATATATGTATTTCCATTTGAAAAAATAAAGAAGAGGTGCGCAGAGCGTAGGGGTGAGAAATATCAAATTCAAAAAAGCATAGGAAAAATTTGTTTTGAAATTGAAAATTGACGGGTGGTAAGATTTTCCTCAATGATTCTTCGTACAAGAATTATTGACGAGTTACGTTACTTTTTTTGGCAAGATGATGCCAAGTTTTTTGAGTATATGCTGCCCCACAAGACTTAGGGATATCGTATTCAATCGTTTTGAAAAGTATGTAATCTTCGACAAAATCGCTGTAAAATCATTTAAAACTCAATAACAACTTAGATCGATCCAATAAAAATCAGTATGGGACATTTCGTCAGTCTGGTTCTTTGCATCTGCTTCATGAATGTTCTTATTTTGAAATGTAGTCAATTTATCAACGGCTCCGATTTGAAACGAGTTTTCTGAAAATGCCAAGACGTAAATTAACAAACGAGGCTAATATAACTATCGGAATGCTACAGGGTGGCCTAACTCAAGTTGTTGTAGCGGAAAGGCTCCAAGTCAGCCATAGTGTGATATCTCGACTTTGAAATAGGTTCAGGGAGACAAGTTCCGTGTTGAAACGACCAAGGCTTGGTAGGCGACGAAAAACAACACCTGCTCAGGATCATTTCATCACCGTTTCAACGAGAAGAAAGCCTACATCTATGTGTAGAATGCTACGGAATACCCTTCGGATGGGGTCCAAGTTCCCATCGAAAACATCAGACGACGTTTGAGAGAGGTGAATCTAGGTTCTAGATGTCCATTAAGAGAAGTTCCATTAACACGTGACCATAATCGGCAAAGACTGAAATGGGCAAGGCAACATATCAATTGGAACGATCAATGGCGCAGTGTCCTTTTCACTGATGAATCCAGATATGGACGATTTTCAGATTCTCGAAGAATAAGGGTATGGACAATCCCACGCATACCCCGTAATCGTCGCTATGACCAAGAAGTCCATCCATTCTGAGGGGGTGGTGTTATGGTATGGGGCGGGATATGTTTCAACGGGCGCACAGATCTACACATTTGTCCTGGGAATATAACCGCCTTACACTATAGGGAGCATGTCATGGACAATGTTTTTTGACTCTGCTATTGGTGGAACTTTTCAATTTCTAAACGATAACGCTAGACCGCACCGTGCAGCCATAGTTGAGAATGCGAGCGAGGAGCTTGCTATTCCACAATTACCAATACTCTCCGCATAGAACATGCATGGGATATTTTGAAAAGAAGATAATATAATCATCAACCTACCCCAGAAACCTTAAATGATCTGAGAGAGAGCTTCTGCCCCGTTTATGGAACCAAATTCCTCAAGAAAGGTTCAACAACCTTGTGTGTAGTATGCAAAGAAGATGTCAAGCTGTTATTGATGCCCGTGGAGGCCATACATTGTATTGATAGTCTCAAAATGCTGGAATTCTCTGGGAATAAAATTTCGTTAATCTACTAGATTATTCTTAACCACCCTGTATACGCTGCAGACCTACAAGCAAAAATTAAAGTTATTTCCTGCAACTTGAAATCATATTAATATGAATTTTCATCACAAAATCTCATGTAAATTATATTTTTTTGCAATTTAAGTCAATATCCCTAACTCATGAGGGATTCGCCATCTACCCCAATTCATGTTATTTCTTTTCAAAAACACAGCATGTCTAATGTCTATGTGAGAGTAGATAAGTCAAACAGCCAAGTTCGATTTCACAAAGGCAATAGAGGACTTCCACATCAAAGACATCAAGCTAACTTCAGAAATATTTTTGGACCTCTCTTGAAGGAAATTCGACTCAAAAAACCAACAACACTATTTGAAGAAACTACAAGATTATGGAAAAGGGGGACACGCTCTCAATTAAATAAGATCGTAAATGTGTGATAGGAAACATAAAATGCAAATAACCAATAAGGGTAAAACTATGATATCATCAGATTTAATAAAGTATGAATTGTACCTTTTTATGTCTGATGTTTTTAAACAATTTGGCGGATGTTGCGGAGAATGAAAATAAATGTTTGGTCGATTTGTAGATGATACAAACCTACTCATGGGAACCGAGGATGAAAAGTCCCTAAATATTCTGATTTTTTCATTAGAGCTGAAAACTTGTTTGATTCGAATCAATTGCTTTTGAACACTGAAAAAAATTTTAATGATATGAATTGCAGACACATGAAATGAAATATGTATATCCTGGAAAAATCAAATTGAATGGCGATACCCTTTTGTTTTACAGAAAAAAAACATTTTGTTTGTTTCTCTCAATTCTTTTTCAAATTTCAGAAAACTTCTTGAATATCCCAGTCAGGAAGTAAATAAAGATATCAGAATAACAAAAAAATCCCCAACATTAATTAAATCAGAAAACTATATCATACAAACTATACGAATCATTACTTAACTATGGATAATTTTCATTAAATTTAGAAGAAATACTCTTAATCCAGAAAAAAAATTCAGGGATAATTTTCAACCTTAAATATAGAGAATCCTGTAGAAATCTATACATGCAGAATCATATACAGGGTGTACCAAGTTCGACGGCCTATTAGAAATTTCTGGAGTACTGGACCTATTTGAAATTTGAAAATTGGGATTATGATATTGTTCGAAATTATCCACCAAACTTGAATATTCTTGAAGCCTGACCACTTTCAGTTATACAGGGCATGAAAAAAATATTTTCAAAAAATTTGTATGTATTTTCTGTTTTTTTGTTTTCAATTTCGATAGAGTATTCAATTCTGAATACACACGTTTTCAAATCGTTGCATTCGTCGAATTACTTTTCAAAATATCGAGAAAAAACTGAAGAAAAAAGGTAGATAAGAGTATTCGGTATTATGTTTGTTAATCCTATTCTAAATATCTTAAGCACAAACCGTTTTCACATTTTTCAAGTCGAAGACTGTGGAAATATTGTACATTTCAAGAATTTTGAAAAGGTCGTCACAGGGTGTTCCAAACGTTGGGTCAAAAATGGGAATCAATATTGGCTTATAACTTTCGTTTTTCGAATAAGAACCCTATATTTTTATGTTTGCGTTGGATTCTGCGAAGAAAAATTATGACTATGTTCCAACATGTTAATGCTCCTGAAATCAATAATTCTTGAGTTATTTATTTAGGGTTTTCTGATTTTATGTCGTACGTAGCGTCAAATTCATTAAATCTGTTTCATATCAACAATGATGAATGAATTCAAAAAAAAGGTGTGTCACTAGCACTTATTGGAATAATTAATCTTCTTTGACCAAGGTCATTGTTGATATAAAACAGATTTTATGAATTTGACGCTACATACGACACAAAATTAGAAAATCCTAAATTACTCAAAAATTATTCATTTTAGGAACATTAACATGTTTGAACATAATCATCATTTTTTTTCACAGAATCCAACGCAAACATAAAAAAAATAGGGTTTTAATTCGAAAAACGAAAATTGAGCCAATCTTGATCCCAATTTTTGACACATTTGGAACACCCTGTGACGAGTTGTTCGAAATTCTAGAAATGTACAATATTTTCACCACAAAATTACATTATAATTATAATATTATATTATGATTATATTGATAGTCTATGATTTCCACAGTATTCTACTTCCAAAAATGTGAAAACGGTTTGTGCTTAAGAAATTTAGAATAGGAATAACAAACATAATACCTTATCTCCTTTTTTTCTTCAGTTTTTTCTCGATATTCCGAATAGTATTTCGAAGAATGCAACGATTTGAAAACGAGTGTATTCAGAATTAAGTGTATCGAAATTGGAAACAGAAAAAAAATTTTTGAAAATTTTTTTTTCATCATCTGTATAACAGAAAATTGTCAGGCTTCAAGAATATTATAATAATATAACAACAGCAATATCATAATCACAATTTTCAGATTACAAATAGGTCCAGTTCTCCAGAAACGCCTAATAGAATAGGCCGTCGAACTTGGTAGGACACCCTGTACGTACATACATACAGTATTTAGTTTTCATCTATTTGAGTGCTTGAAGTTCCTACATCAAAACCTATACCTGAGACTATTATATGAACTGTGTTATTTCTGGAGTTCATAGTTATCTGTAACAAATATAATAATTGTATATTATGCCTTGTCACTAGTTCTCAGAAACTAGTTTGGGGTCAGCTGTAAATCGTTTTGAAATAAAACAAATAACATAATTTTTTTTAATTTTAGAATCATTAAGCAAAATTCCAAATGAACTTAAACATTATTTAATCCTACCCAAAAAGGGAAAAAGGTGTACAGGGTATCCCGATTTGCTTGATTTTGACTGTTCTAGATACTTCTAGACTAGATAGGTGCAAACTTCATAAGCTCTCCTGGGCTCGATTTTTGTGAAAACACCATTAGTGAAAACCGTTTCACGATATCTTAATTTTTTTTTTATTTCCGGTTTAGAAAATGCGCCATAACTTTTTCATTTACGAAAATATCTGAAAACGAATAAAACTTTATAGAAGCGCTTTTTTCGCGAAAATAAAAAACTGATGAATAGTTTAAGGCTTTCACGACCGGATATACTGGTATGAAAAGAGTCTTCCGGGCTTATTGGCCGTGGTCCATTAGGAATAATTTCATCTAACGTTTTCGCCTAAAAAGAGAATCTGTAAGAGTGAAGCAAGGGCTCCGCGCATATACGGACTTCCGAAAATTCACAAGGATAATGTCCCATTGAGACCAATTGTTAGTACCATTGACTCGCCAACATACGATTTAGCCAAAGTCTTAACGACGATGTTGAGACCTTATGTGGGAAATACGGAAACCTTTGTCAAGGACTCTACTCACTTTGTAGAAAAGCTGCAGAACATCCAGTTGGGACCAAATGACCGACGTTTTCAAATGGCCACCCTGTATTTCGAGAACTAATGCATAAAATGAAAAAACAATTACTGTGCTGAAATCAGTATAAAAATACCTTTCAAATGAGGTATCACTCACCCCATCTTCCCTATTCAAAAATTGGGGGTGAGGGTTGTAGTAGCAAGGGTTGAAGCACTATGCGACCGTAACCTACATCTTGAGTTGTCCCCCTCGAAACAGAAATCGACCTGTCCAAGCATTTCTATCGAAAAAATTTATTTCGTCTGTAATCTCGTCTGTTTCGTTTTCAAATGGCCACCCTGTATAAAAGTCTCGAATGCATTGCCGTCAATAAACAAATTAATATTATAGACTCCACAATCTTTGTCAATACGTAAGTGGGTACAGGAAATCCATATCAAAATCAACGGGTTCAATGCCTATAAAAATAGTAGACTATCAGCTGTGGCCTTATGTACTGAACTTAAAAAGAAATAAGTTTTGTGCAGTGACGTAGCAGAGACCGCGGCCTAAGGAGCGTCAAAATAAAGAGCAATGAATGAGCCAACGATAAAATTATAAGGTTGTACTAATATAAGAGAAAAGTGAAAATAATAATAGTAGGATGAAATCCTTTGAAAAAGAATGAAAATATAGCAAAAATGAGAGGAAAAACAAGTAACGGGCGATCTGAGATCGGATAGTGAGGGGTGAGCTTTTGAGGGTATTCCGCGCAAACTACAACCCGTATGAAAAAAATTGAATAAATTATTTATTTTTATCTCTCACAAAAAAAATGTTCACGAAATTTTATAAAAACTTAATTTTTTATATCCCAAACACAGTTATTTCTTTAACGTTTTTCAAGTAATTAAAGTGTAAATTTTGAACAATGTTTCCGGCAGCCACATTTTAAACTGTTACTTTAAATCCAGTGAATTGGTTGAGGCTTTCGCGGTCATCGTTCAATGTCACTTGTTCTCTCGAGCATTTCGGCCGTCGTCGTTCATTCATTCTCGACGTTTCGCCAGTTCGAGTAGCCAGGAGTTATTCTTTCAAGAGTTCTCTATGAAATCCTGAAATGAGCAGACAGATTGAAATCGAAATTAAATATAGAAATATACAGGTACATAGAAACAAATTTAACTGTGTTTGCGAAATAAAGACCAAATTTTGAGAAAATATTTTTTTTTGTAAAAGAAAAATAAAAAACCAAAAACTGGTTAATTTTTATTTTTCACATAAATTTTTTGCTTATGTGAAAATGGGTGATACAAAAGATATTGATCTTTTTATTACCTTCAACTCCGTCATTCAACTGTTTTGCATTGGACTTGTAATTTTGCTAGGAATCGTGATAAACTGTTTTCTACCCTTAAAAGCTCGATCCCTTGAACTTTCCAACCTCAGATCGGACGCAATTCAATTAAACTTTTATTTTTGCTATTCATTCTTCCTTTTCCAATAACTTCCATCCTACTATTTTTTTTTTTTTTTTGAAAAATTATCGACCATAGTCTACAATACATGGTGATTCACGAAGACTTTTCGTCAGAATATTGCAAAAAAAGACTCGAGATAAACACTTAGAACGAGACCCTCCCCATTAATCAGAAGATATTAACACATTTTAAGTAACAATTTGAAACCCAATTACTCAATTCTAGTTACGCCAATGCTTCCAAATACATTATTAAATATTTTTGCCGGCCATTTGCTTATTTGGTAATAAATGACCGTTACTACTTACTATTTTTTTTGTTGATAGGGTTATTTTCGTGAAATATCAATTTACTTCTGAATTATTTTCTTCAAAAGTGAGGATATTCAATGGAACAATTAATAATCTTGAAAAGTTTTTTGGACAATTACACTCTCTTGGGTTTGAAGAGGTAAATTACTGTATAAGTGGTAAAAATATTACAATTTTTAATAGGAATACACGCAGTTACTTAACTTGTGCCGATATTGCCCTATTATTTAACAAATGTTGGATATTATATTTTTTTGACTGAAGCTAAAAAATGCCTTCGAAATATATGAAATGAAAGCAAGAACTGCGCCATCTACCGTACAGTGGCGTACAAGTCTGAAGCTCACATTTCCATATGTCATGTCATTAATTGTCAGTTGGGCTTGTTTAGATGTTTAGTTTTTTGCAGTCGAATCTGTCGAATATGCAGTGTTGAGTGTTGACTGACGTTCAACTATACTATCACATCTTTGAATTTCTCATAAACAAAGAACGTCCCGTCAGTTATTATAACCAGAATAATCATGGGGGATTCAAAGGATTCCGAAAAGTCATATTTATTGAACGAGGATGCTGATAATAAAATGTACACACCAGAAACGGACTCAACGATTCCTTCCCGACAAGGTAAAAAATGCGACAAAGATTTGATATGACTCATTAAACTCATTAATTCAAATACGTGATTCCAGTAAAACGCAATTTCTTTTTTATACAGGCGAACAAACAACGGTGTCACCCATTGGGCCAGATGAATTACCTCCACCATTCTACCAACCCTCTGAAGGAGGTAATGGAGTGCCAATGGTTACTTGTAGGGTCTGCCAGGCTATGATTGATATTTCGGGCAAAAGGGATCAACATGTTGTAAAGTGCAGTCAGTGTAATGAGGCCACGGTAATCAATTTTGAACAGTTGCTTTTGTAAGGCTTCTCAGATCATGTTGCTTTGTGGAGCTATAACGCTCTTTTTAATGATGATAAACATTGCCAGACTGAAATTATTACAGGGATTCAAATGCAACTTCTATACGAAACAGATTTTCCACAGTCAATAATCCAATTCAAAAAATCAACACACTAATAAAAAGGTTAAAGTTCTTTGTACTTTTATCACATGTTATCATTAAAATGAAAGTCTCGAATATTATTTATTCATTTTGGCATGTGACAATTAAAAAATCAGAAAGAAAAAAATAATTTTAAATGCAAAATAGTTCAATGTTTTGCGCATTCTCTATACACCTCCAAGATGGCATTTAACTGAAATTGAGTGTGCTGATATTGTTTCTCATAATTTTTTTTTATGATTCTTTCATAGCCAATTCGTAATGCACCTCCTGGCAAAAAGTATGTAAGGTGCCCATGCAATTGTCTGCTGATCTGCAAGAGTTCATCCCAGCGAATTGCTTGCCCGAGGCCAAACTGCAAACGTATAATCAATTTAGCCCCTAGCCCGGTTACACCACCAGTACCATCTATGCCTGGTATGTGCAGGGTAACTTGTGGGCACTGTCATGATACCTTCTTGGTAAGTTCAATCATATCCATATTCAATTACTATCATTTGAACTAATTGGGATCAGAGAAAGTTCAGACATTTGAGGTTATATTATTTCAAACTTCCAATATTTGTTTTGAACCCTTCAAGAGGAATTTTTCTCATTCGATAGGAATTTATTGCTCACAGAAAAATTTTTGAAAGGTTTATGAAGACAGCCTTCTTACATTCAAAGACCTTAATGTCTTCTTGTAGGAAGGCTCAGTAAAAATTTGAATATTTTCAAGAAATTTGGAAGTAGGGTTATAGTTTTCTGGTGCATCTCCACTCCCTTTTTTTGAATAGTGGTTTCACAAGTTCTTGTTTTAATTGTTAAGGGAATACACTAGTTCCAGCAATTTATTCAATATGTTTATTAACAGACCGGCAAGTTGTCCTTTCCATTTTTTATTATGTTTATAGACACATCATCTATTCCACTGCTGCTTTGATTCTTGAACTGTGTGCAGTATTTTTTTTCAGTTACTCTTTCAATTTAGGGTTTGGTGGGGAATTGGGACAAATTGAGGTAAAAATTACGATAATAACGGTGACGATTCAATATGAACCTCATGGAAAATTGGATTTCTTGTGGCAATAGAAATTCTTTTTATTAACCATGTATTTTAAACTCCAGCTTAAACAGTTCCAGTTGCTATTATTGACATAATTTTTTTTATTGAAATTTTGTAGTTTGTTAGTATTTTTTTCATTATTCTCTACACCAATATATTGAATACATCATTACTTGCCAGGAAGACCTTTTACTAAATATCCGTTTCTTTTTTCGATTGACAATTAGAGCTTCCAGTGTACAGGGTGGGTAAAATTGGTGATATCTGAACTACAACTTTTTAAATGAAGGAGATAGAGGAAAATGAATGAAATATTACGGTCGTCTTTTTTAAGGAAACTGATAATGCCATCAACTGCATTCCTCTTGTTTTCGAGTTGTAGGCCAAAATTGAAATTTGGGCAATTTGAACTTTGGTCATTATCTCTGTTTCTGTTGAAATGAAAACATTATACTGACCCTTTTTTTGATAGCAATCCAGTAGGGTACTATGTTTTTTCCCAAGAGGAAAAAAAAACACAACTTAATGTTATAGTTATAGCTCAACAAGGAATCCTATTGGGAAAAAACATAGCACACTACTGGATTGCTATGAAAAAAGTGTCTGTATAATGTTTTAATTTCAACATCCTATAGCATAAACAGAAACGGAGATAATGACCAAAGTTGAAATTGCCCAAATTTCAATTTTGGCCTATAACTCGAAAACAAAAGAAGATACAAGAATGCAGTTGATGGCATTATCATTTTCCCTAAAAAAGACCACCGTTATGTTTCATTCCTTTTTGCTCTATCTCTTTCGGTTAAAATGTTGTAGTTCAGGTTCACCAATTTTGCCCACCCTGTACATAGAGACAATGCTATTTTTTTCTGCTCCAATTCAAGTGGGTTGATTATCATTTCCAACAGATCCACTTAGTTGCCAGCTGACTGAATGTTTCGATTCAAAAATGAGAAGTACATAATGAAAGTACACAGATATAAAGGTCTGAATTATCAAATCTTAGACGAAAAAGGAAACCATTCAGCACATTGTATAATAAATTTCTCAATGATGTGCTTGGTGAACTTTTATTTCCTGTGTTTTCGTAAACAAGCATTAGATAAGACTCAATCTCTTGTGAAAACCGTTTTATGTAGTGTTTTTTTTTTCAATCAAGGAATCAAGGTTTCTTACAATATCATGAATGAAGATCTACTTGGCTTATACCTTCATACAAAATATGGAAGTGATTGAATAACGATTTCTCCATAAACTTCCAATGTACACTCTCACGGCCGGTTTCTGAAAGGCCGATCAACGTAAAAATTAACTAATCAGCTATCAAATCCTTGGTCAAGTGCCATTTGAGTTGCAGAAAGTATGGTTAACTACTTCAACTTGATCAGCCTATCAGTTGACGGAGTGGTCAAATATTGCAGGTAAATTGTATGTCAAACGCATTTTTGGGTTTCTGAAACGCATGTTAAGGCTAAATCAGTGGTCAAACTAATGTCAAAGAGGTGGTCAATTAATCGGTGATGTTCAGCGAATTAATTAGTTAAAGACGTGGAAAATCATCGTAGTTTCCACGGAAATCTTAATTGTATCGGTGTGTATAACAATAATTAGGTATAATGGCAATAATATTATTTCCTCTGAAAAGAAATTTATTTATTTTTCGCAACAATTCGTGATTTTTTTATCTGGTTTTAGATAATCATCTCCCCAGAAATGATCAGAGATTAGTTAATTTTGCCCTAAACATCTTTTCAGCAACCCAAATTGATTTGACATAGCTGTCAAGTTGAATGTTGTGTCAGTTGACATACGGTTTGATCGGCCTTTCGGAAACCGGCCGTTAATGGGACACCCTGTACACTCTATTATGACTGTTTTTTCAATATGGATTTCATTCTCGACCTTTAGCTTGTATTGCATTCAAACTGCTCCCTCTTCTGTATGAAACCTACATAAAAATGATAGACAAAATGTAAAAATGCAAGAGAAAATTCAACCAAAATATTTCTCAAAATATTTTTCTGTATGATTTAATTCTTCCGCAGTTCAACACTCTGAATAATTCTCTGGCCAGATGTCCGCACTGCAGGAAGGTCTCGTCCGTGGGTCCTGATTTTGCCAAAGGCAGAAGCAACATATTCCTGGTGGTTTCAGTGATTTTTTTGCTGATTGGAATCGGCCTCACTCTCGGCACTTACAGCTATGCCCAAAACCACAGTATTATGTATGGTCTTTATGTAGGCACCTTCCTCTTTGCTTTCACGATGCTTGCCCGTTGTATTTATTACTGTTCGATGAAGGTGAGCATCATAGATGGGCCCATGTAAAGGCAATTGACATGGGTGAAGTTCCACTGCTTAAATTATACGATTCAAGGTGTAATATTTTTCAAACTCTTTTATTTGTGATTCGTTTGGCTCATGGTATCGTCACTTATGGAAAATAGTTTTAGACCTTATCAGATTTAGGTATAAAATGCCACATGTGGTTAACTTGAATAATTGACTGACTGAATTATAGGATTCACGAGAATCATTTTGTGAATGAATGCAACACTCATTTCACCTGGAAGAAAAATCCGTATCAAAGAAGTATTTCTATTTCTTCAATTATACAGTTAAATCTTACTTTTTGAAAAAACGGCCTTCTTAATTTCGAAACCTAATGTTCAAAATAATTTTTTGTGTCAGATAATTGTTTTTTTTTCCAATATAAGTATTTCAATGGTTGAGCTGTTGAATACATTGATTGATGTTCTATGCTACACTTAAATTGGAAACAGTCTTCATGAGTGATGCATTTTTTTGCTATAACTTCTTATTTGTGTTCCTTGAAAATTTATTGAATTGTGTGAATTTTTGGACATTATTCCAAAAGTGGCTACAAGAAAATTGTTGTTCTTTTCGATAACCCCATTCATATTGTCTCACATTTATTATAAAGATAAATTTTGATCAATTCTTTATTTAAAAGCAATACACAAATTTTCTAATCTTAAATATTTATTGTTTTGTATTTTCATTATTTCTGCTCCTTGTATTTTAACTGATATTATGAGCCTTTGTCATATAATCAAATAATTAACTAATCATAATTAGGTTTTTCTATTAGTAACTAAGGTTATATCTTACAATTGTATATAATATACCAGCTGCTTTTGAGTAAGCGTGAAATTAGTCTGAATAGAAATGTGATAAAGAACAATTGATCTATATTTTACTGCTTCTTTGTTTAACATTCCCCAATTTAAACCAGAGGTAATACTATCCTGATTTTCGTTTCTTGATTCCCTATATTGTGTTGCCTCCTGTATATAAATCCAAAGAATCTGGAATTCTACTATTTTCGAAGGAGCATAAGTCATACAATTTTATCAAAATATTTTCTTTCAGAATTGAATAATGTTTGTCTTATTGATTAAAATGATTTATCAAAATAATTGAAACTGTGTGTGAGAGTGATTAAGTAATTAATAAAGTATTTTAGGTTAAAAGGTATTTTTATTTTTGAAAAATATATCTCGATGCTTCATAAAAAAAAAGATCTCTGTGCCTGGGAATTGAAAATGGTAGGTATTTATTTCGATGAATACTATTTGGAATTTATCTATGTTTCAAAAATGCATAAAAATCCATCAGTTAAAATATAGAGGAAACGATTTTCTTGTGGAAAAAAGGATCATTGGAGTTCTTCAATAATGTTCTGAGGAGCCTTCAACTCCAGCCTATTTATATAGAAAATTTGTGTTAAAATTAGTTTTATTTAAAATGAAAGATATACAAATTTCACTTTCTTGTACAATATAAATCAGGGGTTGAAAACAAAATAATGACTCAATATATATTGATGTAGTGATTCACATTGTAGTGTGATACTGATAGAAAAGCTTCTGTATATTAAGTTGCTTTGAAGAAATTCAAATGAAACACTCGGTATTTAATGCGGCCCGCTCACGGGCGACTTTTAAGTTGCCGGGTGTTTCATTGAATTTGAATTCATTAGAAGCAACTAAATAGTTGCTTGACAAAAATGCCAGTACGCGGGGGCCTTAATAAAGCGAGTTCTAGATAGTGTGAAATAACTAGGACATGTTATTCGTTGTTCTCGGAAATTAAACTAGATATTAGGATCATAAGCTTCCGTTCGATGATACTAGATGGGATGATGAATAATAAATCACTCAATTTCTAACATATTGTGAAAGTGGCAGACAAAAAGATATGGATCGATCTAATAGTAGATTTATTTTTAGAGTTCCCTCGTACAAATTTCGCGCCGACGCATTTTGACCATAAACGTAAACACTCATTTCCTCTGCGAATTCCAAAACTGAACATATTCGACAAACAATTTCAAATACAGTCCGTGTGAATAAAACTTTTGTCATCAAATTGCCGAAATTTGAGTGAATCACAATGACCAAATGTTGGGAATCAACGTTTAATGGGAACTAAAGATTTGCACAAAATTTAAGGTTAGGCAAGTTGCTAGTGTTTTGGATTTGGATCATGGAAGTTTGATTTACGTTTTTTCGTCAAGATTTAAAGGTAAGTATTTATTTTGTTAATGAGAGAATAAAATACATGCGTTGCTGATGATATTATACTCGGTGTCATCATCATTTAATATTGAAACATTCTTCGACTTGCACTAGATTCATATGGGTAAAATTCCGGAGAAATGACGATTTAATCCAACCGAACAATGTAAATGGACAATTGTTTCCTTGCATTGGAAATCGCTGAATATTGTATCATACCTATCTGTATTTGAAGTAATATCAGTGATATTATATCAATTGAAACCCAACATTCGTGCGAGATAGATAGCCTTGAATGAATAATACCATGAGTAATGATCATTAAATGCTCTCACGAAATTAAACATATAAATTTCGTGGCATACATTCCTAATAATTTATGTAGCTTTCCTTTTCCTCAACGAGCAAAGAAAACTGCACTCCATCAAGAAACTATACTGCCGGATTGATATTACAGATAAATGGGTTATTCTTCTGTGTTATTTTTATTCGTTCAAATTTGAATGAATTGCTTCATGCACATATTTAAAAATCGAGCGCTCTCATGTTATCTAGCTCCTAGCTGTCAGGTAAGCATGAGAGCGGTCAATTATTTTATTCCAACTACCGAGTAGGGCTCTGCTAACTGTAAACAATTAACCCCCTTCTTAGTTCGGTTTTAAGCCGAGACAAGGTTTGAAAATCTCTTTATGCAAGCCTTCTATACAGGTGATTTTTAAAGTGTTTCATTAGAAATTTTCGAAGAACGACTTGTAATACAGATTCAAGATTTTGTATTTTCGTTTTAGAGTACATGAACTTGAATTGTAAAATATTTTTAAGTAGAATCCATTCCGGTTTTACCGGTAACGAATGTGAACCTCGTTATTGCAAATATAACACTCTGTTTTTTTAAACATATTTGAATTCTTCTTTCCATATTCTACACTAATTTGATGTAATGATACGCGCCCCACTTCTTGCAATTTTTGAGTTATAGCTTAACTTTTAAATTTTTTGTCAGAAAGATTGTCACAATTTAGTGTTTATATCTTCAGAACCTTTCATTGTAAAATATTTTTTTTGCAACGGTGGGATAAAATAAAGTACGATGATACTGTTTCTGGTATAACCTATGAGGAAATTTTATAGAGGGTGTCTGAAACAGGTTTTCAAAGTGAGCTTTGATAAAACTATGAAATCTCATTTTTTTCAAATGGTAACCATATGATTTTGTAATTCCGGTGAATTGCTTGTCAGAAACTAGTTAGAGTGTGCCAAACATTTTTTCCTCAAATTTAATGGGCTTTAAACTGAGATTTCTTTATTTAATTGATGATCATAAAACAAGGTAAGAATGACGGTTTCCAATATAGCCTACTAAAAATACGAGCATACCAATGAAATCGACTAAGCGAATCCTGGCTTTGTTCGCGAAATTCGAATTTTATTCAATAACGGCAAAACTGCATTTTATCATTTTTCAGTAAAATGATAGCTTTTTTCTCAATGGAACTCAAATTTGAATTAATTCTATGAAGTTTATAAAGAAAATTTTGTCAAGAACCCTTGTTTTGAATTTTTCGACAACCAGTGCTATCAAATGGAAGTTTAATTTTGAGGATTTTCGAAATTGATCTACTGTCTCTGCATCTGCACATGAAACTGACTGTTTTCTGTGTGCGACAGTTTCTTGTACGATCCTTTCAGTTTTTTTAATTTTGTCGCATGAATTTAGGAACACCCGAACATCCTAATTTGTAATGTAATGACGCTTGATGAGCGCTATGTTATTTAATCAATTACTCCATTAAAGAGAGAATTAGATCAGGGGAACAGGAGGAAACAAACATGATTCACCTCTATCGCAAATTTTGATAGAAAATAGGGTATCTAATAGGAAATTTCGTGGTCGAATTAATACAACCCAAAAAATCTGTTTTCCCTATTCGGAAGGTGACATTTCAATTTAATCGCAGATCAGAACATTGAATGAATATTCGCCTATTCAAAAGGCATATTCTCACTGTGCGGACAAGAAGGTTATTTCATATTGTGGGTACAATACCGAAGTCACGAATGTTCACTATAACCTGTGTGGACTTAGCAGAAGGGGTTGTTTTTTCAACCCTTAACTCTGAGAATTTTATATCTCGGAAACTATTCTTCGGAACACATACAGATTTTGCATGTGGATTAATCATATCGATACTAATTACCACTGAAAAAATGATCGACTTCCCGTGGGATCACGGGGTTATTTTTCCATTCCTTTATTTTGATAATCCTATAACTTGGAATAACTCATATTCATATAATATTGAAATAGATCCAACAGACTTATTCGATATCTACAAGTAATCACATACATATTGGGCGGATTTCACAAAGCTTTAATTGTACTATTAAAAAACCTTACGTAAATTTGAACCAATCGAATCACTCGTTTTGAAATTTCAACGAATTATGGTGGCTCCAATTATCTCAAAAAATTTAAAGGTACTATCCCATTCACGTTCCAAGTCATACCTGAAACTTACAATGCCTAAGGATATTCATAAAAGGTGATAATACCAGCTTCTATATGCGAAACATCTCTCGGTTCAGTCCGAAAGAGAAATATTTCGAAGCTATAAAAATATGCAATGGGCTTTCGGCACGTTTTGGAGATAATGGTTGCTCCTTACCTGTTCCACTAGTAATTAGTATCGATATGATTAACCCACATGCAAAATCTGTATGTGTTCCGAAGAATAGTTTCCGAGATATAACATTTTAAACGTTAAGGGTTGGAAAAACTACCCTTTTGTCCCACGGGAAGTCGATCATTTTTTCAGTGGTAATTAGTATCGATGTGATTAACCCACATGCAAAATCTGTATGTGTTCCGAAGAATAGTTTCCGAGATATAAAATTTTCAAAGTTAAGGGTTGAAAAAACTACCCCTTCGTCCCACGGGAAGTCGATCATTTTTTCAGTGGTGATTAGTATCGATATGATTAACCCACATGCGAAATCTGTATGTGTTCCGAAGAGTAGTTTCCGAGATATAAAATTCTCAAAGTTAAGGGTTAAAAAAACAAGCCTGTGATCCCACGGGAAGTCGATTATCTTCTGGTAATATCGATATTGGAAATATAATCTAGCACACGAAATACTAATACGCTCCAACAGATATTCTCCGAGACATCGAATTTTCACAGATTTCAGTTAATAATTTTCGATCGGCCTGCACGCCACTGATCTCGCCGTTCGGGTTCATTCGTCAAACTGGCCGCTGGAAACAGTCTGCCAAGTTCACAACGGTTTCATCTAAAATGTACCGTTTTCAAAATGATTACTATTTCATGAATAAACCTAAAATTGCCGATTTTCCAACTATTTTATGCAATCATAGGGCCAGTATGTGATTAAGGATAGCGATTTTGGCTTATATTAATCCTAGATTATTGTTTTATCACTCATAATTATAAATAGTTTCAGGCTTTCACGACTGGATATATTAACATTAAGAGAGTCTTCCGGGCTTATTAGCCATGGTCTATTAGGAGTTATTTCACCTAACGTTTCGCCCACAACTGCGGTAGGCATCTTCAGAGGATTCTTGGTCTGAGGTTGTAACTCGACCGCTGAATTTCCGAAAGTGATGCTGGCTGGATTCGATCCGTTGGCCCAACTTATACCCTGATCATGGGAGTCAGAAGGTAGTGGGTTTACGCGCGCGATGTTGATTGGTCCATCGCTCCCACTTCGTATTGGCTTGATTTTGGTCTTTTCCAACACCGGCAAGCATGCGCTATGTACCAAAGGAGTTTCTTCCTTTCTGTTCATGTTGTTCTTATGTTTATATATCTCAATGGCTCCCATGTTCGTCCTAGGATAGAAACTTTTGATGTTCAAAATAGCCTGTGCCTTTGAGAAAACAATATTGTGTCCATCTGTTAGACTGTTAGAGCATGTTCCGCTAGTGCGGATTTTTCTGTCTGATTGAGTCGACGGCATCGTTCATGCTCCCTTATTCTCGTATTGATACTAATTACTAGTTTTTAGGTTTTTGACACGCATGGGGATGTAATTACCAATTGATTGCTACCCTTATTTCCGGCCAATTTTTTTTATTATGTTTTGCTTTTTCTATTTTTCACATCTATTTATTTCAAATAACTTCGAGTACTGCAATTTTCAAAAACAAGGAAAGGTTTCACAAACGTCAATTCCAAAGTTGCGGCAGATTGAGGAGTACGAACAATATGGCGATTTCTATTTCAAATTAATGTTCATTTTAAATGACGTTGGATTATTCGAAAAACACGTTACCGAAGTTTACAACGAACGCAAACTTTTGATTAAAGGTACTTGCGGTTAAATTATTTCAGGCAGCACTGGCGTAATCTATTCATTTATCAAGTATCGTTCATAAAAACTGGGGCCGGAACTAACACTAATTAATTATCGAACTTCGCATTCCAATCGTAAACCCATTTCATCTTCACTCTATACAGGGTGTCGCGCCGGGGTTGCCCATTAGAAGTTTATGGGGAAATAATAATTCGATCACCAAATTATATTATCAGGTAATTATGTTATAATTTTTATTATGCTCGTAGCTAACAGTTTTTCCTAAATATTGAATATGGTTCATTTTGGATATAGGAAAGATTCCACTTATTTTTTCCTGACAAATTGGGATGTGAGTAAAAAAATTCTGTTTCCATTTGAAGAAAATCGAATTTCTTTTTTTTTTTAATTCCAACTTTGAAACCCTCATACCTTCCAGTATATCAAAACGTGTTGTTCTCTGTAGAGTAACGTCGAATATCTTTTCGGTAACCCATTTAGAAAAAAATATCTGACATAATGCGTTGCTTCTTTATGTCATAAATGAAGGTCCACCTAGGCTTATATCTTCACAAAAAATTTGGAAGTGATCGAATTATTATTTCCCCATATAAACTTCTAATAGCAACTCCCGGTGGGACACCCTGTATATTAAAACATTGAAGTAAATTCCAACAAGCACTTCCCATTTATTCAATAATTTTTGAAGAATATAATTGTCATCTAACTGGTTCTCGATTATATTTTAATTTCCGTGCCACCCGCATTTACCTATTTAAGATGAAGATGAAGCTAACATTGTTGAAGGCCACTTTGGCAGGGATAGTTCGCACTAGACTTTTCGATAAACGTGGCGCCTTCACTTATTGATCTCTTTTATCTAGTTCAGTCGAACACAACGGGGTCGGCAGTTGAGTGTTTATTTTCACTACTATATGATGGTGTTCAACGACGAATCGAAAAAACACAATGAAAGTATCATAACAAGTACAGAAATAATTTCCTTTAAAATCTGAACTGGAAAAAAAAATACTCAAGTCGAATAGGAAAATTTTGCAAAACGAAAAAAATTGGGAGCTGAAAGAAAATAAAAGATGAACAAGTGAAGGAATAACTTGCCAAAATTAAATATTAAAGGACGCGAAAAAAGGAAGATTAAGTAGGCGCTAGGGATATCTTATTCAATCGTTTTGAAAAGTATGTAATCTTCGTGACAATCGTTGTGAAATCATTTGAAACTCAATAACAACTGGAATCGATCCAATAAAAATCAGTTTGAGACATTTCGTCGATCTGGTCGCCGTTTTTCTGAAGTTTGGTTATTTACATATGCTTCATGAATGTTCTTATTTTGAAATGGAGTCAGTTTATCAACGACTTCGATTTGAAACGAGTTTTCTGAAAATGCCTCGACGTAAATTAACAAACGCTGAGGCTAATAGGGCTATCAGAATGCTGGAGGGGGCCTTACTTAGGTTGTTGTAGCGGAAAGGCTCCAAGTCAGCCAAAGTGTGATATCTCGACTTTGAAATAGGTTCAGGAAGACAGGTTCCGTGTTGGAAAGACCAAGGCTTGGTGGGCGACGAAAAACAACACCTGCTCAGGTTCGTTTCATCACCGTTTCGGCGAGAAGAAATCCTACATCTACGTGTAGAATGCTACGGAATACTCTTCAAAATGCAGATGGGGTCCTAGTTTCCATCGAAACCATCAGACGACGTTTGACAGAGGTTAATCTAGGTTCTAGACGTCCATTAAGAGGAGTTCCATTAACACGTGACCATAAGCGTCAAAGACTTCCCCGTAATCGTCGCTATGTCCAAGAAGTCCATCCATTCCGAGAGGGTAGTGTTATGGTATGGGCCGGGATATGTTTCAACGGGCGTTTCAATCTGCACATGTGTAGGGGCAATATGACCGCCTTACACTAGAGGGAGCATGTCATTGACAATGTTTTGCCAAATGTTCACGCTGCTATTGGTGAAACTTTTCAATTTCTAGACGATAACGCTAGACCGCACCGTGCAGACATAGTTGAGAATGCGCGCGAGGAGCTTGGTATTCCACATTTACCAATACCTCCGAACTCACCAGATTTGAATTGCTTAGAACGTGCATGGGAATGCTCCAAAGAAGATTAGACAATCATCAACCTACACTAGGATCCTTGAATGATCTGAGAGAGCTTCTGCCCCGTTTATGGAACCAAATTCGTCAAGAAATGTTCAACAACCTCGTGTGTAGTGTGCAAAGAAGATGTCAAGCTGTTATTGATGCCCGTGGAGGCCAATCATTGTATTGATAGTCTTGAAATTCTTGAATTCTCTGGGAATAAAATTTCGTTATTTCACTCGATTTTTCTTAACCACCCTGTATACTCTACAGGCAAAAATTAATTTTATTTCCTGCAACTTGAAATGATAGTAATATGAATTTTCATTACAAAATCTCATTTAAACTAATTTTTTTTTGCAATTTAAGTCAATATGCAACTAATGTGGTGCAGTTTATATTTGAAGTCCTGTATCTGTATGCCAAAACTGGCCTTCAAGCTGAGGTTGAATTTCAATTCTCGGTCGACATGTTTATAATACTGACTCTATCTTCGGTTCATTTTGAATTATCAGGAAAACCACCTAAAAACAACATAAATCTCGGGGGAATACCAAGCAATAAAGTGTCTGAATGAGGATACATCCATATTGATTCTCCGAGCTGACAAAGGAAACGCGACGGTAGTAATGGAATCCTCTGACTATGATTAGAAAATGAGCAAGTTATTGGTTCCCTCAAACTACAGGAATCTTTGTTGAGATCCCACCTTTTTCAGGCATAGACAAAACAAAGCTTTTATAAAAGTTTCATCCCATTAATGAAGAACTTAAAAATAAGATTTGCAAGAGTGAAGCAAGGGCTCCTCATCGTCTATACGGACCTCCAAAAATTTACAAGGATAATGATCCCTTGAGACCAATTGTTAGTACCATCGACTCACCAACACACGACCAAGCGAAAGTTTTGACTGAAAATACGAAAATTTTCGTCAAGGACTCTACTCAGTTTGTACAAAAGCTGCAGAACATCCAATGGAGACCCAACGACCGACTCTTAAGTTTTGCTGTTGTGTCTCTGCCAACATCAGTACCTATCAGCATTGTTTATATAACTCTAGTTTTTATGTAGTTCGATTATTTTAGTTTGAGATTCTCATTTAATGAATTCAATTAATATTAGACTCTGAATGAGTCTCTTCAGAATCCAATGAGACAAATGTTGTAGATTGGTGTAGCCATAGAAAACGCCCTCTGTCAGATAACTCCCCCAACTACTCCTCATTGAAAAACTAGAGATTTATAAACAAAGCGATCAAGGAATGGTTTAACTACGTATCTGAGATATTCCGAAATGGCGTAGCACAAATCTTTGAACTTTGCCTAGCGTTTTCAGTGGAAAGGCGAGTTAAATTGGCAGTGTTGCCATAGGAAACTCTTTGCAAATTTCTTCATAGAAAAACTCGAACAGAGTGATGTAGCAACGGCATCGTTTGGAGGCATGTAAATGAAGAATTGGAAGCTCAGTACACCTAAACAATGGACACCCAAATGTTCAATTCACTATGGAAATTGAAAAACATGGAGCATTACCGTTCTAGACGTCTCAGTAACTATAGAAAACCCGTACAATGTTTACAGAAAACCTATCCACACATACAGACATCTACAAAAGAAGTCCAATCATCACCAAAACAAACGAGGAGTAATCAAAACATTTATAGAGAGCCTGACCTTCATGCCAGCCAGAATGTCTTGTCACTAGACTCTAGTGGATGAACTTGAACATTTTCAGCATGCATTTATCGCTAATGGATCTAATGTAAAAGATTCAGAGGTCAATATGACCAAAAATTTCCACACGTCACAAAACATACCCCTAACGGAAAAGCTATCTTACCATACATCTCAAGGTTACAGACAGAATTGGTAGAATACTACAGAGCCAAGTGATCAGAAAACAACCGAAGACAAAGTCGACCCACTTCCACGGTATTTATCGGATACCTTGAGACTGCGCAAAGTTTCCATGTGTACTACAAAACGAAGTATCGATACGAGACCCAAGCAGAAAAATCTGCACTAACAGATAGTTGATAGTTTCAAAGGGGTTACAGCCCACTGCGACCATAATAGACTTATGGTCTATTGTGCCCCCTGACAAAGCTTTACCGCTCGCCTTCCAGTCCCAGAGATCTTATGAAATCCAATATCTCGAAAGGCTTCAGTGAGGCTAGTTCCTCACTCCTACAGGTCTCTTGACCAGAGCATTGTTTCCTTTGGCTTACAATGCCAAAGCATTCTGTGACTAGGTGAATAGGAGTTTCTTCCTCCTCCCCACAGAATCTACACTCGTCAGTGTCCGATACGCCCATTCTCAGCAAGGGCTTTCTGAGGCGACAATGCCCTGTAAGAAAGCCAGTGAGGAGGTGTAGTTGGTTCTAACTGAGATCCAAATATCTTTTGGATCTTGCAGTTTCTAAATTCCGAAGGAACTTTTTGGAGTGATCCAACCCTGGGAGATTCTTCCAGAGTGTTTCTCTTTCAGTTTTCTCCTTCTCGAGAAACTCTTTCTTACTAACTGACGGACCATCATCATTTTTTTGAAGACCAATATTAAAAGGTATACTGTCCTAGAATGAACATGGAAGCCATACAGTTCTATAAACATAAAAATATCATGAACAGAAATGACGAAACACCCTTGGTACATGACGCATGGTTGCCAGTCTTGGACATGACCTGAGTAAAACCGATACGGAGTGAGCGATGAGCTGAAAGACATCCGACACATCAACATACGTCCCCCCTCTCTTAGCTATAAATGAGAGCTCTACGGTCGAGTTAAATTCTTATACCAAGAATCCTGTTAAGATACCTACCTCAGATGTAGGCGAAACGTTAGGTGAAAAAATCCCAAATAGACCACGCCCAATGAGCTCTGAAGACTGTTGTAATGTCACCGTTACGATCGATCGAAACTTAATGAAAGTGATTGCCTGTTTTTTTTTGCTTATGGTATTTCATCATTATTTTGGGCTTTTTCTTCATAATGTTTTTTTATACCTGTGGAATATTTCTTCTTTTTGTGAACTTTCAGAGTTTAGAGATTTCTACCTCTACTCTTCAACAATAAATAATGATAATTAAAAAAGTTATGAGTTCTTCTTCTATTTCAGCTCAAATATGGGGTGCTGGAACAAGTTTCGATTGTTGATGTGGAAAAACTGGAAGCTGCAATCGCGAAAACCGATTGCATTTGTTGTAGAAGTGGCAATCCCCCTCCTCATTATCGCAATTTTCGTCCTCATTAGAAAAGAAATCCCGAAAACTGAACAACCAGAGAAGGTCTACGAACCATATCCTGTATCAGGGGAATATTTTCAAAGCGATGTTGTAAGGTAAGGACCTACTCATTTTATCGTTGTAAGAATGAGATTAGTAAAAATGAGATAATGGGCTGAAGGACCTTGATCAATGGCTGTTTGACTTTGTCAATAAAGAACATTCGTTTTTGTTGTTGTTGAGCTAATGTTCAACAAGAATATGTTGGTATAACTATTGTCAGAACGCTTAGTTGGGAAAGAAAACTATATTATAATTTTAACTTATTTTCTTTTTAATTAGTCTAGTTCAAAATTTTTCACTATATCCTAAATTGTTTCATATCATATTGATGAATTGTTGTTAATATTTATTACTGATATTGTATTGGTTTGTTCCAACACTTCAAGCTCCTCTGAATCTTCACAGTGTTGAGACCTTCAAAAATGAAAATTATCTCAATCTGCTCTCAGCAAATCAATAGTTTATTCTAAAAAAAGTTGCAGACGATATTTTCTCTTTTTCAGTCAAGTTTTGTGAAATACTCTCGAATTTTGAATAAAAATTCATCCTAGTGACTTTTGTATTGTATCTTGGCAGTTGGTGTGACTTACGAAATTTGACAGATTACGGAATTTGAATTGATTTGATTCGAAAATTGATCAGATCGGAGGTCAGTACTGGCAACCACAAAACGAAAAATATAACTGAAAACAATGCTGTAATGAGTTCATAACAGCACTACTTTTAATACTGTAGTACTATGTTACTAGTTAATAGTACTTACGATGCAGAAATAGAGAAAAGAAAATTTCCTTTCATATCACAGAGAGACTGGACAGTTTGATTTTCAATCATGAAATTAAGCTTGTTGATTTCTTCAAACATATCATAACTCACATTTTCGTCATTTTCAGAGCTTATTCTCCCAATAATAACAAGTTAATCAACGAAATCATGTTAACTTTTTCAAATGCTCGACCCTTCGAGAATGCAAAAAAAATGGAGGAGTACCTCACTAGCCAAGGTGAATCGGAAGCTATGATGGGGATACAATTCGACGAACATATGTCTCAAGAACTATCGAACAATAAGAATATTTCAATTACTTTCAGGTTAGTTACCATGCATTTTAAACGTCAAGAGTTCTAATTCCTTTATTCGTTTTGAAGGTATGCCAACACTTATTTCTCATGGCACACAGAAGATCTCTTCCCGCCATTCCATATCGGTCATTACAACAGGGATCCTAGTGACGTAAGAGATCCTGGTAAGTTAAAAAAAATTGATGATTTCAATATAAGGCAAAATGGTTTACTCAGGTTTCAACTAGTATAAATCTCATATTTTAATAAAACCCATTGTACATAGTTAGCTCTCGTGTGTGAGCAATTTTGTTTTTGTGCAATGCTCATTAACTGTAGTTGGTATCTTAATTAGTATTTTTTCTTGAGTCCAGTAGTTCAAATAAATCAAATTTCAGATTACCAAAGCACATTCGCCCCACTGATGTACAGTCTAACGGAAAAACTTCTGAAAAATTCAGGAAAGTCATTTCAATTGCCGAAAATGTTCATTCAAAGATTTCCTTACCCCTCTTTTCTGCAAGATTACTTCTTGATTTCGATGAACTCAGCTTCACTTTTTGGATATTTATTTATGACAGCTTTTATATACACTCACATAAATATAGTTAAATCTATAACTTATGAGAAGGAGAAACAACTCAAGGTTAGAAATTTAATTTACGACTTGCAGTGAATATTACTGAAAATTTCATTTTAGGAATCAATGAAAATAATGGGGTTACCCACTTGGCTGCACTGGACAGCATGGTTCTGCAAATTCATTATTCCATATTTAATCATTACCCTTTTTTTGGTAATTATGATGAAACTCGAAACTAAAAATGGTCCCACATTATTATATGCTGACTGCTGTTTACTTTTTGTATTTTTTCTACTTTTCTTGTCAGCCATGATAACGTATTCCTTTGCATTGAGTGTGTTTTTCACTAAAGGTAAGAATTTTTTATTGCATAATTACTGAACATAATTCATTTAATTTATATCCAATTGTAGCAAACAGGGCCTCTGCAATGGCTGGTATAATTTGGGTGGTTTCTTTGGTGCCCTATGTAATGACACGTAATCAAAACCAGAGTAAAGGTGTCAAATATCTTTCGGCTTTGAGTATAACAAGTGCTATGGCTCATGGATTTGATATTATCATTTTACAAGAAGGATCCATGGAAGGTAAAAATTCCTTCTCAATTATTTAGTTCTGTAGTAAGTGTATCACTTTGTTCTACAGTAGACTGTCCCAATTTGGTTGAGACTATACTGTATCTCAGCTATTATTGAAGATAGAAACATGAAGTTTTCGCGACCCTGTATCACTTTTTTGTAAAACTTTAAAAGCCACAAAAAGAAATTTACCAACTTCTTTTGTTCCTGAAATATAGGGCGAAAACGAAAATGGCGTCGTTACTCGCATCTCAAGACAAGATGAACCTGAATTGGTTGAGGCTTTCGCGGCCATCGTTTAATGTAACCTGTTCTTTCGAACTGCCTCAGGCAGTTCAGTCCAGTGAGAACATCTCCTGAAATATAACTCCTGAAGATGCCAGACACTAGAACTGGCGAAACGTCGAGAACTAATCTACGACGACGGCCTAAATACTCGAAAGAACAGGTTACACAACATGAACCTGTTCAAAACGCCATTCACAGCAAGAAAAAATATTTGGACGTTTTCGAAAAAATTTGGTTTACGAAGATAAGTGTACATTCTTAAAAGAACACCTTTGGACCTACTGTCAATACCTATCATCATATTTATACTGAATGAAAACCTATATTACTTGACAGTAATGCTAACTACAGATAAGTTTCAAAAAAAAATTTCATGAAAATCGAATTTAAACCTGAATAATTTTGCAACTGTTCTTTGTACATAAATGAAACTTCCTACAGAGGTTCACATACTTTATGGTATCATACTTCGATGAACTCAGGATGGTTCTAAAGTCACTAACAGAGTTACATTCAGTTGCTTTGACATCTTCATGAAACAGCCTGTATAACGAAACTTGACGTGGTGAGAGGTGTTTGGATATCTGTTATATCTTGTTATTCGAAACCCAAGGCATAATGATAAAATTCTGAGAATTAGAAGAATTATCATCAATATTTAAAAATTCATTGTTTCGGATCTGCAATTTTGAAACGCCCTATACAGGGTTGGGATAAAGTATGGAACCAAGTAAATATCTTTTAAACGAAAAGAACGATATTTATGAAAATTTGCAGGTAAGTGCAATGGAACAAAACGCATCTGATGTAAATTTTTTTGATAATAATATACTTCCGGTTTAACCGGAAATGCCATCAACTTCTTTAATTTAAATGGGACACACTATATATTTTTACAGATTTTGAAAGATCTTGTTATTTTGAATTCATACATACTGAGTTTAGTGTAAAAAAATTTGTTAAAACGAGGAATATAGCACTTTAACCAACCTCCTTTAAGTTTTTTGCATTAGAGCAAAAAACTATTTAGATGAACTAATTGATGTTGTTTGTATGCATAGTAATAAATAGAGGTACTGTTTAGTACGTCTTTTGTTCTTCAAGTGTCAAATTCTAAATGACGGAAATAAATTGAACAATTTAGAATGGTTCAATTAAGTGAAATGTACATCTATTGTACTACTAACAGTGAGTTATTCCTCGTTTTTACAAATTTTTTTACACTTAACTCAGTATGTATGAATTCGAAATAACAAGCTCTTTCAAAATCTGTAAAAATAAATAGGGTGTCCCATTTAAATTAAAGAAGTTGATGGCATTTCCGGTTAAACCGGAAGTATATTATTATCAAAAAAATGTACATCAGATGCGTTTTGTTCCATTGCACTTACCTGCAAATTTTCATAAATATCGTTCTTTTCGTTTAAAAGATATTTACTTGGTTCCATACTTTATCCCAACCTGTATAGTCCAAGATCTCAGAGCTGTATGACGTAACTTATTTTCACATGGCTGTTTTTTATATTATGTTTTGTAGAATATTATTTGTGAAATAGTATCATAAGTGTATGACACTTTCTATGGGCCAAAACTTTTGTCAGTCGATTTAAAGCTCAAAAAAAAAATAATGAACTTATTTTCACATTTCTGATTTTTGAATATGTTCTGAACACAAAAACTAAATGTGAAAATAGGTTCATTCATTTTTTTTTTGGAGCTTTAAAGCGTCTGAAAAAAGTTTTGGCCCATGGAAAGTGTCTGACACTTATGATACTATTTTAGAAATAATATTCTACAAAACATATATGAAAATCAGCCATGTGAAAATAAGTTACGACATACAGCTCTGGGATCTTGGACTAATAGAACAAACAGGATGAGGTTGATATAAATATAATATGTAAAAATGGGGAAAGTTCACAGGGTCTGCTTTTCCTAAATGAGTGTGTGGGGTCCTTTGTAGAAACTGAACCAAATCTGTAATGTACTGAAATAGTGAAAAATAATTATTTTAGGTATAAAGTGGAGCAATCTATTCCAATCAGATTTGGATAATATAACTTTTGGTGGAATCCTCCTTATAATAATAGCAGATCTTATTTTATACATGTTGATTGCTCTTTATATTGAGGCAATTCATCCTGGAGACTTTGGAGTGCCACAGAAATGGTATTTCTTATTCACAAGTGAATTCTGGGGTAGCAGGAATACTGAACAAGGTAATTATCTCCTTTCTATCTTATTTATACCACATATAATTTGAAAAAATATAGTGGAAGCCACCAGGTGTCGAAAGAATATTATTTGTCATCTGTCAGAAAGTATTATGTCATTGATAAGCAATGCATCGGGAATGCATACTATACTCTGTTCAAGAATTATTGTCATCCAAGGGTTAATTTGGCCTGTACACATGTAACTATAATAGTAACCTGTGACTTCATAGTTACTTCTGACATATGTTAATCGACAATCTTCGTTGTATATTATTAATTTTTACTTCTGTTATCAGTCGCTTCTTGCTCAAAATGATTGATTTCAGACATATATCTGAAATAGAGATATATTCAAAATAGCAATAATTGAACTTGAAAACATTTTCAATTCATCATGAGGCTGGAGAAATGAAATCAGATTTTGTCACTGAGAGAAGATATATACTAGTTTAAGCCTTTTTTGGCTTCATCAGGATGCCACAGCCCTCAGAGACAAAATAAAGAACTTTTGGAGCACTAGTATAAGCCTTCTGAGTAAATAAATACTAATGGCGACCTCTAGTAGCGGCAAAACAGAAGTTTCACATTTCCAGTCACATGTTAAAGAGAACTGCGTACATCCTCTTTCACTCCATGAGATTTCTGCATGTAGTTTTGTCACTGTTTAGTGAAAATATACATCATATTCCAGATGACCGTCTTTTAGACCCCAACAACAGCGAATTCTTTGATGATGAACCCAGTGAACTGAAGGTCGGTATAAGTATAATGTCACTAGGAAAGACCTTTGAAGGTAACGAAGCTGTAAAGGACGTATCCTTGAATATCTACGAAGATCAAATAACAGTTCTGCTTGGCCATAATGGAGCTGGTAAAACAACAACCATGTCCATGTTGACTGGTATGTTTCCGCCAAGTAAAGGTACCGCCCTTGTAAATGGCTACAATATCAGGACCCAAATAATGTCGGTTAGAGACAGCATGGGTGTGTGCCCCCAGCATAATGTTCTGTTCGACGAACTGACTGTACGAGAACATCTAATCTTTTTCAGCAGATTGAAGGGTTGTACTGGATCAGGAGTAGAGGATGAAGTGAAAAAGTTCCTGAACCTACTTTCCTTAGAAGACAAAGTGAGTATTTTGAAAATGGCTAGTCTCTTGGTAAATGAAAGATTCGGAATATGATCAGAAAATCTCACACAAGATTTGGCAAAGGCTAATATCTTATTATGTATTTAGGTCTCTCCAACAAATTTATGGGTGACTTATGGCCGTTTTCTGAGGTTTTGCTTTAACTGTTTGATAATAAACAACTTGATAACTCTAATCTAACCAATTTTCTGACGTCTTTTTATATCTTCCGTCAAATATCGGATCGATAACTGCTGGTTATCGGCATTATTCCAAGTTCCTTTCTAGCTCAGCAGATATCGCCACATGCAAATTGATATATTAGTGATGCACTTGGCAAACTTTATTCAAAAAAGTACTCCTGAAGGAGGAGGTTTTCCATATAGAATATCAAAGAGTTTTTACTTACCTGTTCAGAAAGTGTTTAATCAATTTAAATTGGAAATGAAAACGAAATTTATTAATAAAATTGCTGAATCAATTGTGAGGAAGAAGTTGGAAAAACGGAATAATGATCTTTTAATTTGAAAAAAATTGAATTAATCAATGAAAACTCAAGAATTATTGCAATTGGACAGATCACTCAAAAAGATTGAAGTGCAATTGAAACATGTTAAGCTTCGATTAAAACCAATAAAAGTTTTAAACAAACCAAAAATAAATGATTAATTGTATAACCTTCTGCTTCAAAATAAGGAGGCCGTGCTCTAACTAATGCTTCTTACTAGCTTACTTAATATTTATTCGCAGTTCTCATAGACAAAATGTTTGAGGAATTTACTATTCATGGTCCTTGTCATTTCATCATTTGTTAGATAGCAGAAAAGTTGATTGATTTTATGTAAATAGGCAGACCAAAAATCCTCACAATTATCTGGAGGAATGAAGAGGAAGTTATGTGTTGGCATTGCTCTTTGTGGAAACTCAAAAATTATAATTCTTGATGAACCAACTGCAGGCATGGATCCTTCTGCTAGAAGATTCATTTGGGAATTTCTTCAAAAACAGAAGAAAGGTAGGAACAAAAATTATAAAGACTGTGGAAAACCTGCAGAAGTTCACATGTTATGTACCAAAGCCTAAACAGATCACTACCTGGCTCCAGACTATAGAAATCAAAGCCATGGCACAAATCTGTGGTACTAAGGTGGAATCTGATATGTCCTGAATGCCGAATTTGGAGCAAAGGCTTTTGAAACTTTGAAAGCCAGACGCAATTCAGATTGCCTTCAAAACGGCACAACGAGTTTGGTTAAGAATTCAATACTTCACAGAACTCCCCATATGGGGTTCTGCCTTAGTACCTCAGAAATAAAAAAAATCTTTTTCCTCAAGAAATAAAAACATCTTGACAAAATTAATTTCAAGTTATTTATAATTTCAGGAAGGACAATTCTTCTTACAACGCATTTTATGGATGAAGCAGACTTATTGGGTGATAGGATTGCTATAATGTCTGGAGGTGTATTACAGTGTTGTGGTACCAGTTTCTTTTTGAAAAAAAAATTCGGTACCGGTTATCACTTAGTTATTGATCAAACATCAACTTGTAATCCTAACAATATAACCAATGTTATAAGAAAGTTCATTCCTAACATAGAGGTTCGGAAATTCAATAATATTATTTGTTGACTCATAAATGAATACGTTCAAGTTGAATTGAGTATTCATTATTTTATTTATTCCAGATCGAATCAAATGCTGGTACAGAGCTGACCTATCTTCTACCTGAAAGTTATTCCCCTAAATTCACTCATTTGTTGGCGGAACTGGAAAATAATTCCGAAGAACTAGGCATAAGAAGCTTTGGTATATCTTTGACTGATTTGGAAGAAGTATTCATGAAGTAAGTACTTGGAATTCAGTAAGAGCAGCCGAGCACTAGAGAACAAAGTATTGTATGATAGTTTGATTGAATCACTGGATAGTTGGCAGACTTAAAAATTCCCCATGTAGGGGAATGCCCCCTCCATGGTAATCAAAACATCAATCAATCTGCCTATCGAAAATCTCTGGTGTGCTTAAATTTTTTAACTTTATTATAAAGGGTTCCCCATGTAATGTTATATTTGGGTTTAGTTCTATTATTACAAATCAGTACTTCCTGCACTGTAGAATTTTATGCTCAACTTCGAATTTACTCATATTGATGGTTCACTAAGTTCACCCTGAAATAAAGTTGACCCTTGCATAACCTATTATTTTATTATTTTTTGTAAATTCTATATTCTCCATTGATTTATTTTCAATTTCAGAGTTGGGAAGAGTAAAACTAGTAAATTCCTTCCTCCAGGTGATGGGAATAATGTAGGCAATGGACGAGGGAACAATGCAACAAATGGTAAAAGAGGTTTATTCAAAAAAATATTTCAGTTTTTAGTATAAAAATTAATATTTTTCGATTACTGAACTCTTATAAATTTTGAAATGTTTGTCTGTTCATTTTGTTTGTTTGAAATAACTGGCGAATTCCTGAAATTTTTCCTTGTTATGCTTTCTCAATAACAATGTATTACAAAATTCATTCAGCTAAATATTTCATAAAGTTTTGTTAGTATCCCCACTATCAACTTGTAAAAATGAAGAGATAGTATTATGTTAAGATATCACAAATAACAAAGTTCTTTCATATGCGATTAAAAATAAAAAAAATTTGTGAAAATCTAAGCTATCCTTTCAATCAAGAGAAGAATTGATTCAATTTTTGAAAAAAAAATTTCATCTTATGTCAACAATCATTTCTATTCCAGTGACCATCAGTATAAGCAACAAAGAAAATGGGGTTGCTCTCTATGCCAATCATTTTCTTGCAATTGCAATGAAGAAATTGCTATCTTCTAAAAGAACTTGGGGAATGGAAGTGTTAAAAATAGTTGTTCCCCTCATTTACGTGATTCTTGTCTTCAGTATTGATTTATCAGGATTGAGGAATATAATTTTCAATCAAAGAACCTTCGATTTGAAACAATATGACAAGCCAATTACTTTGGTTGAAACTAATGGTAACCTTCAAGAGCCTTACATCGATATGTTGCACAATATGAAAGAGAAAGTGGAAGTAACTGATAATATGACAGGAAGACTACTGGACTTGGTAAGATTCAACATCAGTGTTGATTTCATCGAAATTTAATTGGTAATTTTAATCAAAGCACTCATACATACTCAAGCCACGACCTTCAAAACATACATGCGCGCCACCTACAGCATTTGTCGCTATCGTATTTGAATTTTTTCTATTTCCAGACGAGACGGTCACCATATCTGGTCAGATATAAATACATTCTTGGTGCTTCATTTGCAAAGGATGCTGCTTATGCTTGGTTCAATGCAGAACCTTATCACTCTGTACCTCTTTCTGTTCAGTTGTTACTACAGCAGAACTACAAACAAGCCTTGGGAGAAGATTTCAATATTAATTTTGTTAATTATCCCATTCCCAAAAATACCAGTGAAAAGGTAAGTGTTTGAAATCAAATCTGAGTTAAAGTATATAAAATTCACAACCACATATTTTTCATCAGGTGATAATAGGTTTGGAATATCTGCTGGGAAGTTTCAATCTGCTCAGTCTTTCGCTGGCTGTTTCATATATTGGAAGCTTTTATATTCTTTTCAACATAAAAGAAAAAATGTCACAGGCTAAACATCTGCAGTTTGTATCTGGTGTTAATATCTTCATTTTCCGCTTGGTTTCATTACTTTGCGACATGTTAACCTACCTCATTGCAGTTGTGGCAATCCTTATAACATTAGCAATTTTGAAACCTGATGGATTATCCTCAAATGAAGAACTTGGTGAGTAAGAAATCATCAATACTTTAGTTTTTATTGGATTGAAAAGAATTTCAAATATGGAATATTCAAATTTAAGCTTCCTCCCCAAAAAATGTTTCAAAGAAAGGTAGATCTCCACATGCATTCATTACTTACAAAAAGTCTATGGGCCGTACTCATAGTCATCCCTCAATATAAGGGTTTAAGCGTCTAAGGGTCGGTTTCACAAAACTTTAATTATGCGATTAAAAAACCTTACGTAAATTCGAACCAATCGAATCACTCGTTTTGAAATTTCAACGAATCGCGGTGGTTCCAATTAATTTAACGGTACAAAAAAACTTTTGTGAAACCGAACCTAAGGCCCAAGGGTAGCTTGGTAAGGGCGACTCAGCACTCATCCTCTGTGGTCATTTCATGGAGCGAACTTCGAAATTTCTTATCTGAGTTTTCGTAGGAGTGAAAAATAGGTTTGGAAACATCGACAAATGACAAATAAAGTCATAAATGCGCATGAAATTTACGGGATCTTTTTCCTCAAGGGGCATCTGCAGACATCATCTTTGGTACATACCTCTTCCAACTCCTGTGATCTTGATATAAATTTAGGTTTGCAATGAAAACAAAAACTTCTAGATAATTTTTTTTTCATATTTCGAATATATTTTGATGCAAAGAACCAAATAAATATCAACATAACCAAAAAAATTCTGTAACGACAAAGAAGAGTCTAGCAGAATGAAATGAAAAAACAGTATTCCCATCTCAAGGGAGCTCGCGATTTCCCTTGAGTTGAGGGCGGTAAAAATCACACTCAACTCAGTGAGTATGTTCTATGAAATGGCGTCACACCCTCAAGGACGAACTATGAATATGGCCCTAATAGAATAGAAGGTCGCAAAATTGGATATCTTGAAGAGAAATGGTCATATTCTAGGGCAGTAAAAAGCAACTTAGAGCTGAATAAACAGGCTATACGATCTTTGCATCGATCTAGCTCGAAAAAATTATTCTATGTGCGTAGTACAAGAATAAAAATTTGAAAATTTTTTAAAATTTTTTCTTCCTGATTTATCCGAGGTTTGCATGGCTACCGGTAACCCGAAACATTATTAACCAATAAATTAAAAAACTAGAGTCTCCAAGCTTCAAAAGTTGTTTTTTTTATTTCCAATACGACCAGTTTTCACTGAGATACAGCTTGTTGAAAATTACCAAAAAATTTTGCGCGATGTATATTTTGTTCTCTCAATCTTGCACTGAATCTGCGCGCGCATCTGATGTGCGACACTAATGATGACTGAATAATTCAGTTCTGAATTTAGTGTGGGGGCAAACGGCTCTATACACAATATTTCCGTTTTTGCAGGTATTTTAACTTTAGTATTCGTCAGTTTTGGACTAGCTGTAATTCCTTGGATGTATCTCTTCTCTTTTCTTTTCACCGTTCCGTCCACCGGATATGCAAGAATGTTCTTCCTGAGTTTCATCACAGGTATTATATTATTCCTGAAAGAAGCCTTAGAAGAAAATTCTAAATTATTTCAACAAAAATTTCAGGATTTCCGAGTGGAATGATTATGTTGTTATTGGAGCAGTTTCATTGGAAACATGCTTCATTGATCCAATGGATATTGAGATGCTTTCCGCATTTCAATTTCATCGAGGCTGTTCTTGCTCTGTTCTATAGGCATATTTGTGATACGCAGATGAAAGCTTGCCTGGAAGAGGCTCCCTTAAAGATTGCCAACAGATGCTGAATTTTACGGACTGTAGTGAGTTTTTATTTGTTACAATTTTCCAGAATTTTGTGATTCACATAGATATAGAGACTGACTTTTTGAAAATCTCCTAGGAATCAGTCAGGGAAACGTAAAATATGTGCTATTGAATCTGAAATGGCACCGTTTATACAAAACAATGAAGATGAATATACGAAAATATAAGATGCATAAGAAATATATCAGCTTGCAAATTCCAATTTTGGGTATTTTGGGATCAGGATAAAAATATTTTTTCCTATGCGCAAGCCCCAAATTCATAGCAGCTGTGGATAAAAAATAATTCTACTTAGTAACGATGAGACTACTTATGCATACTTACAGTGCAACCATAACAAATTAAACAGTTTTGTTTTTATCGTATGACCATATGCTAACCATATTTACATTTGATATCGATCAGGTGTAATAGTAAATTGAAGCTTATATTATACTAGCTTAAACCCGCACTCACTTTTAAGCTAGTATAAGCACACTATATCATCCTTAGGATTCGAAAGTCGATCTCGCGCACACCTATCCTTTAATAACCTCGTCTTGAAGAAGAGGCAAGTGACAAAATGATCTCGCTCAGGTTTTATAATTTCTTGCTCAAACTCGTATTTCTTCAAACTTTGATAGGTGTCTTGCGAAATATCCATCAGAAAACTATGTTGTAAGGAGCATTTTGCATCAGGAATGAATGCCACGCGGTAATACTTTGTTATCCTCTAATGTTGGACATAATCCGTCGCGGACTTTTTTATAGAACTTTTTGAGCAATACAAAATTGACCCTGATCATGTTCCTCATAGCTTACCCAGCGTCGGTCGTAAAAGCCTGAAATCAACGGGTTTATTAACGATTTGTTCATGAAAAATCGACATTTTTCTTCATTTATTGATTACATATTAGGAATGGATTCCACATGAAAGCCTACTCGAATGAATTCTCTACACTATAGTGAAATTTTCATCAAAATCGGACATTTGGTTCCTGAGTTCTGTAAAGACAAACAAATACACAATCAAACGGACTTTCACATTCATAACATAGGCCAAGCAAATTAGACTTTTTTCGGGAAATAATTGTTTTAATCATTTACTTAGGCCTCTAATATGAGTAGTTTGAGTACTGCCCCAATTTCCTATTGGAGCGTATTTTGTGACGTTCGAAAAACTATTTTAGCTTTTTCTCTAATAGCTCCTAAACTAAGCACTTTATCAAAAACTTTGCGATATTCAAAAGTGTTCAGCATTAAATTCTGCTTCTAAAAAGTACGGCATTTTTTTATTAAAAAACGTAGAATATCTATAGAAGTGCGATTGTTAGAATGAAATGTCATAGAATTAAAATTGTAGACATCACATTGTGGTAAAAACTCAAGCCCACTCCTCCAAACCACAATGTTAAATCGCGCAGTAGCTCATACTGCTGAGGATGCTGATCATTTAATCGTAGCTAGTGCTGTTGAAGTTGCTCAGCAGTCCCATGAGTGTGACCTAAAATAGTCCCAGTCCGAGGTTTTTCGAACGTCACGACATACACTCCACTGGGAAATTGGGGTGAGTTTTGCCTCACTACTCTTATTAAAGGCCTAAATAAATTATTAAAACAGTATAACAGTACTAAAAGTAGTGCTGTAATGATTTCATTACATCGTTGTTTTCAGATATATTTTTCGTTTTGTGGTTGTCAGTACTGACCTCCGATCCTATCAATTATCAAATCAATTCAAATTCCGTAATCTGTCAAATTTCATAAGTCACACCAACTGCCAAGATACAATACAAAAGTCACCAGGATGAACTTTTACTTAAATTTCGAGAGTATCTCACAAAACTCGACTAAAACAGAGAAAGTATCGTCTAATACTCGTAGCAGAAGGAAATTCCAACACTCATGCTTTCGAAAACTCGCTCCTTCGTCGCCTGTTTTCGAATTTCGCATTCGAGTTAGAATAAAAGCCTATTCTGCAACTTGTTTTAGAATATACTATTCCCGAACTGCACAAATTATTTCCAGGCACACCATTTTTTGAAGCTAATCTGCTTGACCTAATATAAGTATGGATGCTTCATTGAAGTCGAGCTAATAGTTCAACAGTGTTGAATGAACTCAAAATTTTAAAAATTCTTTTTTCTCCTTTCAGCGTTTACTTATTCAAAGTTTTTTTATCTGATTAATTTTAATTTCTACTCTGGTACAAAAAATAATTTGATAAACAAGATCTTTATAAACTAATATATCAGTAACTTCATTATAATTCTCTTGTCTCTTGCATAACACTAATTTTTTATACTCTTATTATATTGTGAGTTAACGATTCCATATTTTCATTCATGTTAGTTGTCAATTTTATTTATCATGATTATATAGGATTCATTAGGTGAATAAAATGCTCCCAAAGGTTTGTTTTAGCATCAATCCCATTCGGAAACGGACGACGCATGCTCAGCCGCGTGTAGATGTTCAAGCAAAACCCAATCTAAGTTTCTGAGTCGTACGCTACTATTCAAGCAACCACATATTTTAGTTTAAGTAATACGATAGTCTATCCAACGAGAAGCGATAGCGCCAGTAAACAACTAAATGTACGCCTATAGGGTTATGAATATTTTCATTGGTTGCCGTTTAGTGCTTTCTCCGTCTTCTCCAGATATGTATTACGACAATCAAGTGATCCGTCTGAAATTCTCAGTTGCTTGCGACGGCGTCGGTTGCGCGGTCGGTACATTAAATCCGGTCCTGATGAATTTGGCCACGCCTTGTTGTTTTGGCGCGCTATCGCTTCTCGTTGGATAGACTGTAAGTCTGTAGTAATTAGGTTTCGATGCGAAGTTCAAGTCATGCGCAATTGAAAAAGACTGATCCATCATACATCTTGATCGGTGGAGATATTTGAGGCTAGAGTTTTGGCGCTTATGACAACTGTCAAATAATTTTAGTTCAAGAAAATTATCGAACCTTAATTCATGTGCATACGCACATATGTGTTCCAATATTATTGGGACGGTCAGAAAAATTCATGCTGGAAAAAAACCTTAAAGCTAGCTGTATTCTCCATATTGACAAAGGTCTGTAACCTGTGGTCAACATAATGTTTGTTTTCAGAATTTGACTCCGTCTTCAATTTCGAAGACCATGGTATTGGATCAAACGTGGTAATGCTGTACATGATATCGTTTGTGTCTTTCTTCATTTTGTTCCTGATAGATTTCAAAATAATAACGAACGCAATCTACTTCATATCGAATAAGTTCAAACGTCCACCAAAATCAACTGAATATGTCGATCCTGATGTTATGCAAGAAAACGAATATGTAAAGACTCAACCACTACACGAGTTGCAATCTAACTTCGTGGTGGTTCTCAAGAATCTGACGAAACACTTCTGCAGGATGACGGCAGTTAACGGATTGAATTTAACAGTCAAGAAGTCCGAATGTTTCGGTCTGCTCGGCGTGAACGGAGCAGGGAAAACGACCACCTTCCGAATGATGACAGGCGATGAGATGATCAGTTACGGAGATGGTTGGATCAATGGTTTCAGCATAAAGAATGAGATGAAGAAAGTGCATGAATTCATCGGTTATTGTCCGCAATTTGATGCACTTCTGGACAATCTGACCGCCAGGGAGACCTTGAAGATATTCAGTTTGATCAGAGGTATACCCAGGGATGAATGCAATTATACGGCCGAGAGGTTAGCCGTTGATTTTGACTTCACTGAACATCTGGATAAGGAAGTTGCTCAGTTGAGCGGGGGAAACAAGAGAAAGCTGAGCACTGCTGTCGCTCTGATCGGAGATGCGCCTGTTATCTTTTTGGACGAACCTACAACTGGTAAGTTATGGCTTACCTCTTCAACAGTTGTTTCTTTCTTTGTCTCAACCTTTTTCTGAAATTTATACATTGAATGTACCAAGTTCGAAGGCCTATTAGGCGTTTCTGGAGAACTGGATCTATTTGAAATCTGAAAATTGGTATTATGATATTGTTTGACATTATCTACCGAACTAAAATATTCTTGTAGCCTGACAACTTTCACTTATACAGGCAATGAAGAAAAGAATTTCAAGAATTTTTTTTCTATTTTTTTGTTTTCGAATTCGATGAAATATTCAATTTTGAATACATTCGTTTTCAAATCTTTGCAAATAATACTTTTCAAAATGTCGAGAAAAAACTGAAGAAAAAAAGAAGATAAGAGTATTCGGTATCATGTTTGTTATTCCTAATCTATATATCTTGAACACAAACCGTGTTCCAAATGTTGGGTTAAAAAGATTGGCCCATAACTTTCGTTTTTCAAATAAGAACCCTATTTTTTTATGATTGCGTTGGATTGTGGGAAGAAAAATGATGATAATGTTTCATCATGTTAATGCTCCTAAAACCAATAATTCTTGAGTTATTCAGGATTTCCTGATTTCATGTCGTACATAGCGTCAAATTCATAGAATTTGTTTCATATCAACAATGACCTTGGTCATAGAAAATAAATTATTCCAATAACTCACTAGAGACACACCTCTTTTCTGAATTCATTTATCATTGATGATATGGAACAGATTTCATTAATTTGACGCTTCGTACGACATAAAATCAGAAAATCCTAAATAACTCAATAATTATTAATTTTAGGAGCATCAACATGTTGAAACATTATCATCATTTTTCTTCGCAGAATCCAACGCAATTATAAAAAAATAGGGTTCTAATTTGAAAAACGAAAGTTAAGACCCAATCTTTATCGCAATTTTTGACCCAACATTTGGAACACCCTGTGACGATTTTTTCAAAATTCTAGAAATATACAATATTTCCACAATCTTCTACTTCAAAAATGTGAAAACGATTTGTGCCTAAGATATTCAGAATAGGAACAACAAACATGATACCAAATACTCTTATCTCCTTTTTTCTTCAGTTTTTTATCGATATTTTGGAAAGTATTTTGATGAACGCAACGATTTGAGTACGAATGTATTCAGAATTGCATACTCTATCAAATTCGAAAACAAAAAAACTGCAAAAATGTTTTGAAAATTTTTTTCACTCCCTGCATAACTGAAAGTGGTCAGGCTCCGAGAATATTTAAGCTCGGTAGATAAAGTCAAACAATAACATAATCCCAATTTTCAGATTTCAAATAGGTCTGGTTCTCCAGAAACGTCTAATAGGCAGTCAAACTTGGTACACCCTGTATAATAGACATCCGCATGTGTATCAGAAGATCGGAAACCCTTTCATAAAACATCTCATTGCAAATTTCCTCTTTAAGATTCCCATTATAAGTGATTGAACAATCTTGTTGTCCTTATAGGAATGGACCCTGCTACAAAACGTCACTTGTGGAATGTTTTATCCAAAATACGGGAAAGTGGGAAGTCCATTATCCTCACATCACACAGTATGGAAGAGTGTGAAGCGTTGTGCACTCGATTGACGATTATGGTCAATGGAAACTTCCAGTGCCTAGGATCAGTGCAACACCTCAAGAGCAAATTCGCTCAAGGCTATTGCGTCACCCTCAAGATACGAAAACCAGAAAACAGTAGTGGCTTGGAGCATTCCGACACCACGGCAATTGAGAATTTCATGATTCAGAATTTCCCAGCTGCCGAACTTAGGGAGAGACATCAGGAGCTCTTAACCTATTATATCAAAGATAAGAACATAACATGGTCAAAGTTGTTTGGTGTGTTAGAACAGTCCAAAAACCATTTGGACATAGAGGATTATTCTGTGGGGCAAGCTAGCCTAGAACAGGTAAGAACTTGTTGGGTACTCTGATAAATTCTCTGGCCCACAGATGGCGGGACAAATAAGAATGACTGTCAGGGCCGGTTTTACAATCGAGAGTTAACCTTTATGGTTAGGTTACCGGCACTCGATGGTTAACCCGTACGAAAAAAATGGTTCTTTTGATCTAAATAGTAGGTCGGACGCATTAACGAATTTATAAGACGTCATATTCATTAAAAGATCTGAGGCGGCCAATTTCGAAAAAATTACGTACAAAGCAAAGTAAGCCTCTAAATTCAAAATTTCATTTTTATTTCACATAATTTATTTTGTAAGTCTGAAGGACTTAGCTCAGTTGCCTCAAATGCAGCTATTTATTTTATTTTCAAGAGGAGTATCTACAATGAATATCTTACGTCGAAAATTGGCATTGATGGATAAGAAATGTGCCTTGCAGATTATTAAAATCGATGATTGATTCATACAAGAATATATTTAAAGTTTTTTATTTCAGTTTAATAAATGTTTCCACAGTTTTGTCTATGCATACATGAGTTCAATTATTTCTGTTATTCAATCTTTTGAAATACATGTTTATGAAGGTATCTCTAGTAGAAGTACTTGTATTATGCCTTTGATCGGGAAATTCTGAAAGATCAACATTTTTACTGAATTCTTCAGCAGCTTCTTCATCATTGACTGGAGGGATCAATTCTTTTTGGTCACATGCTATGTTATGAAGAATGGCTGTTGCCACAATCACATCTTGAGCTGTATCTAATTTGACACTCATTCCCATGGCAAGGGCTGGAAAGCGACGTTTCCACACACCATACTACTCTCAATGACATTTCTTGTACGAATGTGTGATTCGTTAAATAAGCTTTCAGAAGGTGTCCTTGGATTTGCTAAAGGTGTAATTAAATAAGGCTTAATTCCAAAGCCACTATCTCCTACATTCTTATGAAAAAGAGAGCTAAAATAATACAATAAATGTTGAAACAAAAAGAACCTAAGCTGAGGTAAAAAAAGAACGGGGTATCATAACATTCTTCGTATGATACTAAAGAATCAAAACTGACAATACTTAAGAGTATTGATAGCTCTAGTTACACGTCTCACAACCAAACTTGCAGTTGCTTTGCTGACACCAGCAAAATCTCCATTACATCTCAAGAATGATCCAGAAGCATAATAGTTTGTGGGTAGAAGCTGCTGACTTGCAGATAGACAATAATTTCTGAAAATAAAATCTTTTTTATGAAAATGTACTTACAAAAGTATTGCATTTTAACTACCTTCTAGTTGGATGAGCTATCAAATGTTCTATTTGGCTGAGAATATCCAAAACGCATCTTTTCGATAATCTGAATCGTTTGGAAAAATCATCATCGTCGTAAATATCGAAATAATTTGGTCTAAGATGGATCACCTTAGGTCTACGACATTGTTTAATAAGTCAGTGGTCTACGATAATCCTCTTCATCACTGCTATAAGCGTTTATATCATAACCCATTAAATCCATATTAACAGAAAATCTGAAGTGTAATTATCAGCCAAAATAAATTTCGAATCAAAGAAAAACGAAACAACATTCGTTTTTAGGTTATATACATATACATTTTTGAATTATTCTATGGTTCTTGAATTAACTTCAGGTTTACCCACACTTTCGGTGTAGGTTAAGTTAACTGATAGTTAACCACGTTTCGTGCGATTGTAAAACGCCTAACTTGCAAAATTTCCTTAACCTAAAGTTAACCTTCGATTGTAAAACCGGGCCTCAAAGTTTCATGGTTAACTGACGGCTGGTCAAAAAGTAAAGCTTGGTTTAGTTCGTTCTTGAAATGGTGGAATTTAATTTGGAATTTCATATAACATTATTACAATTCCACCTTGTCAAAGGAATCATCAATACATCAATTATACTTAGTTAATTATTTTTTCAAAGCATGATTGTGATTGGAGATGTGGAACTTCATTTTGACGCTATTAGATGTCACTACTTTGTAATATTTTACTCAGTACGTCACAACTAATTGCTTCAAATATAGGAGTTTTTATGAAGATTTTGTCCCTGAGTGGTATGGGATACTCTTGATGCCAAATAAGGGTGAAACCGGTATATCTCATCTTGTTGACTTCACACTATTTGAAAGAGAATGAATATGATCACCAATAAAAAAAGTGTCTGGTTTCGCACCTACCTGGTAAATCGTCCACCAAAGTCTTGCCGTGTTTCCAGAGGGTAGCTATCATTCATTCCCGGGGGTATGGACTGTATCTGGTTGGTTAGGGGTGGCACCGAATGATTTTCTCAATAGAATTTTTGAGCACTTGAAGAGAATTTTCAAAGTCACTTCTTCATACACAGAACAGCGAGAGAATATCCACATTGTTTTTCATGTGTGTCTTCGCGGTAGGTGCTATAGGAAACCCTTTGAATGGCGAGATATACTACTCAACGAAAACTTTGACCACCCACAAATGACGAGATGTGTGATTACTCTCATTGACCATTATAATTAACGCGGGGCGTTAACACATCTCTCAGTGACAAAATCTAACATCATTACTACAACCTCATGATAAAAGATATCTGAGCCTAGGAATTAAAAATGGTATTCATTTCGATGATTACTAAACACATAAACCGATTTCAAGCGAATAACCAGTAATGACCGCGGTTATTTACGGTCCTGCCTGCGGTTATCTACGGTTATAGCCTTCAGCGATATTCCTTGTAAAATGATTATAACCGACAATGACCGAAGTCGCTTGAATGCAGTTGGTACTAGTTGGTAATTACCAATGAGGACCAGGTTATTCGCTTGAAATCGGTTATAAGTTAGGGATATTGACTTAAATTGTAAAAAAATATAGTTTAAATGAGATTTTGTGACGAAATTTCACATTAATATGAATTCAAGTTGCAGGAAACAAAATAAATTTTGGCCTGTAGGTCTGCAGCGTATATAGAGTGGTTAGGAATAGTAGAATAACGAAATTTTTTTCCCTGAGAATTTAATCATTTTAAGACTATCAATACAATGTATGGCCTCTATAACCGATTTCAAGCGAATAACCTGGTCCTCATTGGTAATTACCAACTAGGATCAACTGCATTCAACTGTTATAATCATTTTACAAGGAATATCCCTGAAGGCTATAACCGTAGATAACTGCAGGCAGGACCATAGATAACCGCGGTCATTACTGGTTATTCGCTTGAAATCGGTTTATACCATGGCATTTTCAAAAAACTCGTTTCAAATCGTTGATAAACCATTTCAAAATGAGAACATTCATGAAGCATATGCAAAGAACCAAACTTCAGAAAAAAGGCGACCAGATTGACGAAATGTCTTATATTCATTTTTATTGGATCGATTCAAATTGTTTTAAATGATTTTTCAGCGATTTTCAAGAAGATTACATATTTTTCAAAACGATTGAATACGATATCCCTTGAATTCATCTACATCAAAAAAGTTTCCAGTTCGGCATCCGTAAAGGCAAAGAATTTTTTGGTTTTTCGATTTATTCTTTTTCTTCAAAGTAAGATTATTACAGCATATTGGTTATGGGTTAGTTTTCAAACACCCCCCACAGCCCTTCAAAAACATCTGAGAACAATAATTGATGTTGAATCATTTTCAGGTATTCCTTACTTTTACAAAGGAGCAGCAAATGGAAGGCGGAATAACAGTCAAATCAGGTTGCTATCCTTGGTGTTGTTGATTTGAAAAAATATTTTTTGTTATTATTCATTTCTCTTTTTTTTTATTGTTCAATACCGACATTTCACATTTCTTTTTTCAGAGAAACTTTCAGTTTGTTCATTGATTTTGTTACGTTTTTATATGAAATAATTACTTTATAGGTGTGTACTTATTCTTATGACAAATTTTCAATACAGCACTTTAGCTAACAAGAATGGTACTCTATTAAAAATTACTCATGTGATAATAGCAGATATTTTTGGACTAAATTTGTATTATTTTATTACATGTATTATAAGAAAAGTTTGAGATCTGCTAATATTTGAGATTGATTCTCTATTTTTATGCGATATGCTGAGCTTTAATGTCTATATATAACAAATTTTCTTGATGTGATTTATTGAATAAATAATAACTTACCAGGCATTTTTTTCTTATACTTCATATTCAAAGTAGACAGTGATAGCATTCCTAAATCAACCTACAGTGAAGACCAAGAAAGAAACAAAACTCTTCTATAAATTTAATTCACCTAAATTGTAAAGATCCTATAATGCTGATTATTGAAATGGCAGAGGCAATAGCAAGAATGCAGCAGAACTATTCTAACCAACCCTGAAACGAATTTCTCTATCCAGGAGATATGAATTGAGTTATCAAATATCCCCAACGCTTTTAATGGCGATTTTCTCAGGGTTGAGGCTCACCTACCACTCTTCTTCCAAGCTTACTCAGGCGCTAATTGCGATGGATTTTATAAGGTCGCAATTCCTTACGTCGCTCACAGTCATTGCCCTGGGTAGCCTTCCTACAGTTGGAGACAGGGTTCAACTCAATCTGAGATGACAGCGATTGAAAAGGTTCCACTGAAGAGGAGCGACCATTATTGACACAAATGAAACGCATTTCAACGACACACACTATATCTTACACTCTACAGGGTGTTTCATTGGTAAATTGAGTAAGTTGAACCGCATTTCTTATCACTCCACAAAGTTTTTGATTTTCTCCCAACGCAAAGGAAACGGAAAGTCCAGCCTTACAATAAGATTTGTTGATGGTTTCCGAGAATAGTTGAATAAAAAAAAAAAAACTAGCAGCCAGGGTTAACCTCGAATTGTGTGTATATTATCAAAATGTACGTAGTATTAGGGGTGGATTAAAATTGTATGATTTGGTCAAAAATGTTAATATTGCGGATTATGATGTGATTTTGCTTTCAGAGACATGGCTTGACTCTTCGATCGCCGATGCCGAGTTGCAGTTGTATACAAAGATTATAGAGTATACTCTATAATCTTTGGTTGTATAATTATAATATTTTCCGAAAAGATAGGACTAATCTTTCTAGCTTGAAAGATACTGGAAGTGGGGTTTTGATCGCGGTTAAGAAAGTACTCAGTTCTTCTTTATTGCCGGTATTGAAGAATAATGTTGAAGACTTGTTTGTTTTGGTTAAGGGTAAACCTGGTAAAGTGTTTGGAATTGCTTATTTGCCCCCGGGATCTTGCGCTCCGAACAGACTTCAGATTTGTGAGAGTCATTTTGCTAATGTAGAACATATTGTCATTGGAGTCGAAACTCAGCAGATCTTCATAGCTGGTGATTATAATTTGGGGAACGTCCATTGGCATGATGCCTGTATGGGTGGTGTATCCGATCCTTGTACTCGGATAATTGGTGATGCTCTTACTTTTAACGACTTGCACCAGGTGAATTCAATAAGGAATGTGCATGGTGGTATGTTGGGTCTTGTGCTCTCTGGTGACTCCAAGCTCATCGTTGAGCCTGCTGTAGATGTTCTCTCTCGATTAGACGTTTACCATCCTGTACTTTGTGCACACATTTTCTTGGATCCCGTCAGGTCTGCCGTTGATGGTACCACTCGTTTCAATTTGAAGAAGGCCGATTATATTGCACTGAACAGAAATTTTTTTAGCTTGAACTGGGCCGCAGTTTTGCCTGAAGTTGGTCGAGTGGACGACATTGTCTATAGATTTTATGAGATTGTCATTCATTAAGAGGTCAACATTTCCTCCATGGTACTCTTCAGACCTAAAGAGCCATGTTTTCCAAAAGAAAAAAATTCACCGAATATACAAAAAACTTACGCTGGGAGGACAACCTGACATCAGTAAAATAAGGTCGGAGTGTGCTGCTATGGCAGCCGCATGTTACGCGTAATATTGCGCAAAAAACTTAACGCACATTCTGAAAATCTCAATTTTAATGAAAGTTAACTCTACATTGACTTCATAACTTATTTTTTATGTTCTCTCGGTAATGTTTTGAACGAAACAAGACACATTAAATGGAAGAAAAATTCAGGATTTCACCGAATCTTATGTGAAAGAAGAGAAATGAACAATTTTCAAAATACTGAAATGCTGATAAGTGATTTAATACTTGGTATTTCCACCCATTGCGTTAATTACAGCTCTCAACGACGGTTCATACTCAAATTGGGTGATCTTAAAATGTTCTGATCTAATCCTTCCCAGATTTCTCTTAGTTGGATTCCTAAGTCATTAAGAGTAGCTGGATGCTTTTCTGAACTTCTCAGCCTTCTATTGAGGTTGTCCCAAACCTTCTCAATCGGATTGAGATCTGGACTTCTTGCTGGCCATTCTATTCGAGAGACTTCAACCTCTTCAAGGTACTCCTGAACGATGCGCGCACGATGGGGTCTGGCATTATCGTCCATAAAAATGAAATTTTCACCAATGTATGGGGCAAATGGCACTACATGCTCTTCAAGAATGTTCCTTATATACTTATCAGCATTCATAGCTCCATTATCAACGACAACTAGGTCTGTGCGAGTAGTCAAAGATATTCCACCCCATACTATAATCGATCCTCCCCCGAAACCACTTGTATTCAGGAAATTGCACTGAGCATATCTTTCATGTGGACGTCTGTATACAAGGGAATGTCGATCACAATGGTAGAGGCAGAATCTAGACTCATCTGTGAAGAGAACTCTTTCCCCACTAACTGTAAGAGAGACAAAAATGACCTGCCGCGTAGTATGCACTTAGATTGTCGCAGTGCTGATATTGATTTGCATATTGCTGAATTATTTGCCGATTACTTCAGTTCTACTTGTATAGCAAGCCTTGATTCTACACATATCTCTTTGCGGCGCCGGTATACGATCATTTATGCAGTAACGTGTTGTGCTTTTCTGTCGAGGAGGTTTTGATCCGAATGCAGTCAGCTCCAGATATTGTTAAATAGGTCATTGAGTTTGGGTATCTTTCCTTCGAGATGGAGTTGTAGCATGGTCAAACCTTTGTACAAGTCTGGAGACAGAGCGGACATAGGCAATTATAGGCCCATTAGTATTATTAGTGCCATACCAAAAATCTTTAAGGCTTTAGTGTTGAATCAGTTGCGGAGAAACATATCTCCTGAATTGTCTGAGCAGCAGCATGGTTTTGTTGGTGGTAAGAGCGTTGAATCGATTCTCCTTGTTTTCTCCCAATATGTCATGGATTCTTTGGAGAGAGGGGGACAAGTTGATGTCATATATACTGATTTTTCTAAAACGTTCGAAAAGGTGAACCATTATATCTTGGGGAAGAAATTGTTATCATTTGGAATAACATGCAGGTTGTTCAATTGGTTCATGTCATATTAAGATCGTTGTTCCCAGAGGGTTAGGGTTCAAGCTTCCTTGTCCCCATTGTATGAAGTGCAGTCGGGTGTTCCACAGGACAGTCATCTTGGGCCTTTCTTGCTTCTCATGTACATTAATGACATCACGACTTGCTTTAGTTCTGCTCGGTTTCTTCTATTTGCTGATGATCTGAAGATCTTTATGAAAGTCAATAGCTTGCCAGATATGCTCAATCTGATCTGGATAGGCTGGAACAGTGGTGTGGATCCAACGGTGTGGTTATCAATGTTGACAAGTGCAAGCACATGACAATATCCAGAAAGGAGTGTGGATTCCGTTCCAGTTATGTTTTGGGAGAAAAGGCATTGGGAATGGTTAGTGCAGTAAAGGATCTAGGCGTTGTGTACGACTCGAAGATGAGTTTCACTCTGCACATTGAAGGCATTGTCGCTGGAGGTTTTAGGGCACTTGGATTCATTTTGAAGCATTCTCGTGAATTTAGGGATATCAACACGATAGAACATCTATATATGAGCTTAGTGAGACCTCATCTGGAGTTCGCATCTTCTGTGTGGTGTCCCTATACCTTGCTCGACAGTGATAGGATCGAGAGTGTTCAGAATAAATTCCTCCTTCGTATTTCTTTTAGAATGGGCAATTCTCGTTTAATTTCTCGGCAACTCAGATGAAAGCATTACTTAGGTTAGGTTAGGTTAGGTTGCCGACTTTGCAAACACGTAGAGTAAGGAGTGATGTTCTGCTATTTACTAGGCTTTTTAGGGGGATGTTGTCGACGACAGAGCTTCTCTCTCTCTTCGGTTTTCACGTCCCATCCAGAAACACTTGGCACTAGGCAGTCTGTTTTGCTCAGAGTTCCTAATTACCGGTTGAATTATACAAGGGCGTCACCTGTTCCCTAAAGGAGTAAATATTGCTGCTCGTCATTCTGAATTTGGGATAATATGCCTCCTATAGCCGTGTTGCTGGCGCTTGTGTCTGAGATGAACTTTCCACTGACCTGGGAATAACTAAAGATAAGAGACGTGGTTAGAGCCTGCATCAGTCGATTGAAAGCTTCCTCACATTCCGCTTCCCATGAGAAGTCTCTTTCATCTTCCGTCAGTCTCGTTGAAGGCTTAGCGATATTGGCAAATCCAAGGACGAATTTCCTTTAGTCTTGTACGACCTTGTTCTTGTCTGGGTCGGCGCTGACTCCAACTTCAGATACTACATGTCCCAAATATTTTACTTGTGACACTTCTTCGGACTGAGGTTTTTAATTTGCACTGTAAAGCCTCTCAAGGACGTTTCTTAAGTTTATCAGATGTTCATTGAATTTTCGACCAAAAACAATAACGTCATCCAGACTAGGAAGGTTCGCAGATGAGATGTAGTTTATTCAAATAGGTTCAAACTCTCTGACACCTAATTCTCTCATTACCTGTGCCTCCTTTAGATATTCTGAAGATGGCCTCATGGGCCACCCTGTCAATCACTAGATGTAGGGTTGTGAGATTCGTTATGATCTTAAGATTCCGTGATGCGCGCACAGGCAAGCCGCTGTACTTTATCGAGCATTTTCCTCGTACTTGTCTGACTTGCTTCAGCAAACCAGACTACTGACTCATATGTGATTATAGGTCTCACAATCATGACATACATCCATCCCAATTACTGTGGTCTTGGTTGGGTTAATGTTCAGTCCCACTGACAAGCACCATTGCTCAATAGGCAAGGCCACTCTGCACTAAGTCGCAAAGAGTGCCTTCGAATTTTCCTCTAACTATAAGGACTATGTCATCAGCATAGCCCACACAATCGAAGCCTAACTGCGTAAGCCTGTGTAGTAATTCATCCACTACAAGGCTCTATAAGAGGAGGGATAACACCCATCCATCACTCCTGTGATCTTGATATCAATTCGAGTTTGGAATGAAAATAAGGACTTCTATAAGATTTTTTTCATATTTCGAATATATTTTGATGTGAACAACCAAATAAATATCAACATAAACAAACAAGAATCCGGAACGACAAAGAAGAGTCTTTCAGTGGACAGCTAGAGTGAAAAACCTCCATCATTGCCTCACTCACCTGCTTTACATGCTTCTCTAGATCGTAATTATGGTGATTTTCACTTCCTATTTCGATTTGTTCTAAATTATATTACAGATGGCTGCTATGAAGAGACCATTCTGTTTTTCTAGGATTTCGAGCTGAGAGCGATGAGGTAGTTTCATCCTTTATTAAGCTGTGGTCTTGCTGTACTTGCTGAAGAAATAAATAAATAAGAGGAAAATATTAACGTTTATGGTCCATGGGTAGTATGTCTATGGTTGTCTTCGATAACAAGAGGCCATAGACATCAGTCATAGAATTGTTCTGTTTCTGTTCTGTGGCTTCATCTTGAATCACAGAATCACACAGAAAATATGCTTGATGCTTGATGACAAAATGGATCCGTGCAAAAAAGATGAATTTCTGTAATGTTTGGATTCGTGTTTTATTAAATCAATAATAAACTTCAATCATAGTTAAGGATTCTTGCGCTATTGGTAATCATCTATTAGAATTAATCCTAATTTGAACTATTAATATATCTTCATACACAAAAATTGTGAATCTAAAACAATTTGGGTAACTACAAATATCTTAGCAGAATTTGTCGCTTCAAATTTTTGACGATCATATAGTAACAGGAGTATTTACAATGAGAGGGCGGTCAGGAAGACGGTGAGAATGAACTTTAACACCCAATTGTCATATATTTGATTGTTATGATGCAGTTCTAGAAGCCGTGACAGAAGTCGAAGGTCTAGAAGTAGAGACAGACCTTTTCGTGGGGAAATCAGGGGTGGTAGAAGGAATCAGGCAGGAGCAAGTTTACGAAAACCTAGATGGGATTTGAGTCGACTGGAACCGTTTAAAAAAGATTTTTATACTCCCCATGCCAATGTGATAAATAGGTCTGTGGAAGAAGTAGAGGAATGGAGACGGCAAAAAGAAATATCCTTGAAAGGGAGGGATATACCAGCTCCAGTCCTTACTTTTGAGGAAGTACATTTTCCAGGTTAGATATATCCACGTTCAGTTATCAGAATAAACAGTATTTTTGTATTATAGAATGCGTTATGTCGGGAATCAAGAAAATGGGTTTTAAAATACCCACTGCAATTCAAGCACAGGGTTGGCCAATTGCCTTATCAGGAAGAGATATGGTTGGCATAGCTTCCACTGGCTCTGGGAAAACACTATCCTATATTCTTCCAGCTATAGTGCATATTAGTAATCAACCTCGACTTCAGAGAAATGATGGTCCTATTGTGTTAGTTCTTGCACCTACTAGAGAGTTAGCTCAGCAAATTCAACAGGTCAGTAGCCAATTGAATAAATATTCTCCATTATTTGATTCAAAAATATAAAATTCAAAACACAAAAATTCTTGGAAATGAGCTTTGTTTACAAAAATAAAGGGCCATATTTTCAGCTGATTGAACTTGTTAGTTCATTGCTTTTGAAATTATAAATTGCATTTTAAGTGGCTTAAAATCGTATTATATTTTTGTACACTGTGTCCCAAATTAGTTCAGACTTCACTATATCTCAGCTATTATAGAGTCATGTGATATTTATATAAATATCATGATATTTTCGAACCCTGCAACCTAATCTTCAGTAAATTTTAGCTTCAAAATAGGGATGGGCAAAAAATATCGATATTTTTTCCGATAAATATCGTCGATATTTTCATTCTCGATATTATCGATTTTTTGTTCAAATGATCGATGGCCAAGTTGAGGCAGGAAAAAAATTCGATTTCCTCTTTCCCCCCAAATTTTGGACGGAGTAAATTTTTTGGGGGGTATGTTTTTTTGGAAAAACTTTTCTTGAAAAAGTTATTTGAAATGTTGGAAAAACTTTTTGTCACTTGGGGGTAACCCCCAAAAAAATTTTTTTGCTCTATGTTTAAAAAAAATTTTGGGATCGAGTCCTTTCGACTATGAAATGAGAAATTTTTTTTTGGCGGAACTGTCAAAAAAATTTCAAGCTATGGAAGAAATCAAAGAAAAATTTCAACATTTTTTTTTCTTCGAAACGGCAGGAAATATCGGCAAACGGTTTTCAGAGTTTGATAAAGCAGAAAAGGGCGTATAAGAAGCGCTTTCTAAACAATAAGAAAATTTTTTCAGGGTGCATCAAAATTTTTTTTTCATTTCAGATCAACAAAAAAAAATATTTTTTATCACAGCTGCTGAAAAAACAGGTTTCTGGTAAAGCACAGGAGTAACGAGTAACTTTTTGTTGAGATTTGGCAAATATATCGATATTTTTCGCTCGATATATCGAATTGATATTCGATACTGTCTAAAAATATCGATACAATATATATCGATATATTTCTGCTCTTTGTCCATCCCTACTTCAAAAATCATAATTATATTTGAGTCTTTTAATAGTGAGACATGAATTTTTTCACACATGCATAAAAGTTGAACATGCATCGAAAAATTCCAATATTTATATTGAAATTTTTTTTGTTTTCACCATTTTTATGTTTATGTGGGAGAGTGATATTTTGACTTTATGTTCAAAATATAATAAGATGAATAAAAACAATGCCCAGAACAAAAATTTAACAACGCCACTGAGTTCTATGTACAAATTCTTATATTAACTCTTTCCGGTACGGGAATTCCAGCGCGAAAAAAGCCCTATCGGTACACACTGACAGCTATCGAGCGCGCGATGTCCCTAACATAATGTTGAAAACACTACATTTCTTGAGTAAACAACCGATACCAGTCGGAACGAATGCTTTCACGTGACTCTATATAACCCAATAAAGGGCCTGGAATAGCGGTGTATAATTTAAACCCGTGTCCCTATTTCGTATAAGGCGTAATATAGGGTGGTTCAAATTTTGAACCGGCGTCCCGCAAGATACTGAAAAAGTGCGGTTCAAAATTTGAACCGCCGTACTTGAAAGAGTTAAGCAGTTTGAATTTTTTTTTCTATTTTATACAGAGCCTAAGAAATAATAACATTTCCAAAAAGTGTACATTTTCGTTTTCGCCCTGTATATCACAAACAAAAGTAGTTGAATATTTCTGATTGTGGATTAAAAGTTTTACAAAAAAGTGACACAGGATTGTGAAAACCGCATGTCTCTATCTTCAATAATAGCTGATATACAATGCACTCTCAACCAATTTGGGATGCAGTGTACTGAACTGATTGTTTTAGGCATTCATTTATCTAAATGAATTTTATTTTATATTTATTATTTTTAGTAATCATTGTAATATTTTATTACGTTGTTCTGTATGCAGGTGGCTAATGATTTTGGTCAAACATCAAAGATTAGAAACACTTGTATATTTGGTGGAGCCCCGAAAGGTCCTCAAGCAAATGATCTCATGGATGGTGTAGAAATAGTAATTGCTACACCTGGACGCCTCATTGATTTTCTTGAAAGTAACCGTACTAATCTACGCAGATGTACATATTTAGTCTTGGACGAAGCTGATCGAATGTTGGACATGGGATTTGAACCCCAAATAAGAAAAATAATAGAACAGATTAGACCAGATCGGCAGACTCTTATGTGGTCAGCCACTTGGCCAAAAGAGGTTCAAGCTTTGGCTTCCGAATTCTTGAAAGATTACATTCAAATTAATGTAGGATCTCTGCAGTTGTCTGCAAACCATAACATTCTTCAGATTATAGATGTTTGTCTGGAATATGAGAAGGAAGGAAAATTGAGCACTTTGTTGAAGGAAATAATGGCAGAAAAAGAAAATAAAACGATTATTTTCATTGAGACCAAAAGAAGGGTTGACGAGATAACAAGAAAAATGAGGAGAGATGGGTAAGCAATTTATCTTAAATTGGAGAAAATATCTATTTTTACTGCAGTTTTTTTTTAACCACAAATGTGAACAACTTCAAATTTTGTCATTTTTATACAGTGTTTCATTGGTAAACTGACTTCAATCTCTTCTTTAAGGTGGCCAGCTGTGTGCATCCATGGTGATAAATCTCAACAAGAAAGAGATTGGGTTTTACAAGGTAATACTATAATGATATCATTTATTAATTATATCTTTAATTCATCTGAAAATTTTTGAAACTTTACATGTCATCTGTGTTATTTTGACTCATTCTTTTGATGAATTCTCTTTGATTGCGGTAGACAAAACGAGATTTAGACAAAGCCAATTGAAATTTTATTTATAGGAGACAATTCTGCACTTTTTTTTTGAGTAGGTTTTAGCTGTGCCGATTTATCTTAAGCATTATTAGTTTTATTCTTATTACTCTGAATGAGGGTCATTTTGTCTAGGTTCAGCCTTCCAGGAACTTTTACTACGATGACTTTTACCACGATGATCTTTTGTCCTTCACCCAACTTTTTCATTCAAATCCCAAGGAGGTTGATAAATCTGATTACATCCTTGGGAGCTCTAGCTGTTACGTCATGTTACCGAAGTTTTGGGTATATTGAAAATAAGTTAATGAGACCAGTTTTGCAAATGAAAAACAAAATTTGGATTATACCTCAACTTTTATACATCCAAGGCTGATGAAAATGCAAAAAGAAGTTTATTTGGCAATTCGACAATAATTCTGTTGAATTCATCAACACTGAACTTCCTGTTTCACACCCATATAAATGACTTTTAATGGGATTTGCTATAAAATTTTATTCAAGGGTGAAAAGGTTCGATAACAATACCTGACAATACTCTAAAAAATGTTGATAGAAATTTTAGGGACCCAAAAAGTGTAGGAAACAAAATTGTTCTATTGCACAACCTCTAGTAAACCGTGATAAGATTGTGTTAATAGAGATGATAATAATAATAATTGTATCAGGAAAAAAAAATGAAGTACGGTCATGTCAGTGTCCTTGAGAATATTTTCATACTGATGATGCTAAATAAGGCTGAAACTCTGAGTGACAACATTTTATATAATTTTTCCAGCGTCATGATGAAAAATCTGTGCGAATATGAATTGAAGATGGTATGATTATTATGTTGAATTTATCTCTGTTTCAAAAATTCTCTCCATGCTTTGAACTCTTAGGAAAAACCTAACTAAAAGTTCAAAGAAAATAATAACCTAACCTAACCTAACCTAACCTAACTAAAAGTTCAAAGAAAATAATAAAAGTATGCTAAAAACTCCTGTGCTCCGAATAGAATACAAAAAAGCCAAGTAGGTACTTTTTTTGGTGGTAAACATTCAAATGGCTATAAACATCTAGATCTTGAAGTAAACTGCAGGAATGTGCTTCATTCGAACCAGCGTAGCAAGTAGACCGGTTTCTAAGTTATTACTCATTATCAGTACTGATACAGCAGTTGACAAGTAACAACATTCACTCATGTTTATAGTAATTTTCCAAGAAGGCTTATGAACATCGTTAACCGATTTTCATTCTAATGGCTACTTCATAACAGGTAATTACTGATTATTATCTAATAAACAAAGACTTGCAGTTCGGACAAATATTACGCTTTTGATGCCCAAAATTTCTCTCACTTTTTCATATGGAATATTTTATTGTATGAACAACATACGTTGCAATGATCTATTTTAAAGAGTTCTGACACCCGTCCAAAAAGACTTCACCTTTGAAAATGCCATGTATATTGCTGAAAAAAATGATATTTATAACTGCGAAGAATCGTCTTTATGGTGGTCGCATTGTTCACTTGTGTATAACCCCAATTTAGAGGGATATGTGAATATAATTCACAGAAAAGAAGAGGAAATGGAAATATTAAAATATGGCAGTTATCCACACACAAGGGAAATTTCATATTGAATTTGGTGGTTTTAGATTTCAGATCTGGAAAGGCTCCGGTTTTGGTAGCAACAGATGTGGCAGCCCGTGGCTTAGGTAAGAAAAAACTTCAATTTGCCATATATAGTATTCATATATTTCAATTTCTCTTTTTCATTTGTTTAATTTTATTTTGAACATTGAGATCAACAGGCTAATACCTTCATTTTTTAATAAATGTGTTTCCAAACCTTCACAATAGAATCAATCAGCAGATCCTTTAACAGCCTCACCAGGGTGAAATAATACATAGTATCAATGTTTTCCTTCTAAGGGTTATTAGCCTGTTGACCTGTGTGCATGGGACAATGCCAAAATAAGCAGATAGTAAAATGGGCCAACTTTTTTTCCAGAGGCACTAGCACTAATAGCAAAATGACACCACTAAGTTTTGTTGTCATTCTGGCTGTGCCTCTCTCGCTCTACTATCGACGAGAGACAGCGCCCTCTGCCGGACTTGCAGTGTTCGAGTCTGGCCTCGGGTAGCTGCCTACCCCGCTCGATGGGGGCCACTCTGTAGTTGCCTGATGGGTCTCGGGACCACGGGCCTCTCTCACATGCTCTCACCAAGGTGGGACCTCTGAGCGAAAGCGTCAATTTTGTTGCCCCACTATGACGATGCGCACGCAATCTGTGTTTCTCTTTGGTATGCATTACTCCTTAAATTCAGCAAAAAAAAAACATATTCGATTCAGATTCACCCAAGCCACGAACTTATTCAATAACCAATGCCTCAACTTATAATATAGCTTCCAAATATGTGTTTACATTTTCCTGGATTCTTTAGAACCACCATGGTAACCCCAGCTCAACATATAACCTAAAATTTGTGCTTATTTTTCGTGAGGAGGTTTTTTAGGAAGTTTTTCTTTATTATTTTGTTATGACAATTATAATCTTCCCCAGAGTATTGAACAGGAATGAAAACATCCTGTTAGCTGTACAACGTCTCAGAATAAAGTCGTGAGACTAGTTTCGAATAATTAGTCGATATACTAAATACAAAAAACGAGTTCATGAAATTATCAACCCTTCTAATGTGTGTACCAAATTAGTAAAATTATAGTAACACTATGGCTTCAAGGTTGCCAACTCAAATACTCGGAAACTAGTCTGCCGGCATTATTCACAGATCCATTTGTTTTTTGTGAAAGAGCTGTATTAAATTTGTTTCATTTTAATGTGGATAAATTAATTATCTGTTCTACTTGTTTCACTACAAAACTTCTCAAAAAGTTAATTAATGATAGATATCCGTCATTGTTGAGAAAGTGACTAGTTTCATCAGAGTATCTTTCACAAACCCTTGTATACAGAAGGTGCATTGCAGAGTTTACACACATCTATTTGTATTGAATATTTGTCTAGAAATGTTTTTGTTTTGTGAGTTCATGATGAACTAATTATATAGCTCTTTCTAATTGTGCAAGTTAAAATAGGTTCAATTTACCAAAATTTTTGTTCATTATTCAAATTAATTTCAATAATTTTATTCTGTTATAGTTTTCGAAAATTTATTTTCGCTAGGTGAAAATTTTAAGTTAAGGGATATTTTTTAAATTTTTTACTTTTTCTTTGAATTTATTTCTATAAGGTAAGTTTTTGAGATCAATCAAGGTTCGTTCATTTTTTTTAATAGAAGAATAACTTGATATTTCTGATAAAAAATTTTGGAAGTGGTGGTCCAATATTTGAGAAATTCTTTTATTAACCAGAAGAAAGTTCATTAGTGATTACGATAGCCATAAGCTAGCTTTTTCAGGTTAGCTCTCATACTGAAAACAGGTTGGTATATTTGAAAAAGATGTTTAAATGTTCCTTTCCCTTCATTGTTGAGTTGGGGTAGATTGATTTCATTTATTTTTTTTTTTCAATATTCTCCATGAAATTGTTCAAGGATATTGTCTTTTCATGAACCAAAGTGTATTTGTGACCTTCATTTCTATTTGAGGAATTCTTATCTTTTGAGAACTCAGCAGTTCCAGTCAAATTAAATTCGGGCCCATGCAGAATTATTCGTTTTTGAGACGGCAATATCCTCTGTTTCTCGTCCTTTCCAGTTATCTAACATGATTCCATTTTCAGATGTTGAGGATGTTAAATTTGTTATAAATTTCGACTATCCATCAAATTCAGAGGACTATGTTCATCGTATCGGCAGGACAGGAAGGTCGCAAAAAACCGGTACTGCTTACACTTTCTTCACCCCGAGTAACGTTAACAAGGCTGCAGATCTAGTGGCTGTTCTTAAGGAAGCTAAACAAGTTATCAATCCAAAATTGTTGGAAATGGCTGATAAATGTTGGAATGGTAACGGTAATGGAAGAGGTGTTGGAGGTAAGAGAAAGAGATAAGATATATAACTAGGTATGCAATGCATCCTGCTGTTGCACCTTGCTAGCGCTGGGCCATAGGCGCATGTCAACAAAAATGAATAGCAGAGAGAAAAAAAAAACGTTTAGTTAATCTATGTTGAATATTTATTTGTGTCAAGTGGTGCAAAACGTGTCAAAACATTGTAAAATTCTGAAAATGAGCCTTCAAGATAAATTTGGAAATATTCTGCCTGACGGCTCGTGATTTTGATACAAATGTCATTCCCGAAATTGCCTAGTAAGAAACTTTCATATTGCAATGGAGAAATTTTGCCGGCAAAATTTCATCTCTAGTGATATTAGATATGATTAATCCTCGATGGTATATCCGATTTTCGATTTTATTGAATCTGAACCATCCCCTAATGGAATTCTGTAAGCATAAAAAATTTCATAGTGATCGGTCCAGTTCAGTAGTCTAGGAGGAGATAGGTCACAAACGAAATACATTCTGTCAGCTAAAGAAGAACTTTCCTCGCTCTGCTCAATAATATAAAGGGAAAAATAGTTGATACCTGAACTACAACTTTTTAACCGAAAGAGGTAGAGGGAAATGAATGACACATTACGGTGGTAATTTCAATTTTGGCCTATAACTCGAAAACAAAAGAAGATAGAGGAATGCAGTTGATGGAATTACCAGTGTCCCGAAAATTGATTACAATAATGTATCATTCATTTTCCTCTATCTCTTTTGGTTAAAAAGTTGTAGTTCAGGTATCACCAATTTTGCTCACCCTGTACAGAGTATCCCAAATCGCTTGATCTTGACTGTTTCTGCTACTTCTGGACTAGATAGGTGAAAACGTTGAAAGGAGTCCTGGGCTCGATTTTCATGAAAACACTATTAGTGGAAACCGTTTTTTGATATTTCATTGATTTCGAAAATGTGACATAACTTTTTTATTTACGAAAATATATGAAAACAATTAAAACTTTCAACAAGCACTTTTTCACTGAAAATAAGACTATATTTAATTTTCTTCATCTTGTGTATTGAGGGTGGAAAAAACAACTCCTTTATTTGAAACAGGAAATAATTCTTTTTTATCTTTATTGATAATTTCGAATTTGATAAGATCTGAAGGCGAGCAGCCTATTGACATGTTTCACAAAACTTTAATTGTTCGATTAAAAAACCTTAAGTGGATTCGAACCAATCAAATAACTCGTTTTGCAATTTCAACGAATCGCGGTGGCTCCAATTAATTTAACGGTGCAATCAAAGTTTTAATTGTGAACGAGATATTCTTGATAATGGAATATTTGTTGGGCTATTTCCATTATCTATATTGTTGGTATGTCATGACATTTATGTCCCAGTGTCAAAACAACTCGTATTAAATGAGAATTACCCACTTCAGTAGACTGGTAGTCAGAGTGGGTTGAGTTTAGGAGTTTACACCTCTGACAGCTCGCGTTTGAATTCCCAGAACACAATTAGATAGTATGGAGCGCACAAGTCCAGACGGAACAAGTTTGGCAAAGACCGGTCCTTCTCAGGACCAACAACACCCTGATGATGGCAGGCGAATGCTTGCAGAAACGTAGGTAAATACCAATAATATAGATAATGGAAATAGCCCAAATAATGTCCCAACAATCAAAGTTTTGTGAAACCGACCCTTATGAATTCAATTCAAACTCCTGAGTTATAAATGCTTGCCTTCGTTGGTAGGACCAAGTGGCACTGATGAATCATAGCAATGACGAAATCAGTCTATCACTGCTCTGCTGCGATGGCGGCACTTTCCTGCTTTGATAGAATCTGCAAACTTTGGTCTCCACTTGTCCTCTATTAATTTAAACTCCTGACTTTATAACATCAGTGCATTCTCCAGTTTTTCTATAAGGCGTTCTCATTTTTTTTCAGGAAGGAAACCCTGGGGTCGAGGAAGAGGACGCGGAAGGTCACGTTCCCGTTCACCTGTAAGATCTCGATCAAGATCGCCTCGTCGTAACACCAGGAGAGATAGAAGTCGTTCCAGGGATAGAAGTAGATCTCGCAGCCGTTCTAGGGACAGAAGACGAAGACACTCTCCCAGTTACTCCCCTTCACCTCAGCGCTCGGCAAAGGACAAAAGTCCTCCGAAACCTTTGATGTCATTGATGAACAAACCACCCCCAAACATCTCATCGGTACCACCGCCACAGCCATTATCACTTCCGTCCACCCGAGTTCCCCCACCACAAGGGCCCCCATCGCAATCGAGGATGGTTGCTCAAGTTCCCCCTTCACAGCAGCATCTGAGGAACAGTATGATGCAAGGACCTCCGCCTCAAGGTCAAACTCAAGGGCTCCCTCTGCAGGCGAGACAGCAACAACCACCTTTACCACCACATTCGTCGATGCCTCCAATGAATACGCAGATTCCGCCGCCTCAAACGCGGGCACCGCCCCCGCAGCAGACTCAATTACCACCTCCAAGAGTTCCCCCACCAATGCATCAAGCACCGCCTCCACCACCTCCCTCAACTTCTCAAGTAAGTACCTGAGGAAATGAAACACCACAAATTTATTCTATTTGTTAATCAAAAATTATTAAATTAATATGTTTACTTTGATATTAGAGAGTTATCCAAACACAAATAGAGGCCTTACATTATGGAAGGATCCTGCAATGAAAGATCCCTTCGCATTGGTCGGATATTTGAGCTGTCGAAATGGTTTAGTTTTTGACAACCTTATTATGACATTTCCTTTATTTTGACATTTGTGAGAAGCTGTTTAACCTAGGGGATTGCGTGAACTGTCAAAATTAAAGATCTTTTATTTAAATACAGCTGTCCTTTATTTAAGTTAGGCCTCTATTTGCGTTCCGATAATTCTCTAGTGTTGTGGACATTCATCTGCTTTAACCGGAGTTCTTATTTGATGTATCTTATAGGTTCAACAACAAACACAGCCACCTAAACCGATGATGTCTTATCAGACGCTACCTCCTACTGGATATGGTGCGTATCAGTTTCCGAATGGGGCACTAATTTTCAATTCACCTCCTCCACCACCTCCAAGTCAAGGGGTAAATATGTATTTCCCTTATGCACCTCCACCTCCAACAAGATAATTAAATGGCACTAATTTTTATTAAATTATTTATAATTTTACAAGCTATAAGAGTATAATACTGATTATTAATATAGAAAAAAAAACATTAATTTGACTAAAGAATGTTTTGTTTTTATATCAAGATATTGATATTAATTATATATTGTAAATACCTTAAAATTGAATTTGAGATTTTCATTTTTTCATTGCTGGATAATTCTGTTGCACTCAGTTGAAATAGATTTCAACATTTATGTATAAAATTACTCTCGATGTATTTTGGGGATATTGATTGAATTCAATAAATGTAATACAAAATTTCAAATCTTTCTTTTGCTTGTATTTAGCCGATTTCCATTCTATGAGCAGAATAGGGTGGCTCCTTAGGAGGTACTTTTTCAAATATTAAAATCAAATACAAAAAAAATCAATTTCGTTTGATTTCTATTATAATTTAAAAAACCACTTTTGACATTTAAATATAAATAAAATATTAACAATAATAAAAATAGTACAGAAATGATAGAATGGAAATAATTCATTTATTTATTTATTTAGAAAGAACACAAACAGGCTTTAAGCAGAAAAACAGCGTTCACAATATAAACATTAATATACTGTACCTACATAAGTGATAATCAAGGTGCAATTAAGGTAAGAGCTAAAAACTAAATACAAAAAATACAATGATCAAAAAGATATCACAGATCAAGAGGCAACCATATGAGGGTGTATAAATTAAAAGATAAAGAATAAACTTGCAGAGAATTGGACAAACGAAACTCGAATTAATCTCTTTGCAAGAAATTATCCTTGAGTTGTCTTTTCAATTGATTGAGTGATGCAGTAAAAAGATCAATATCATACGAGCGACAAACCGCCGGTGGCTAGCATTCTAGTTATTGGTGAATTTTTAGAAAAATTTGTTCTCTTGCCATTCTGGATGTCTAAAACCGATTTCAAGCGAATAACCAGTAATGACCGCGGTTATCTACGGTCCTGCCTGCGGTTATCTACGGTTATAGCCTTCAGGGATATTCCTTGTAAAATGATTATAACCTACAATGACCGAAGTCGCTTGAATGCAGTTGATCCTAGTTGGTAATTACCAATGAGGACCAGGTTATTCGCTTGAAATCGGTTTAAGTCTCAGGTCCGGGACTCCAAACGGTATAATTCCCAGTATATCTGGCACTTGAAAGTGATTGTTTATAATTTTGTGCAAGAACAAAATGTCCGCTAATTTACGTCTGTAAGCCAGGCTTACAGACGTTAAACCTCTTACACGGGCTTCAGAATAGTCGTGATTTTCAATTCTCAGGTTGTTTTTATATGCGATATACCTCAAAAATTTATTTTGCTCACTTTCAAGTCTTTTTATGTATGTAATATATTGAGGATTCCATACTACCGACGCGAAATTTATCCTGCTGAAAATATAAGAGTAATATAAGGTTATGAAAGTAGCATCTTCATAGATATAGATATATATCTATGAGCATCTTCCTTAAATGAGCGCCCATGTCGAAAAATGTAACCAAGCATCCTGTAACAACCCCGAACAGTCTCGTCCACATGCTGATGAAACAATAACTTCGAGTCAAATGTGACTCCAAGATCTTTAATCCTGGTTAAGCGTTGAAGGGTATGGTTGTGAATGACATAAGGAAAATGTGTTACATTGGTGTTTTTAGTAAATGTCAAAACATTACACTTCTTCAAGTTCAAAAAAAGAGAATTCGACTTCGAGTATTCAAGCAGACGATCGAGGTCGCTCTGTATTTTCAAGCAATCTTCAAAACTACTGATTTTACGGTATAGTTTCAGGTCATCATCATATAGCAGGAAATCTGTGTGTTGAAAAATAGTAGAGATGTTATTGATATATACTATAAAAAGTAGGGGTCCCAGATGAGAGCCTTGGGGTACCCCTGACGTGTTATAAAACATGCTTGATCTGAATCCGTTAATCGACACAAACTGACTCCTTTTACAAATATATAACCTCAGCCAGCGTAACAAATCGTCTCACTTCAGCGAGACTATGAATCAAGATGGAATGATTGATCTTATCGAATGCTTTCTGAAAATCAGTGTAAACGACGTCTATCTGACATTGATCCTCGATGCCCTCTTGAATATATTCGAAAAATGTTGTTAAATTCGTTTCAATATTTTTGCCTCTAAAAAAACCGTGCTGTTGATCTATTATTATATGTTTCAATTGATAAGCCAGATATTTATAGATTATGGATTCAAAAAGTTTAGGTATTGCAGATATTATACTTATGGGTCGGTAATTTTCGATGAGATTTCTCTGCCCACTCTTGATAGATGATAATTTCGATATCTCCGGAAAAACTGCAGAGAACAATGAAGAGTTGAAAAGTATAAAAAGTGGGGTGATGAGACTGTGGTGACACCTCTTCAAAAACAAAGCAGGAATGCCATCCGGGCCAGGGCCTTTCATTGAATCAATATTTTCCAAAGCCAATGATATTTTCCTCTCTACTCAGTGACAAGCCGCCTATTCGTATTTTGGACTTCATCAATATTTTGATCTAGATCGGTTTCAGGCTCAAAAACGCTTTTAAAAAAGTTTGCAAAAAGTACGGAGATGTTTTTTGGTGAGGCAGCTTCCTCATTAGTGTAGTTCATCGTGGATGGAAAAACACGTCTCTTATTTTTATGTGACACAAACTTGAAGAAATCTCTAGAAATGTTTGAAATATTGCCCTCTATGTTCTGCACAAAGCTGTGATAATCAGAGCGAATAAATAACTTGGATAGTCGCCTGAGAAACCTCTACTGAGCCAAGTCACCTGGATTCCAATAAGTCTTCCATTTTTTGTGGCAATGATTTTTTTGCTTAATTAATTTTATGGTCTTTCTCTTGTAGTACGCGGGAATCTTCTTATTTAAATTTATTTTCTGTACGTTTTCTACTATTATGCTATTTAGAACATTATAAAAAGTATCTATCTACCTTCGCAGTAATGTCACCGTCACCCAAAACTACTTCCCAATTGATCTCAGATAACTTATAATTAAGGTCATAATTTGCTTTTCTAAAATCAAGAAAAGGTGTATGAACCGTAACTTTGAGAAAATTCTCGCATTCAACATTCAACGAAAACTCTATGCATGGATGATGCGAATCCTCTGCCACATAAGGTGCATCACTACGAGATAATTCAGTTAATAAAATAATACAAAAATAATAAATTATTTGTTTCAAATAACCTAATGAATCACCCTTTATGAAATACCCTGAGAGGTCAAAGGTCATAAAAATTTGTAGGTACCAGATTTCTACTCTAATTCAGGAGTTATAGGTCGAAACTGAAAATTAAACGATTTTTTTCTAATTATTGATATGTGATGCATAAGCTTCAAAGGTAGTAGGTAAATAATGAATATTACTTTTCCACTGTTATAAACATTTAATATAGTTAGCTAATCTACAATACTAGTAATACAAGAAATATTCAACCAATCACATAATGATCCGATACGGACATGTACTACAAGTAATAATCATCTACAAGAATTCGAAAATTTAATCACAATATCATAAGGATAAACAGCATACAAAGAGTAATATTCAACCTGGAAGATATCAATTTTGTGTAGCATTTGTAAAAAAAGATACAAATAGGGCTACATCTAAATCCTTACGTTCTAATTTCAACAGTTATCACATAATGGAGAGTGAATTTGAAGAATTCTCGGAATTTTCTGGAAATTGTGTGTGGAAAGATTCATAGAAGCCAATTACAATCATATTCATCCAGTCACAAGCTATTGAACTTGGCAAGAGTTTGCTTCTTTTTGGAATACTCAATATTTGATCAAACAGTGTTTTCAATTTCTTTTCCCCACTTAAGAATTCAGCAAAAGATTCTCAACGTTGAAGGTAATCAGCTTCTTCTTAATATTCACGCAGATCAAATCAGAATTTGTCTCATTTTATTCCCAAAATGGTTGAAAAATCTCTTATGGGAGAGATCCACAAAAATTTCAGTATGAACAAGCAGTAACTTGTCTTGTGATAGTTTTTAGAAGGGTTTCATTTTATTAAAAAAAAATGATAATTAAGTGCAGTGCTCGTTTCAAAAAATTAAGTAAAACACTTATAAATTTAGGTTGATGATGTATGAAATTAATTGAGTACTCTGAATTTTTTTCAAATTGAAAGCAAGTATTTTCCTAACCCTGAAATGAATATAATTTGGTACAATGAAATCATACACTCAAAGTGAAAAAGAATAGTTTTTGGCACTATGAAGTATTCTAGGCAAGAATATTTATATAAATGGAAGTTGAAAAATTACAATCTTAGAACTAATTGATATGATAACAAATATGAGATGCATAATAATAAATTTTTGTTTCCATCAATAGTGTTTCAGAAGAACTACTCATCATAATAATCTAGTATCACATATAATAAGTAGTGTATTCAAATTTTGTATTGTATTATTGCACTGAAAGCAAACAAATAATAAATTCGAAATATATCTGCATTGAGATATGTAGTTTAAAATTACATATTAAATCAACCCAATTTGAAACTTGAAATTACTTATATTTTCTTTTTAAATCACTAACTAAAAATTTTTTATGAAGATTCCGTATTTGATAACTCATCATAAATATAAAATAAAATTATTGGATATATAAAATTAATATACATTTAGAATAAAAACGAAATAATGTACAACTTTATATACTTGCCATTCTTTGGTTTCATTCTGGTAACTGAATTTGTAGAATTCATTCAAATAAATGTCTGGGGCAAATCTTATAAAGTGATTAATATGATGATAACTGGGCTGAAATATCCACTGTCAATGAAATATTAAATTGAAGGCAAAATATTTTTATTTAACAAATTGTCATTGATTATTGAAACCATATTTTCGAAGAGGATATACAAAATATTCCATGAATGAAGAGCCACGGGTGTGAGAAATTTTATGTAATGCACTTCTGATGGAAACAATAATGAACACTTATTTGATGATTTTATACATGTTTGGATATTGAAGATTACAATAAAATTCACCAGCAATATTTCCTTATTAGGAGTGAGATTCAATTCCACCATTTCTGCCAAGGTTCAAAGATAATAATCAAAGGATATGTTACAAGGCCTAAGTGACATTGAAAACTAAGAATTAATATTTTTCCGCTAAATAACGCAACTTCGATCACAATTCACCACACTATACCGAATGATAATAAACCTTTCTCAAAGTTCAACATAAAAACACAATGAACAATATATTAATAGATCTAAAAGTAACAAAATTTACAAGTAGTAACGATAAAAATAAAAATGGTTCTTATTTACAAATCCAAAATGAGTTTATCTACATCACTGGACTTTCTCTCTAAGGTACTTGATTCTATCCCGCTATCCTCATCTGCACTATCCAGAAGACTTGCCTCACCCTTTTCCTCTTCCTTTTTGATCTTTCTCGTTTTTGATTCCGATTCCTTCTTTTCCAGCGGTTTATAGGGAAGGGCCTCGAAACACACATTACCTGTTGAATCTTTGTCTGGAGTATCTACATGCTGCACCAAGAATCTACTCTTTCCAAACGTGGTGAATGCTGGTCTCTCCCGCAAAACCACAGGTTCAATATTTGGTTCCAAGTTGAATGTCTTGTTCGACGTGAATGTGTTTGGACTAGAAGGTAGATCCAGCTTCAATTTGTCCCGAGTGTGCCTCAAGCCTCCTAGAATCTCATTCGTTCTGTTGTCCTTATTTTTTTGCTTCAATCTTGCATATGCAGCTTCTGATAGCAGCTTCAGACTAGGAACAATGGAGGAAGTACCCACACTTGTGAAATCTACCCTTTCTATGCTCCCTGGAGTCCCATCTTCTACCCCGCTATCTGGTGTGGTGTTTTCATTTAGTTTTGATGATTCCGACCAATGGTCGCCCCCAGGAAAGAATTGAGAACTCGTACTTCCCATCATGTTAAAAGGGGTGGCAGAACCGGTGACAAAGAACTCATCATTGAAAGCTGAAATGTGAAGTAGAATTAGATTGATGACATTCAATAGAGAGTTATCAAAACGCAAATAGAGGCCCAACTTAAATAAAGTTTCCCTTATTTTGACATAAACTCATGCGCATTCGCAAGAGATTTTAAGGTGGCCTGTAATAAAATACGGGCCTCCTGTATTTAACTTAAATAAAGAACAGCCGTATTTAAATAAAAGATCCCTTATTTTGATAGTTCTCCCAATATTCTAGGTTAAACACCTTCTCACAACTGTCAAAATAAAGGAAATGTCATAATAAAGTTGACAAGAAATAAATCGTTTCGATAGCTCAAATATCCGACCAACGTTAAGGGAACTTTTATTACAGGATACAGGATCCTTTAATAAAGTTAGGCCTGTATTTGTGTTTCGATATCTCTCTATTATCTCATTATCATTATTAAGAAAGTTCAAGTTTTTTTTTTATACTTAAAGATAATTAGCTAAAACATGTAATACTTCTGGGTATAATAAGATTGATTGATATTCTAGATAAGTATACATACAAGCAAACAGAAAATGAAACATACACAGTTATAAGTGTCTACGAACAGGAATCGTTAAGGGCTTGAGAAAACTATCATTTGTCTGAAGTGTGCCCATTAAAAATTTAGAGCCAAAATGAATTGGTTGAGCCATTCACGGCCACCGTTCAATGTCACTTGTTTTTCAGCCGTCTAGGACGATTTTATACTTACATGTGTTGAAATCAGTGGATAGGGTATCGCCATCAGTGAAGTTTGTTGTGGTTGTGAAATCATTGAATTCGGCGTTAGAATCGATCTCAAAATACCATTCTGTGAAAAAATGAAGAATTGTTATGTTAAATACACAAATTCATGGTTTACCTTTAAGTAAATAGGTTAAAATGCGGTAGGCATCTTAAGAGGATTCTTGGTCTAAGATTGTAACTGGACAGTTGAGTTACTAATCGCTTTGTAGGAATCCTCTAAATATGTCACCGCAGATGTTACACAGATTAGCACGGTGGTATTCCTCAAGTTTCAATCTACCCTTAAAGGTATAGATTGAAAGCACCCACTGAGAGTGGCAGTGTCAGCTAATGCCGATTGCGGCAAAATTTCTTTGATATAAGATAGCGACCATCTGTCGGTACTTATGTAACAATTTTTCGGGTATGAGTTCTGTGATTTCAATGATAAAAAATAATAGTTGACGTGTACGCAACATTGTTTTGTTTCATTCGTTATATAACAGATGCATAAAAAATACAGGAGAAACAATATTTGGGATGAAATAATTATTTTTTTTGTAGAAAAGGTATGGTGGTCTAGCAGACTACTTGTGTTTACTGATATAACAAAAGTGATACGTCGGTTAATATCAAATTACCTGGGTAAGATGTGGCCGGAGGAGGGTTATTCCAAAGATCGAAACTCTGAAGAATTGGACTGTCTGGTTCTCTGGGATATTCATAGACGCAATGGTACCTTTGCTTTTTGAACCAAACACCTTTTTTCTGGAAAAGTGGATTCGTCAATACAATTACAACACGAACATTTTCTACTAATTTTTACCTTCTCCTCTTTTTCTAAGGTTTTTTCAGGTGAACGCAGGGCAGATTTCGTGGGCGTTGCGTACTTATCCCAAGCACTAGGGATAAATTCTGGACATTCCCCTCCTCATCACTGCAACTGCTCTCACTTGACGTTTCTGCTTTTACATCCTGGTTAGGTTCAAGGTCATCCAACTAAATAAATAGATTGTTGGGTTGGTGAGAATGATAGGAAACATGGTGATGAGGAAAAATTCTTTTTACATTACTACATTATACTAGGCAACAAATCATTTTTCACCTTATTCTTTCTATGTAACTCAACTGAAAAGGAATTTAGTTTGGCCACGATTTTGAGTGCAATTGTGGCCAAATAATGCGTTGCTCATCCATGACGAACTCAAATCAGTACAATAAATGACATGCTTTTGTACATTTTCATTAAATAATAAATGGTTTGGTTCGTTTTGATGAAGTGCTTAAATCTTTTTTATAATCTTTGGTATTGAAAATGCAACTGCAGATTATGTGAAACTGAAACGAGATAAATGATACAACAAAACATACAACTTTTAACTAACATAGCATAGAAATGCTAGAAATTTCATGAGAACTGAAAAGATGATACAGTATGTAGATGCCACGCATTATAGGAATGAACTTTAAGTTTGAATAAGAACCAACATACCATTGATAGTTAGTATCAGTTTAATTTAGGGAATCTTGAGGGAATTTTGTTATGTTAAATGATAATGGGAAGTTATTTTGTTGCCAACTATTTTGCAAATCAGGTAAGTACTTAGGGCATGCAAAAAAACTCAAATAAGATGAATTGTACTGAAAGACAAATTCTCTAGCTCTTATGAAAGGAGCGGAATAAAACAATTAAATTATTTTTATTGAGTTACCACTATTCTAACGATTCGTGGCTTTCAGCACTATTCATCATTTCTATCAAAGGAAGAACTCACCAGATCTTGAGGGAGGGCTTGTAGAGCTTTGAGGGACTCTTCATGCTCGCCCTCCTAAGAAAAAGAAAATGGGGATAGAAGCACAAATATGAGAACTAGCCTTTATCAACCCAATCGCGAGAATTAATATAAGCATGAAATCTGGAATTTAATGCAAATCTTTTTCGGTCAATACACCCTGTCATGAATATAGTTTATCCAGTATGGATTTCTATTTACTGGCAGTGAAAATTCTAACATATATAGTGACTGGGAATTTCTGTTGTTTTAGTTTATTTCTGAATTTATTTTAAAGGGAAGAAAGGTCCTAACTGCCAAAGACACAAGAAATTGAATTTTCGCGAAATACCAGCATATACATAAGATTAAGACAAAATCGTATCTTCTTCAAATACCTTCATACATCATAAAAACAGTGAAATAAATTTTATGTAAAATTATTCATTAATTAATTGAATATACGTAACTTAGATGTTTGCAAACTTAATTTCCTATGTCTTCTTTTTATGCTTTTACAGAATCATCTTTATCATGTTAACCTATGTGATGTGAATAAACCATACGCTAAATGAATAAATCAATGAGGAATATAGTTTATTCTTTGGCAGTGTCACGTTTTTTAGATCACTTCGATATTTCCTTCCGAATTAAAAAAAAAAAATTGGAAGGGGTCATGATAATTTTTACAAGTCTCCGCAGTATTTCTCACAAGCAATTTTAGCATACGAATAGCACAAGCAAGCTGCTGAACAAAATATCACCTCACAACATTTTTTTACAAAATCAAAAACCGATATCAAAATGAAAAATCACCAAAACAGATTGTAGAAGAATAAGTTAAATCAGAAATATTTACCCTCCATATAAATTCCCCACTAGAGCTAGATCTAGTATCAGAGCCACTATCCCAGTCCTGTTCATTCTGTATTTCATTGCTCTCGCTGAAAGATGTCGACATCAAGTGGGATTCTCCTGGACCACTGAATCTGATATCTGTTAAAACCCCATACAGCTGATCGTTATTTTCTTCCTCGCCATTTCCAATGATCAAATCACCATCAACTTGTACATATTCGGCGTTATCCAATCCTGAAAATATTTGTCTCCTTAATTTGTTGATGTTGACCACAGTGCTTTCTCGAGCAGCTAGAGCTCTTCAGAAATACACTGCGCAAAAAAATTAACGCACATTATGGAAATCTCAAATTTATTCTACAACTGAAGGTGTTCTCAATGATAATTATTTTTATCAGAATAATTCATGCATATGTTATCCACTTTCAACGTTTTTCTTCAATACATATGTTTTTCCCAGCTGGAATAAAAAAAGATGATATCAGATTTTGAATGTATCGGCTCCATTCTAAAATCAGTTGTTCTCGATCAATTCTAGTGATCAATAGCAATAGTTTTGAGAGAAGAAGAGTGGACATACACAAGAATTGCAGAAAGGTTTGGAGTTTTCCATACAAGTGTGTCCAGAATAATGCAGCACTTCAGGGAGACAGGTATGAATGTCCGAAGACCAGGACAGGGTAGACCACAGGTAACAACAGCCATTCAAGAACGTTACTTGAGAGTCTCTTCATTGAGACAACGGTTTGCAACCGCTCGCCTCCTTAAAATCAGCTTGAGCAAACTCATGGGGTGCAAATTAGCACTCAGACAATAAGAAATCGCCTCAGAGAATATGATTTAAGGCCTCGTGTCGCGGCAAGAGGCCTTCTCTTACCCCAGCCCATCGAAGGGCGCGTTTGGATTTTGCGAGAGGGCATATCCATTAGGAAGAGGCCGATTGGGAAAGAGTTCTCTTCACAGATGAGTCTAGATTCTGCCTCTACCATTGTGATCGACGTTCCCTTGTATATAGACGTCCACATGAAAGATGTGCTCAGTTCAATTTCCTGAATACTACTGGTTTCGGGGGAGGATCGATTACGGTATGGGGTGGAACATCTTTGACTGCTGGCACAGACCTAGTGGTCGTTGATAATGGAGCTATGAATGCTGATAAGTATATAAGGAACATTCTTGAAGAGCATGTAGTGCCATTTGCCCCATACATTGGTAAAAATCTCGTTTTATGGACGATAATGCCAGACCCCATCGTGCGCGCATCGTTCAGGAGTAACTGAGAGGTTGAAGTCTCTCGAATGGAATGTCCAGCAAGAAGTCCAGATCTCAATCCGATTGGTTTGGGACAACCTCAATAGAAGGCTGAGAAGTTCAGAAAATCATCCAGCTACTCTTAATGACTTAGGAATCCAACTCTGAGAAATCTGGTAAGGATTAGATCAGATAAGAACACTCATTTTGAGTATGAACCGTCGTTGCCGAGCTGTAATTAACGCAAGGGGTGGAAATACCAAGTTTTAAATCACTTATCAGCATTTCAGTATTTTGAAAATTGTTCATTTCTCTTCTTTCACATAAGATTCGGTGAAATCCTGAATTTTTCTTTCATTTAATGTGTCTTGTTTCGTTTAAAATCTTCCCGAGAGAACATTAAAAATAAGTTATAAAGTCAATGTAGAGTTAACTTTCATTAAAATTGAGATTTTCAGAATGTGCGTTAATCTTTTTGCGCAGTGTAGTACCTTCAGGCCATTGTTTTCTTGAAATAAAGATTATACCAAGATAACGTAGCCTAATCATTTATGACAAGCCAAATGAATTTCAAAACTCGGAATCGTTCATATTATAATAGTATATTACAGCACTGCTTTTAATACTGTAATGAACTCATTACGATACTGAAATAGAGAACTTATTGTTTTGATTCAAATCCGGTTCTGTTTCTTCAACGATTTCATTATTTAAATAGTCCTTTCATCATAGAACAAAAATTCAAACCAAAATACCCTAAGCTTCTTCAAAACAAAATGAAAACCAATATATTTTACACATACCATCAATATCTCCCGCATTCCTCATGTCTGCGCTGATCTTCTCGTTCTCCAGGTTAGTTATGTTGACATAGTCCGCCTCGTTCAGGATATCCGCCACGTTTCGTACATTCTCATACGCCACAGCATCGCCAACATTTCGACACCCTACCACGTTCACGTAGCTCGGTACACCATCCTTGACGTTCGTATAGAGGGGAGGTTCAGTCATATTGTCCGCGCCACATTCTAAGCTCACGTTGGTGTAGAGGGGAGCTTCACCTGCATCGTTCGGCACGCCTTCCGGTTCCAAGTTCGTGTAGACAGGGGGCGTGTCCATCGAATCGTTCATTACTACTGGTCCAACGTTCTGGTAGGTGGGCGTGTCGCTGAAATCGGTTGTACCGAGTTCAGGACTTGCGTTTTTGGTCTCGTCGCAAGCCTGCTTGATTTCGTAGGTGGTGGAGTCCTGGGTTTCGCTCTCGTCCGAGCCCTTGCGGTCGGCATCGAGCATTCCCTTCATCAGCAGCGAATCGGAGAGCTGTTTCCAGGGGTGGTCGTCCGGAGAGGGCAGCGGTGCGGCTGTTTTGTCCAGAGGGACTGACTGGGAAGAGTTGGACTCCGATCGGTCCTCCGGCTCCGTGACCACGACCGATACAAGTTCGCTGTGCTCCCTCTCCCTATCCAGAAAATCCGCCAGGTAGGTTTTATCTAGGGCAGGCTCCATTGGGCTCTCGAGATCTGTGACGGGGCTCTCAAGCGGCATACCTACTGCAGTTCCCAGTCTGAAATAGTCGATGGCGTCCCTTCTTATCTTCTCTTCCTCCAGTTTCTTGGCCCTATCCTCGTTCCTATCGACCTCGGCTTCGATTTTCTCCTCTTGATCGGCCACAACGTAAGTCATGTCTTCTAGGTTGAAGAGGGTATCATTGGAGCAGCACGAGTCCTGGCTGAGAGTGTGCTGGTGGTGGAGACCCTGTGCTTTTAGGGATTGACTGTCGATTTCCTGGGGCACAACATTTTCGAGAAGCTTTTCGGGCCAATCGTCGCTCGCTCCAGAAGCAGGACTGAAGCAGAAAAGAAAATATTCGTTGCAAATAAGAGCAAACCAAGGGAAATAAGCACATACAACACAATGTTTGACACATATTATATTCTCAAGTACGATTAATCAGAGACACGTTACACAACCCAATCATTAAACTATCCATAGTTATACCATGACATCTTGAACAACATGTTGAAAAAGGAAGCAAACGCACATCATTCGAAAATTTGTTAAATTATAACCCCTAACACTCTACAATCTGAATTGTTTGATAAAACATCCATATGAGAGAATCTTGACCAACTTTGTGAAGATTCATATAATGGACTTTAAAAAATTGTAACCATCTCCACTAGTTTTCAAACGATTTTACTGAAGCATTTTTTTACAACTTCATCTTATTGCCAGATTTTTAACAATAAACTATTTCCTTCCAAAAATTGCCAATATCTTTAAAACGATATGAAAAAAAAAACCCTCCAAGAGTTCACAAGAACAACTAAAATAAGATATTTTTCAACTTTCTCACTGTTAGAAACCACATATTCTGAAACTTTTTTGGGTTTTCACTCCCAGTACCTGAAACATACTCAATTAAGAAATTTTCAAACGTTGGAAATTCTCCTTCGTGAATTTTGGCACTAATTTGTTAGGGGCAAATCAGCTGGAAAACAATTTTGCCAAACAATTATTGAAGAAAATTTTAAACTACTGAGACAAGTAACAGTTCGACGTCTATATCAGATTTCTTCATCAGATCAAATGTTCAGAATCTAGATTGGAAATGATGAAAAATCATTCGTTTTCTTGAAATAAGCGTGGCTACCCTTTGAATCTTCAAACTGAATTTCTCATTTTTTCAGACCCATTAATGTATAAATAATATTGAATAATGAACCATTCAGGAAAAAACTTTCTCACAGAAACTCAAAGTATACATAAAGTTGTAGAAAAATTTGTTTAAGAAGTGAAAATCTGTGTGTTGTTCAGAGTGTAATGAAACTACAAGAATATGACATTATCATGGAGATATTGGTCTGTTGACAGTTTTCGTGACACACAGCATAATGATTGTATAAGATTATGAAAGTATAATAACTATTCCAACTCTAGTTGCCACTAACTTTAATTCTATGAGTGGAAGTATCAGGGTGGATTTCGTAAGAACTATCAAGTTGATTATAATCACCAAGATTCATTGAAATTTCAAATCAAGGGATTCGATTGGGCCAAAATTACTCGAGTTCCTGAATACAAAAGGATGTGTGTTGATAAAAATGTTATGTTACATATATGAAGATTCATAAAATTTTATTGACTGAAATATGTAAAATTGAGTTTTTGAATAAGTGTTTTTGACTAGCATCAAAAAAGTTTCAGTAATTTTGAAGGGTCATTAATAAAAAAATTTCTACATGATATAAAAATTGTTTACTGCTTCTGGTTTTATTAACAAACTATATATATATATATAAATTACTTCATTAACTATATATATTATAAAATTTTCATTTATTAACGTGTGTATTTGTGAATGACAATTCAATTCTACCAACTCACCTTCCAGTAGCGGTACAAACATAATCAGAATCTTCTTCATTCTCACTTTCCTCTGGTATGGGAGATAAAGGTGTATTATAAACATTATATCTCAAAAACACTTCGTCTTTCTCGCTTGGATCCCACTCCTCATTGTCCTCCTTAAGCTTGTCATTAGTTGATCCCTACATTTAAGATTAATTAGTGCATGTCAATTAACTTGAGATCACGAAAAACGCATTGTGTGGTCAATTAGGGCAAGTTGTTCAATGTGAGTACAGCACATATTTATAGTAGGATTTGTAATAAAGCTTTCCTGGTTTTGCTTAACAAAAAAAACATGATTCTGAGATTGGATAGAGAATTCATATCCTGATAGTGCTCCACAAGCGAATAAACATTAAAAAAACTCACCTGTGCATGTGGTAACTTCGCCAATAATTCTCCTCTTAGAGCGGCAAGTATTTCATCATCCATACCGAATCTATCGCTATTCTTCACATCCCTTTGCTCAGTTATTTGGCCAGAAAGATTGCTACTAGACTGGGGGTGTAAGAACCATCCCCCACTGGATTCCCATGTACCAGATTCATCTTAAAAAAATCATGTTTGCGATTATTTAATTTTCGATATTTATTTTTGCTGTTAGGGGATCCTTCACCGAAAATGCAAACTTTACCTCATTGCTTTTGCCCTATTACGTATGATTGATTGTATTATTCATAATATTGTCATGGCCATTTCCAAATCCTGGTCACAGGATTTGGAATTATTTCTAATCATTTTCCATTGCTCTTGCTCATTTCAAATAATGTTACTGTGTATAACCTATAACCCCGATATTGAAATATCTCATCTGTCATTGCATGCATTCAGGAGGAAAGTTACTTCTTGCTTATGTAGAAATTATTGATAACTTTCAGTTTGTTTTTTGAGGACATGTTTCGCACATTCTTGCTCCTTTTCTCTTGCATGATTTAATATTTATTAACTAATAATATGGACTAGTGAAAATCTAGATCATGAAGTGAACTGCAGGAACGTGTTGTCATTGAACTAACGTAGCAATAGACTAGATTCTGGGTTGTTACCTGTCATCAGTACTGCTTAACGTCTTCGTCGATAACAACCAAAATGAGCCGCAGACCTATATTCAATGCTGTTAGGCACTTTCCAGATATGAAAAAGAAAAGTGCCATCTAGCGGAGAAACGTCTGCTCCTCCCATCAGTGATTATGTTATTTGAACTAACGAAAGTGTAATGAGAAAATTGTTTTTGTTTACATACTTAATTTGTTGTGAACCCCTATGATTGAATGTAAACTGCTCCACATGAGTTAGGGATGACTTAAATTGCAAAAAAAATATAGTTTAAATGAGAGTTTGTGATGAAAATTCTGATTAATATGATTCCAAGTAGCAGGAAATAAAATTAATTTTAGAAATTTGAGAAAAATCGAATAAAATAACGAAATTTTATTCCCAGAGAATTCAAGCATTTTAAGACTATCAATACAATGTATGGCCTCCACGGGCATCAATAACAGCTTGACATCTTCTTTGCATACTACACACGAGGTTGTTGAACATTTCTTGAGGAATTTGGTTTCATAAACGAGGCAGAAGCTCTCTCAGATAATTTAAGGATTTTGGGGTAGGTTGATGATTATCTAATCTTCTTTGGAGCATGTTCTATGCAATTCAAATCTGGTGAGTGCGGAGGTATTGGTCAATGTGGAATACCAAGATCCTCGCGCGCATTCTCAACTATGGCTGCACGGTGCGGTCTAGCGTTATCGTCTAGATATTAAAAAGTTTCACCAATAGCATCGTGAAAATTTGGCAAAACATTGTCAATGACATGCTCCCTATAGTGTGAGGCGGTCATATTCCGAGGACAAATGTGTAGATCTGTGAGCCCGTTGAAACATATCCCGGCCCATACCATAACACTACTCCCTCGAAATAGATGGACTTCTTGGACATAGCGACGATTACGGGGTATGCGTGGGATTGTTTGTACCCTTATTCTTCAAGAATCATTAGTGAAAAGGACACTATGCTATTGATCGTTCCAATTGATATGTTGCCTTGCCCATTCCAGTCTTTGACGCTTATGGTCACAAGTTAATGGAACTTCTCTTAATGGATGTCTAGAACCTAGATTCACCTCTCTCAAACGTCGTCTGATGGTTTCAATGGAAACTTGGACCCCATCTGCATTTTGAAGAGTATTCCGTAGCATTCTACACGTAGATGTAGGCTTTCTTCTCGCCGAAACGGTGATGAAACGATTCTGAGAAGGTGTTGTTTTTCGTCGCCCACCAAGCCTTGGTCTTTCCAACACGGAACCTGTCTCCTTGAACCTATTCCGAAGTCGAGATATCACACTTTGGCTGACTTGGAGCCTTTCCGCTACAACAACCTGAGTTAAGCCACCCTGTAGCATTCTGATAGCCCTATATTAGCCTCAGCGTTTGTTAATTTTTGTCTCGGCATTTCAGAAAACTCGTTTCAAATCGAAGCCCTTTATAAACTGACTCCATTTCAAAATAGGAACATTCATGAAGCATTATGCAAAGAACCAAACTTCAGAAAAAAGGTGACCAGATTGACGAAATGTCTCATACTGATTTTTATTGGATCGATTCAAGTTGGTACTGAGATTTAAATGACTTTACAGCGAATTTCTGGAAGATTACATACTTTTCAAAACAATTGAATACGATATCCCTTACTTTTGTGGAGCAGTATATTTCTGTTGTTGTTTCTATTTGAATAATTAAATAAAATAAGTAAAAACCCTGCTTTTGCTTTGAATCAGAAGTATAACTCGGCTTTTGAGTCAGGTCAATGTTGATCATCAGCAGTCAAAAATTATAAACATCTATTGTCATATTGATAGAATCAACCCAACTGAAAAAGGTTGAATATAAAAATAGTTACTTCAAAATAATCAGTTATTCGCTTGAAAGTGATTAAAATTGGGTAATTTTCAGTGAAGTATCGCCTTAAAACATCTGATCATTAAGCATAAATATACAGAAATTTTACATTATCCGTGTTGTTCAACATTTAAATTGTAATAAATAAAAAATTCTGATACTTTAAGATTTGGTTCAATTCACATAATTTTTGAGATTGAATTATTATAGTATCTCATTAAATATGAGAGGCACTAAAAAAAGCAATATGTCAAATAACTTACCTTGGGTGTCTGTAACACAGTCTTCATTTGAGAAAGACCCTTCCAGTGTCGAAACATCATAAGTTTTATTCAATTCAGATTCTTCAATATTGTAAGTCTCGTCCAGATTATCATCTCCCTCCTGTATGTTGATGGTCTGATTACTGTACACATCTTCTAGGAACCCTCCCTCCAAGCTGACCTCGATGTCGCTATTGGGAGGAGTCACCGTTGAATCAGCCCCTTCGATGAAGATCAAGCTCTGGGGCTCAGAGCTGAGGCTCTCAAAAACTATGGTCTGATCGTTTATGTTCCTAGTCTGCGTATCTATAGCGTTTCCCAAGAAATTATCCCAGGTTTCCAAGGAGTAGTTCAGGTTGGTACTTTCGTCCGGTTCTTCCTCAGACTTCTTGCTTGGCGTGGACGAAATCAACTCGAGAGAGGATTTCGGTTTGATTCTGAGGGAGCTGAAAGCACTGAGATGAGTTAACGGGTTAGGATTGGAAGCTTCTTGAGAATCGCTTAGGTCGAAAGCAACTGAAGGTTGTTCAATTCTTCTATTTTCCTCATCAAGTTTGTCTGGTGCCGCTGTGTTTCGCTCTAATAAGTTAGCTCTGAAGCTATTCTCACAACTCAAATCGTCATGTAACTCTGATTCATAGCTGTTTATTATGTAATCCATCAGTTTGTCGTTGTTTTCAATTAGATCGATCAACTTTGGCACTTGGAAAGATTTGGATTTTGTTGGAGTTGTTGAATCTTCTTGATAGTTCTTTTTTGATGGATTTTGGTCTTCTTTTCCCCCAGTTTTTTCGTCTATGTAATTTTTTTCACAATTTAATTCATTCCCATTTTCCATTTTATCGAATAAAGTTTTGTTTTCTGTTTTGGAAAGAGGTTCTAATTTAAATTTTTCGCTTATTTCCTGACAACTTTCTCCGGTTAGTGAATAATCTGAGATCTGAGAATTCATTTCAAAAGAATTCAAGTTTTCCCCCATTCCAAACACATATAAATTTTCAAGAGTGTTTCTATTATTAACATTCAATGATTCTAATGATTCACAATTATGTTCTGACTCTTTATCCTCTTCTCTTATACTTCCATTTGATTCCAAACTATCTCCTGACGAAGATTTTATTTCTTTTAGGTCATTTTCTGTACTTTTGATGTCTTTAAGCTCCAAATTTTGACATTCCTTGCTTTCTTCTTCCACTAACTCAATTGCAGCTGAATTCTCTTCATCTGATTCAATAATATTGTATCCCTTTTCATACTTTTCATTTAAATGAGATGACGTTTTCATACAACTTTCAGAAATTGGTTGCTGCTTTTGATTTTCCAAATCGTCCTGCTCAATTCCACTTCTTTCTTCCACAACAAAATCTTGAGAAGCAGATCCATTTTGAAATGCAGAGTGGGTAAGTGATGGTTGTTCTACAATTTCCATATTATCAACAAAATTATTCGAGTTTATTTTCGTATCCTTTTCATTGTTAATTTCATCTTTAGATCCTAATATAATTTCGTAATTTAATACTGATTCATCACAAATGAGTTGATTATCAGGAACATGTAATATGTCATGTTTTTCATCTATTTTGATTTCACATTTTTCATCAATATGAGATTCTTCAGTCTTAAAGTTAATAATTTCATTTTTCATTTCAATATCGACATTATCTCCTATAATTTCTGATGAAAGATTTTCATCGAGTGGTTGTATTTCATTTTGTGATCTTGTTTCAAGCTCTTCTACCTCTTTGAGGGGCCTGTTAACTTCAGTTTCGTTAGATGAAAGTTTGGATGGGTAGTTATCAATGTTCGAAATTTCAACTATCGAGTTTTGCTCCTGTGTGACATTCTCGTTTTTTAAGTGGAGAGATTCGGGAGAGGGGTGTTCATGAGGCATCTCCCTTTCTGATTCCTGTTGCGTTTGATCTGAATTCAAATTTTGAGTTTTCTGTGGAGATTTGAAACCTAAATTATGTGATGTTTCTGATGACTTCAGATCATTCGAGTTGTTCCTATCAGAATTTTCATTGTGATTATTAATCTCATATGTGGTATTATAACGATTCCCATCATTATCGACTGGTAAATTGGCCATTATGGAATTATTCTGTATTATTTCACATAATTTGGGTACTTCATAAGATATGAAAGTCTTGTTCTCGCCAAATTCTAGAGATTCTTCTAAATTGATTATCTCGTTCAACTTAACTACATGGATGGGACTAAGCTTATCAATGGTAACATTAAATACATTATACACTTGATTCACTGGAGTTAATTCACTGGCTCCACTCAATTCTTTGATTAATCTTTCGTTAGGAGAATTCTCATCACTATTTCTATCTACTCCTAAATTATTGTTTACTTGTTCATTTCTTAAAGTTTGACTATATTTATCAGGTACAAAAAATAGACTATCTCTATGCTCCTCTTGTAATTTCCTAAGTTCAGCCTGAAAATCGTCTTGGACGCTAAGTAAATTTCCCTCACTACCGTGCACGTAATTTGCACTTTCTAGGTTATGTTTCGGCGCTAACCGCACATTCTTATAGTTCACCTTGTGCTCGAGACTTGGTTGTGGTGTTTCAGATTCGGATTCCGAACAATCGATATGGGTTAGCACCATTAAATCGGTGACAGATCTAGATTTTTGACGCACTTTCTCGGTGTAGGCTCCTCTTTCAATCTTTTTCTTCCAGTTTTCCTCTTCCGTTTCACTACTGCTACTCCTGCGCATATTGTATACCATACTGTCGTCCAGACTGTCGGTTTCCAGAGGTTCTTTTGATTGGTTGCTGAGTTCGAACTCGAACTTCTGATTTGATTTGCCAGGTAAAAGCACAGAATGGGCGTTATCTTCTTCCGACGTCCTTGATCTGTTCATATCTTCTAAGGAACCTACAGAACGATTTTGTAAGTTGGTTGAATCAAGGGCTGAGAACAGGACAACTCACCTATCAAATTATTCATGCTGGGAGACATCGGTTTGACCTCTGTTTGTTCAGTGGAAGGAGTTGCGTTATTGTTCGGTTTCAGAGAGTTCCATCTCATATCGAAAGACTCCTGCGATCCCTGCAGATCCGCCTCTTTGCTCTCAGATTTACAAACCGTGAACACCTGCAGTAAATCCGTGAGGGTCAGGTAGATTTGAGTCGATGTAGGTCTAGATTCCGGTGTCAACCAGCAGGACTGCATAAGACGATAACTGAAATATCCAATTGGCGAAGTTGAGATTTGAGTAAAATGGAATTAGTTCTATTGAAAATTTTTTGACAGTTCCAATAAGGAATCAAATTTCCTCATTTTGTATCATATGAACAATTTCACCCAATCATGTCAACATTACACTGAAAACAGACCATGGGCTATTTTCAACGTTGCTATGGACACATGTTGATTTATTTCGATTTTGTAGTTTCGTATATTTAATATTTCGTAATGTCACGATTTGGGGGTAATACTGACGAGAATATTAACGAAATGATTGAATCAAACATACCAAAAAAACACCACTTACAGCAAGAAGTTTGTATGGACATCATTCATGGATTTTTGTGAAGATAGAAAGTATGAATTAGATGGAAATCGGACGGCGGAAGAATTGGCGTTAATTTTGAAGGAATGGGCTGTAAACATGAGGAAACAAGATGAAGCAGAGTTCAAAGAAAGCACTGTAAAAACCATGTGGAATTTAACAAGTAAGCTGTTACAAGAAAAATATTATAAAGAAATGAAAGTTATTATTGACCCATTCAAAAGTGTTGTATTTCAACAAACTCGATTCTATATGACGAAAACTGCAATCAGATCCTCGTAAAAGGAAACAAATTTCAGCAGCATTAAGTTCTGTAGAAATAACGAAAATGATAAGTTTATGGAATGATAATACTCCTGAAGGTCTGCAACGGAAATTCTATCACATAGCCGCGGTAGAATTTGCTTGGCGAGGTGGGGAAGCTGCTGCTTGCTTTACGGAATTTTTTTGTATCGAATCAAACAACGATGGTTCTGTAACAAATTGAGTTGAATATCACCCTGTATTCAGCAAGACTTGCCAGGGTGGTTCAAGAATGTGTACAGGAAGCAAGTTTTTAATAGAAAACAAGGCCAGCTAGTTTGTCCTGTCGATTATTAAAAAAATTGAGGTAAAAAAGGGGTCCAAATATTAAAACCAACAGATTATTCCTCAGACCAAATCGTCAATGGAAATCCGAAAATGATCACTGGTATGATATGCCCATTGGAAGAAATACGATTCAAAATTGGACAAGATTGTTAGCACCATCGATTCACCAACATACGACTTAGCCAAAGTTTTAATGACTATGTTGAGATCTTATGTGGGAAATACGGACACTTTCGTCAAGGACTCTACTCAGTTTGTAGAAAAACTTCAGAACATTCATTTGGAACCGAATGACCGACTCGTTAGTTTTGATGTTATGTCTTTGTTCACACTAGTTTCCATCATGGAATCGCTCAACTACGTTACTGACTTATTCCCGAATGACATAACAAAGCTCTTCGAACTTTGCCTATCATCCAGCTATTTTCAGTGGAAAGACGAATTCTATTAGCAAATAGACGGTTGCGCCATGGGAAACCCTCTAAGTCCTGCAATTGCAAATTTCTTCATGGAAAAATTCGAACAAAGTGCAATTGAAGCGGCAACAAAGAAACCGTCCACATGGCTACGTTATGTGGATGATACTTTTGTCGTTTGGAGTCATGGAGTTGAAGAATTGGATGCTTTCCTATCCCATCTTAACAGTAGGCACTCAAATATTCAATTCACTATGGAAATTGAAAAGGATGGTGCACTACCCTTTCTAGACGTCTTGGATACTAGAAAGCCTAATGGGAAGCTAGGACATAGGGTTTATAGAAAACCAACCCACACTGAGAGGTATCTACACAAGCAGTTAAGTTATAAAAACAGACAGAGCCCGACGATTGTGCGAGCCGGAATTTCTGGAGGATGAACTTGAACATGCATTCGTCGCTAATGGATATAATGCTAAGGAAATTCAGAGGGCAATAAGACCAAAACTTTCCACACGTGATGATAACGCATCACAACTCACCCCCAATGGAAGAGCTATCTTACCATATATCCCCAAGGTCACCGATAGAATTGGTAGAATACTTAAGATTGGTAGAATACTATAGAGACTGTGTATAAGCCAACTCAAAAACTTGGTCAAATGATCAGAACTACCAAAGACAAAGTCGACCCACTCTCTCAACCCGGTATTTACAGGATACCTTGTGACTGCGGCAAAGTCTATATTGGTACAACCAAGCAAAGTATCAATACGAGAATTAAGGAGCACGAACGATGCTGTCGACTCAATCAGACAGAAAAATCCGCACTAGCGGAACATGCTCTAACAGATGGACACAATATTGTCTTCTCAAAGGCAGAGGCTATTTCGAACATCAAAAGTTTCTATCCTAGGATGAACATGGAAGCCATTGAGATATATACACATAAGAACTACATGAACAGAACTGAGGAAACTCCTTCAGTACATAGCACATGGGTGCCGGTGTTGGAAAAGACCAAAATCAAGCCAATACGAAGTGGGAGCGATGAACCAATCAACACCGCACGCGTAAACCCACTACCTTCTCCCGCCTATGATCAGGGTATAAGTTCGGCCAACGGATCGAATACAGCATCACTTTCGGAAGTTCAGCAGTCGAGTTACAACCTCAGACCAAGACTCCTCTGAAGATGCCTATCGCAGTTGTGGGTGAAACGTTAGGTGAAATAATTCCTAATAGACCACGGCCAATAAGCCGGAAGACTCTCTTAATGTCAATGGACAAGATCGTCTGCCGAAGCGATTGGCTTGAATACAAAGGAAAAAAATTACTAATCATTCCAATAGATGGACCGCGGTAAGTCGATTTTCCAAAAGTGGTGTACAAGAACAACAACAACTTATAAAAATTACGGGTCACAAAAATGCCAACTCAATAAAACCCTACAGGAATATTGACAAAGAACATTATAGTCAAAATTATTAACAGCATGGGTAGTGGAAATACATCCTCATCTGGATCTTCATTTAACTTTTTTAATTGTTCCTTTTAATTGTACCTTCGAATAAATAGTTTAAGTTGTTTTTTTTTCTATAAGTAGCAAAAAATTTTCTATCCAAATAACTCTCGGACATTAATAAATGCTCAAAAATTTTATGACAACTTTCTCAAGCTTGTTGCTTGTAGGCAACAGACCTTCACCTACGGCGTCGGTCTGTTTCCAAGCAACAAGCTTTCGAAATCTGTTATAAAATTATTTCGATTATTATTATTTGGATTATTACTATTGAAAATAGTATAATTTCAACTGAGATCGACACTCACCTGGGAGAAACACATACAAACCAAGAGAAAACAACTATATACCAAATCCAGGCAAATGTATTGGTTGCTAGGGAGAAAATCCAAACTCTCCATCAATAACAAGATATTACTGTACAAAGTAATGCTGAAACCCATTTGGACATAATACGGCTTGCAACTTTGGGGATGTGCAAAAACATCAAGAATCAACGTCATACAAAGATTCCAGTCGAAGACATTACGTTCCATTGTAAATGCCCCATGGTATGTAAGCAATAAAATCCTACATGAAGACCTTGAAAACCGTTTGTAAGTGAAGAAATTAATACAGTTGCTACGAGATATCAAAACCGAACAATTGACCATACAAACGACAAACGACCATATCGGAAACCTATACAGGGATGGACCATCAAACAGAAGATTGAAAAAATTCTGGCCTGAAAACCTCCTACAACATCAATAATTAAATAAGTGTAGTGCCAGTGGGCACCTCACTTCCATGTCCACTTTCTTTCATTTGTTTTACTCAATACTCAATAATGTGAAGTAGATTGTAAAATTGCAATAAACGCTAAAAAAAAAAAAAACTGAGTGGCTCACCCTATTGTTTAACACGAATACTCACATGTAATCGGTGTAGAGAACGATATGTGAAGGCCTCGGCAACCGTACGTGCGCTTTGCCGAGTACCTGCGTGACCACCTCGTCATCGCTGAGGTCCTGATAGGGCCTGGCGCCGAACTCGCAGATCTCCCAGAAGCACACTGCCAGCGACCACACGTTCGCCTCTCTGGTGATCCGCTCCGGCTGGATCGTGGTGCTGGTGTGCCTGATCGACTCGGGGGCGCACCACCTCACCGATATCGTCGGTATGCCCTCGTAGTAATCCTCCGGGTATTTGGAGGAGGCCAGGCCGTAATCGCCTAGCTTCACGGTGAGGTTGGAAGTCAGCTGGCAATTTCTGCACGCCAGATCGCTAGAAAAAAAAACAGCCTTAAATAAACTGACTGGAGCCGTACGAAGAGTGAATTGTTTCAACGTATGTATTCCTGCAAGAACCCTCTACGACTTACTATACATTTTCAACTTCAAATTGGGACCAATCACATTTAAATTGGGATTAAACAATTTCAAAATGAGAATAAGCTATTTTAAAATGGTATACACAATCGAATTTGGAATGAACACATCCAAAATGGGACTTAACAATCTCATGTTGGGAAATGACATTTCTTTTTTTGTATACAGGGTGTACCAAGTTCGATGGCCTATTAGGCGTTTCTGGAGAACTGGACCTATTTGAAATCTAAAAATTGGAATTATGATATTTTTTGATATTATCTACCGATCAAAAATAATTTGGAGCCTGACCACTTTCAGTTATACAAGGAGTGAATAAAAAATTTTCAAAATTTTTTTTTCTGTTTTTTTGTTTTCGAATTTGATAGAGTATGCAATTCTGAATACATTCGTACTCAAATCGTTGCATTCGTCAAAATAATTTCCGAAATATCGAGAAAACCCTGAAGAAAAAAGGGATTCTGAATTATGTTTGTTATTTCTAACCTAGATATCGTAAGCCAAACTGTCTTCACATTTTTGAAGGCGAAGACTGTGGAAATATTGTACAATTTCAGAATTTTGAATAACCCGTCACAGGGTGTTCCAAATGTTGGTTCAAAAATTGGGATCAAGATTGGCTCATAACTTTCGTTTTTCAAATTAGAACCTTCTTTTTTTATGATTTCGTTTGAATCTGCGTAGAAAAATGATGATAATGTTCTAACATATTGATGCACCTAAAATTACTAATTCTTGAGTTATTTAGGATTTTCTGATTCTATTCATGAAATCTGTTCCATATCAATAATGATAAATGAATTCAGAAGAAAGGTAGTCACTAGTGAGTTATTTGAATAATTTATCTTCTATGACCAAGGTCATTGTTGATATGAAACACATTCTATGAATTTGACGGTACGGACGACATGAAATCAGGAAATCCTGAATAAATCAAGAATTATTAATTTTAGGAGCATTAACATGTTGGAACATTATCATCATTTTTCTTCGCACAATCCAACGCAATCTTAAAAAAATAGGGTTCTAATTTGAAAAACGAAAGTTATGGGTCAATCTTGATCCCAATTTTTGAACCAACATTTGGAACACCCTGTGACGGGTTTTTCAAAATTTTGAAAATGTACAATATTTCCACATTCTTCGCCTTCAGAAATGTGAAAACGGTTTGTGCTCACGATATCTAGGTTAGGAATAACAAACATATAATAATATAATAATAATAATAATAATGCTTTATTGATCCTTTCTGTCATACAAGATGAATAGGACAAGTCAGAAGCAAATCAATTTCAATTTTCAACATAAATGTGTGGATCATAATACCGAATACACTTATCTCCCTTTTTCCTTCAGTTTTTTCTCGATATTTTTGAAAGTATTTTGACGAATGCAACGATTTGAGCACGAATGTATTCAGCATTGCATACTCTATCAAATTCGAAAACAAAAAAAAATCTTTGAAAATTTTTAATTCAGTCCCTATATAACTGAAAGTGGTTAGGCTCCAAGAATATTTTAGATCGGCAGATAATGTCAAACAATAACATAATACCAATTTTCAGATTTCAAATAGGTCTAGTTCTCCAGAAACGCCTAATAGGCCGTCGAACTTGGTACACCCTGTACCTATAAGAGAGTTTTCACGATTCTGAAGACTTTCATGAATAGAATTTGCTACAATCTTTGAAAGTTCTTTTTCTTTTGTAAGGCAACAAGATTTTGAATGGATTTGGTTTTACAAAGTGGTCTTTCTTCTATTATGTATTTGAAAATTTTCTGATTGCTTTTTGATCCCAGAGGCTGGGAGAGAAATTCAGAAGAATGCAGAGTTTTGATCTTCACATTTTCCAACGAAATCTTTTATAAATTTATATAAACCTCTGCATGGTTAAATACATTTTTTCCTCCTTTCGATTATCAGTAACTTCAAAACAATTCTCTTGAAATATGAAATAAAATACAAAACTACCTTTTTCAATGTGGAATTGTTTAGTTCTGTTTTGAAGGTGTTTATTCCCAATTCGATTGTGTTAACCATTTTGAAGTTGCTTACTCTCATTTTATATTTGTTTAATCCCAATTTGAATGTAGTTAGTCTCAATTTGAAGTTGAAAAGGTGTAGTTTCTAACAAATAAAGTAAAGCTACGTAAAGAAACCGTCGTCGTGGACGACGACGGCCGAAATTCTCGAAAAAAAAGATGGCCGTGAAAGCCTCACTCAGTTCATTAGCACCTTCAAGTTGAGTAAAATTATCTTGGACTCTAACCCTTGGATACCCTTCAGAAAAAATTTAATTTCGAAGTTAGAACTTGACCCTGGGATAACCAAACTTTTCTCTACATTGAAAACCTCAGCCTCCAACTGCTAAACAATAATGTGATCAAAGATAATATGTATGTACTGCTGTGTTATGAATATGTACTTACGAATGTGCTAGTCCTTTCTCGTGTAGGAACTTTAAAGCTGAAGTTATTTGGCAGCACCATACTAAGGGATATTCAGAGGCAAGAAGGTTATCATTACTTCTATTGGACAGTAGGTAACCCTTAAGATCTCCCTGCGAGAAAAATAGACAATAAGTTCATTTTCCCGTTTTAATCGATCTTTACCAACCTGAGAACAAAGTTCCTGAAGCAAAAGGAAAGGTTCCGAATTCAAACATCTCCCATGAAGCTTTAAAAGATTCGTATGATTACCACATTTGTATATTTCCGCTTCGTGAAGGAAGAACACTTTTTCTTTGGTGGAAGCTGTAGAGTCTAATATACGCACGACGACTGGCGTCCATGTTAGTTTATCCGGTTCTTGGGCTGTTCCCTCTACGACCTGAAAAAATCTTTATTAACGATTGCTCGTAGACCAGGGCTGAAGCCTTTGAAAATGATAAAAGTGAAAAAAAATTTGGTTGAAACCCAATAAAAAGTAATAAATTATACCCATAATGAAGTATGGAAAATTTGAGGTAGGGAAATAGAAGGGGTGGTGGTTTTCTCGACTTCTGGCAATATAACAAGTCCTATGAAAAAATTTGAATGGCAAAATTATAGGTACAATAATTCACAACTTTTGTTTCACATAATTTTCACACAACCTCAAAATTTATCTGAAATATTCAAATAGGTATCACAGTTTTTTGTTTTTATCTTTATGGAAACCTACCTCCGTATATGCCAAGCTCACTAAAATTTTTTCATTCAAAATATTCCTATTTTTATCTCATCTTGACTTAATATTGAAAAAACAACCTTATTTTCAATCTCAAAATTCTCACGTCTAAATACATAAATATCTGCTTTTTTAAAAAGTCAGTTGGCTTTTTATGTTAAAATCTCTACTTCCTGATGGTCAAAAAAATATATGTACATTATTATAGTAAACTTCCTAAGCCGTCACATCTTTTTATATGAATTTCTCTTCAGATCGTAATCTTTAATATTTAGAGCAACTATTTTCGTATGTTTTTACAATCATTAAGTAGAGATTTCAATGAATAAAAATCCTTCCGACTAAACAAAAATGCAATAAAACTCATTTCAAAATTGAGGTGAGAATTTTCGATTAGTTTTGTTTCGATATTGTATCAAAATGAGATGAAAAAATAAATATTTCAAATAACAAAAATGCATAGTGTTTGGGACAAAAAAATGGTAAGGTTTTATTATATTTCCCGTAGACATTTTTTTTTAATGAAAATAAATAACCATAAACTGGGTTATTCTGAGGAATTTTTCACACTAATTTTCAGGATATATGAATAATACAAAAGTTGTAGATCATTTTATTGACTACAACTATGAGCCTTGACTTTTTTCATATGACTTGTTATTTTGCCAGAAATCGAGATAATAGTATATTATTCAACGCGCGGTAATGTAAGTCATAACTCACGCAGATGAAGTTTGCAGCGCGAGCCGATCACCACAGTTGAATAATGAATTCATTATTAAATAAGAGTAGATAAACGGTTTTTTCACCTTTAAAATCTCACCCCTTCTACTTCCCGACCTCGAATACCACATTATTCGAGTGGCTCAGAAGAAAAGTGAAATGTTGGGAAGTTAAGGTTTCACGTTGCAGTTGATTAAAAAAATCGCATTGATAGAGGTATGGAAAAGATTGTTACATACTCGGTCAAAACGACGATTTAACTTATTCCACTTATTAAAAGAATGATATGCACCCTTATGTACCCAAATATCGGTATAACTTTAAAATTAAGAATTTATGACTTATACCAGTTTTCCTCTGACCGGCTAACTTATTGTTCCTTTAATGGATTTCCTTCTACATAATTATTGTTTGTGGAAACATTCATCGTTCTTGTTCAATTGGTTGAAAATTAAAATACGGTACTCACGCTTCCAAACCAGCCCTTTCCTAGTTCTTTGATGTATTTCAATTTGGTTCTTGGGAAATCATACTCGCCCTCATCTGAAAAAATGAGATTTAGTTTGAATAGAGAACCAATGAAAATTATAACAAAAATAAGAAGTTACTTCTTCACACGAAATAAGATGCATATTATATTAACTCCGCTGAAAAATAAAATGAATGAATTTTGCAATATTGAGAGAGCTAAAATAATAAAATACATATTGAAACAAAAAAGGACCTAGCTGGGGTAAGTGTTACACAGTAAAACCATACAGGATGAAATGAAGAAAGGGAAAAAACCCCAGCAGAATATAATATTGAGGTAGAATCGTGAAATACATCTCATTTCTTTTTAGAAAATTTAAAAAATTACATGACATGAATATATACAATACAAGTTCGACTAAATTTTTTCGAGAAGTTAACCCCAAATCAATGTTAATTGAATTTTAACTCCAGCTATCAGGAAAACTGAAAAACCTTCATGAAAAAAATCACGATTCCCTAAACATGGATACAACCGAACTATTATTCGTTACTCATTCAGTGAATATCAATAATTCTCTTTAAGCCTTCATCAAGTTAGAAAGAATTTTTACCCAACCCTTCCTGAATAAATTTTGTGAATTATGATGAAATGAAACCCCCATCGAAATCTGAAACCTAGTTCAGAAGGCGAACAAACACACTTTATTTCACATTTATAATATATGGAAGGGAAGTTTACTTACTGAACCAGGAGCTGACATTGATGTCTCCATAACTATATTCTTCCTCCAAACGAAGCTGCAAAAATCGAAATGTTATTTCACCTAACAGATACCCTAACAGATCAGCTGACCAGAGATAGATACTATCACCAAAGAGACCTATACTATTGTCGTTCAAGCTTTTGTGAAAAACATTTAAAAAAAAATTCTAGACTGAGGGACTTCGGTCGATGGCTAAAATAGAATTGTAATTATTATTTCTCTATTTCAGTATCGTAATGATTTCATTACAGTACTAAAAGTAGTGCTGTAATGAAACTCATTACAGCATTGTTTTCAGTTATATTTTTCGTTTTGTGGTTGTCAGTACCGACCTCCGATCCACTCATTTTTCGAATCAAATCAATTCAAATTCCGCAATCTGTCAAATTTCGTTAGTGACACCAACTGCCAAGATACAATGCAAAAGTCACTAATCTGAATTTTTATTTGGATTTTGAGAATTTTCCTCAAACCTTTAGTGAAATAGAGAAAAAATCGTCTAATACTCGTTGCAGAAGGCAATTCCAACACTCATGCTTTCGAAAACTCGCTCCTACGTCGCTCGTTTTCGAATTCCGCATTCGTGTTGGAATAGGAGCTCATTCTGCAACTTGTTTTAGAATATACTATTAATTTATTTTAATTGCATGTTGCATTTATTGTACGACTGATTGTTACTCCTGATTGTTACTCCCCAGATTTCATAATGAGTGGTAAAAATCTGGTTGTTCTTTACTTTGAACAATGAACAAAGTTTTGAGAAATGCCAACAACAGAAGCAAGAAAAAATGTTTTGAATGAAGTCACAGAGATTTTTCGAGAGGGCGAACATAGATCAAATTAAATACATGTATGTTCAACAATAATCCTACCCTGTCATTGGATGATGAAAAGTTTTGATGCCCTAGGGGGGCAAATATCGTGAAAGCACCTTCCGCCGTGGGATTGACTAGACCATTATCTACATTGCTGGCATTAGATACAGCTACGGGGCTATCGCGGAACTCCTGTAAAAAAAGGAAATATTAGAAAACAGACATACTGATTATAATCACAATCGATTCCGCAATTCCGCATTACTGAACAAACATGATTAAGACTGGAAATTAGGAATCGTGAATGCTTCGTCATTTAGAACCTGAGAAAAACCATGGAAGAAACAAAGTGGTGTAATTATCCATAATTGATGAATAAATAAAGATTACATTAAACAATTTTGTAACAATCATTATAATAATAATATTTGACAAAAATGGCGAACGATGAGATGAGATGAAAATAGGATATTATTTGATAAATCAAATTTTATATCCGAACCACACTTTGTTATTCAAATGATAATTGTTCTTAACTGAATTATACATAACGATGAATCAACACTTACCTCTTTATCCTCCTAACGATAGCAGGTAAAACGAAAATTAATTCAATTAACTACTGACTCATGAATAACAGCAGAATGAAGTAAGTACACGGAACGCTTGAAAAATTATCTCACTGCTCCGATATAAGAAGTCATAACTCTATTCTTTTCTTTCTTTTTGGCAATTTGGAAGCAAACTGTACCAATTATAAATGCCTGAAGAACCCAATCTAAACGTATTTGTTCTTTTGAAGACGTTACAGATTTGGCGTAAATTTATATGGACTGTTCCCATCGTGGGTGGAAAATGTTTGTTCTCATGTTTTGGTCTGAATACTCCTTCTTTCTTCACTGGTCAGGGCTTTTATGACAACATAATGGAAACCTGAGAATGTTTATATGATAAACGAAACGTCGGCTTTGTACACAAGTGGTTTTCTCGATTGAGACCTTCAAACCTATCCAAACCCTTGTATTAGTCATCATTAAGGTCGTCAACGCTACTTTTTTTTACAAACAGCCCTCCTTTGGCCCTTGGAGCCCAAGGTGTCCCCAAATCTAGAAAACGTGAAGAAATATCTAGCAACCACAAGCTGAAGACAGTCGTAGAAGACAGACCGAAACGTAGGAACAAAGAATTCCATATAAAATGGAGCCTGAATATCTTGCCTTGATTTATTACTTGAGTTTTAACGCTTTTTCAATTGTTAAATGTAAATTGCAAATTTCAACAGCGACTCGTATTTCAAGCGCTACCGAATTAAATGCCTGAATAGATTAGAACTACATTCGCATCAAAATGATATGGATATAAATATTTTCTCACATCACAAATAGATCTTTGAACATTTTGCATTTACTACAATGTTTTTCGCTAATTGCTTCTACATTAATTATTTAGATTTGAAATATCAGGTGCGTGACCTCAAGGATTTATTCATATGGGAGATTTGGAGAATCATATTTCTAAAATAAGATGTGTGAAGGATATGTAACAAGCTATACAATATACATATACAAAATATGAGTAAGAAATTTTTTAATTTTTTTGTGAAATCCGATTTTTTATTTAATATACAGAGCAATTAGTAGATTTTTTTTGTCATAATTGAATCGACATGTGACATTGTTCTGATGAAACGATACTTTTTTTTTCCTCAAATGCGGCCATTTCTCAGATATTTTGTCTTTCAAACGACCTTTAGTGACGAAAATTTTTTCACAAATTTGAATATATCAAAGCTCACTTCACACTTAGCATCTTTCGTTTGAGCATAACTATAAAATCAAGAAAGATATCGAAGAGAATGATTTGCACCAGGGTTGGAAAAAACAAGGGGTTTTATTGAACGCACGACGGGTTTTTTGATTTTTTTTTCGGGTTTTTTGGAGATTTTCAGGTTTTTCTACAGATTTGATACATTGTTTCGGTAATTATACAGAACTAAAGGAAAATTAACGTTTTTGGGTGCCAGATTACGAAATTGAAAACGATGTCGTCAATCCCTCTAGGTGAAGTTTGCTTCTGGAAGGTAAAGTTAGTTTGAGTTTCAGCTAATTTTCCTCTGGTTTTTTAATAGACAGTTATTAGAAATGTTTTATCTTGTTTATTTCGAATTTTCTCTGTACCAAAAATTTCCGTTTTTCGTCAAAAACGAAAAATACCGCATTTTCTTTATCAATTACTATTGTAAAAGAGATCATACTCTTCAAAACAATATTTATTCAAAATTTTTAAATAAACCATGATAGAACGATCTCGAAGAACATTCAAAAATAAATATATTATGTATATGACGTTCGTTCAACCGAAAATTTGCTATTTTTGAAAAAACAAAAAAAAAAAACAATAATAGTGGGTTTTATCAATTTGAAAAAAACTCAAAAAAACCGACTGTGTTTTATAAGGTGGGAAAATTCAATGCCAACCCTGATTTGTACAGAAATACATCAATAAAGCACTATTGATGGCGTTCGAATTTTTCGGTACCATGGAATTCGATGGCAAATAACTAAAAAACTATAAATGATATTGAAGTGAACCAACCCGCACACCTAATTAAACAATAATTAACAGTTATGTAATTGATAAGTGTGAAGTTAGCGAGAGAAATCTAATCGGCAATTACTCGAGCACAGCAAGGGCCCAAGAAATTATTGATGCTGCACAAATTAGGCACTAATTAATGAACCTATTTCCAGAAAGTTCGTGAACAAATCTTCGCTATCATCACATTACGCGGCCTTCTTTGATATATGAAAAGCATCAGGTATAGGAACAAACGTGACATAAATCTTGGAAATATGTACTGCTCTTACCTTGAATCCGCTGGGACGGTGACAGCAAAGACATCCCACCAATAACAAGACGGTGCAAACTGTTAAAAGTATAGCAATGACCTCAGAGAGTAATTGCACCGAAGGATCCACTGAAAAAATAACAATTAATTGAAATTTAAGTGTGAAGATACGATATTGTTTTGTTAATACGTGTCAATACTCAATGTCTGATTGTTGATTGAGAAACATTGTTACATAACCATAACAAAGAGAGGAAATCCGAGAGAATTAATCAGGCACAGTGATTTTTCTTGTTCAAGCTTCACAGGGTTGTCTTTCAAAGAAACTTGAGAATTATACCAAGAAAGTTGCTTAATTCAAAATGAACATTAATCTGTCCTTGTCTTTTTCTACAAAATATGTAGTAAATATCGGTCATACGAATTTTGTGCGTTACTTTTTATCTCGCTTTTTACTCATGAATCGACATTCGAGATTGCACTTGCTGGTATTCATTGCGGGTGCAACTTATGTACACGTAGGTTTCGGGTGCGTTGGGATTGCGATGCATTTAGACATTCCGTATCCGTATTTGGCACCTTACGCGAATAGGCGCTATGCCATTGGTCAGACGAGCACGAATTGAGAAACCATTAATATTTCGAGTGCAAAATATATAATACGTACAATAAGCCAGAGTTCAGCTTTATTTATCATTTTATTCAGCAATTTATTATATCGGCTAATTGAAAGTGGTTGCTTTATTCAGCCATTTCAAATTGTGATTGTTTTGAGCCTAGCATAACGTTTTTCAGTAGATAAAGTTGCCAGACAGGTAATTTATTTTCCAGAAAAAAATCAGGATACAATCTTGATTAGTTTGGTGGATTGGGATTGTTGGGTTTCGGATCAGACTGAAAACATCTCTACCCAATCGAATGATGAAATGAAGATGAGAAAAATCGAACTATAGTAATTAGTTCATTAACGTGGCGAACGTATCAAAAGTCAAGATCATTAATCGCTAGTTTAATAAACGAGGGGATTGCAAAATGCCCAAGACAATTACGCATCAAAATGCTAAATCAAGTATTAACAGATTAATGGAAGATTTCGTGTCCGTTAAACTTGACTATTGAAGTTTGTTGAAAGTGTGGGGAAAGTTTCAGTTGTATTCATATTAAATCGCAGCAAATCTGGTGAGGAGAGTCTTTTGAATTTCACATACATTTGAAAAGAATCATTAATAATACTGAAGAAAACAAAATCTTCCACAGATCCTTAACCTTTTCCAATATAATTTTATTGAAATTTTTCAATTTTGCAAGAGATTTCTCTGATTTTGCTTTTGACATTGTTTCCATTCTAACAGAACATAACTTCGAATTCCAATGCGAACATTTGTTTTCTATTCTTTCTTTGTTGTACGCATGTGAAGGTTCAAATGTGTGTTATCAACAAGGTGAATTCTCAAATGATGAGTTCAGTTAATATAGGCAAAAACTACGACTTGAGGGGATGATAAACACATGCACAGTTACGTTTGTTTCACTCGCGCTAGAACAGAGAAGGTTTCGAGTCAACCAATGGCGTAGCGCTATTCGCGCAAGATGCCAAATACGAGTACGGAATGTCCAAATGCATACCGTATGCTAGATATGAATACAGGGCATACTCAAAGAGTACCGCTGTACCGCATGCAAGTAGTATCGTTGGAACTCCATCCAGAGTTCTAGGACCTTATTGGACACCTTGAATCTTCGGCTGGGATGACCTAATGAGTAATATTATAACTCTGCTGATACCGAGCTCACAGATCTAGCAAGAGGCTGGAAAACAATGAAAACCCCAAGACACCAAGAACAATGAAAGAATGATGGAATCGGTGTCCTTGGGGTGAGGAGGGTTTTTTAATTATAGTCCAACACTTACTGCCCTTCAAGAACTGGCCGGTGTCAGCAGCTGGGATATTGAGCTTTTTCCCTACCTCAAGGCCACAAAAAAAAGAGCGTCATATCTTGGAGGACTGTCAAAATATACTGCTCCACAAGAGTTATGGATGTCGTATTCAATCTTTTTGAAAAGTATGTAATCTTCGAGATAATCGCTTTGGTTCTTTGCATGTATAGTCAGTTTATCAACGGCTTCGATTTGAAACGAGTTTTCTGAAAATGCCAAGACGTGAATTAACAAATGCTGAGGCTAATAGGGCTATCGGAATGCTACAGGGTGGCCTAACTCAGGTTGTTGTAGCGGAAAGGCTCCAAGTCAGCCAAAGTGAGATATCTCCACTTTGGAATAGGTTCAGGGCTCGGTTCAGGGAGACAGGTTCCTTGTTGTAAATACCAAGGCTTGATGGGCGACGAAAAACAACACCTGCTCAGGATCGTTTCATCACGTGTGGAATGCTACAGAATACTCTTCAAAATGCAGTTTTCATCGAAACCATCAAACGACGTTTCAGAGAGGTGACGTTCATTAAGAGGAGTTCCATTAACACGTGACTATAAGCATCAAAGACTGGAATGGGCAAGGCAACATATCAATTGGAACGATCATTGGCGTAGTGTCCTTTTCACTGATGAATTCAAATATGGACGATTTTCAGATTCTCGAAGAATAAGGGTATAGAGAATACCACGCATACCCTGTAATCGTCGCTATGTCCAAGAAATCCATCCATTCCGAGGGGGTAGTGTTATGGTATGGGCCGGAATATGTTTCAACGGGAGCACAGATCTACACATTTGTCCTGGGAATATGACCTTACACTATAGGGAGCATGTCATTGTCAATGTTTTGCCAAATTTTCAGGCTGCTATTAGTGAAAATTTTCAATTTCTAGACGATAACGCTAAACCGCACCGTGCAGTCATAGTTGAGAATGCGAGCGAGGAGCTTGGTATTCCACATTTACCAATACCTCCGCATTCAACAGATTTGAATTACATAGAACGTGCATGGGATATGCTCCAAAGAAGAGTAGATAATCATCAACCTACCCCAGAATACTTAAATGATCTGAGAGAGGTTCTGCCCCATTTATGGAACCTAATTCCTCAAGAAATGTTCAACAACCTCATGTGTAGTATACAAAGAAGATGTCAAGCTGTTATTGATGCCCGTGGAGGCCATACATTGTATTGATAGTCTTAAAATGCTTGAATTCTCTGGGAATAAAATTTCGTTATTTTACTCGATTTTTCTTAACCATCCTGTATACGCAGCAGATCTACAGGCTAAAATTAATTTTATTTCCTGCAACTTGACATCATATTAATATGAATTTTCATCAATAATATCATTTAAACTATAGTTTTTTGGAATTTGAGTCAATATCCTTAACTCATGTGGAGCATTTTAATTCTTTCACTTATGACAAAACACACATGTCCGATGAAATAAAAAATTGGACTTGTATTCTGAACAACACATTCATCTTAAAAAGATCTTATTGTGAACAACTATGAGTACGACGGATGAAAACTCAATCTAGAACAACCAGAACCAGTTCTCATTACGAATGAAATAAATACGTTCAATCAGAAAAATGACATCGGAAACGTAGCGAAGTGCTGACAACACGAACTTGGGTTTTGGTTACAAGGTGGATATGATCCACCATATGACCATATGTGGGTGCATCGGTAAATCAACTATAATAACATACACAAGGTGGGTTTCACAAATTTTTTATTGTCCGATCCGCGGTCCCATCGAAAAAATTCGCGTTAATTCGAACCAATCGAATCCCTTGATTTGAAATTTCAACGAATATCAGTGGCTCTAATCAACTTGAAGGTTCTTGATCTGACAATTAAAAATTCATGAAAACCACTACAGTCTTTTATTGAAGTATTATCAAGATCCTCAACCAAACAGTTCGGCCTTAATTGAACGGGGGCAGAATTTTAAAATCATAATCAACAATCGACAATACTTTCGAATTATTTGAGCCGATTTTAACCCTATTCAGAATATAACATTTTTTACGATATTGGTTCCGGAACTAGAGCTATGATTGAATGTAAGATGTATTCAACGGAACTGATGTTGACATGGGCAATAGTTTTCAAAACAAGCACATCGAGATTCTCAATTTTTGCGAGCTCGATTAGACACGACCTACTGATGAAGAATTCGCGATCAAATTCGATCTGTTCTGTATACCTGGAGGATGGCGGACAAAAATGCCCTGACGAGTAACGTTATCGTGTCATTGTCAGAAATACCGAGAAAAAGATGATGAATCATCGACTCCGAATTCATTGCGATTTCTTCCATATTTGCCGACAATAATAATAATAATAGCCCTTTATTTTCAGAATTCAAAACACATATGATAAAGAGATACAGTCAATATAAAAAAAACACAAAAATAAAATTTCAGAAACGTAGAAAATGATCAGACCTCCATGGAATCTAGATTTGTTTCGAAGAACTCTCGGACGTTGTATGGTTCACATAGAATGAGCAGTTTAGTTATTTGCCTCTTGAATACTTCGTCACTATCAATGGTTTGGTACCGCTTAGGTAGTTTATTATATATCTTGATAGACATATATTCAGTTTGTCTCTGACATATAGTAAGGGGATGTAGGGGTAAATTAAAAAACATCATGCGTCTAGTAGTGTTGTGATTGATATACGATTTAAAATCGTATATATGTTTCGATGTACCGATGTTCCGGAACACTGACGAAAATCCCAAAAGGTTCGGAGTCCACCATCCATTTTCCGGCTGATCTGACAATTATGTGATGACCGTACATGTCCGGGCAGTTTTGTCCAGCAAAATCGGATTTGGTGTGAGAGAGCCGTCAAATACTTGAATTTTACGTCTTCAGCTAAGATGCCGAAATATTGAAATTGGACTATCATTCGTTATGAAATCTTGACTAGAAATTCGAACATTCATGCTAATTTCGTACCATCAGTCGTATCATTAAAAAATTACCGGTGTCAAAAGAGCCGCCAAAGATAGCGACGGAAATCTACGGAAACGCCCAAACCAGTGGCGTCCGGTGTCGATTTAGTTTCATCATAGGAATTCGAAGTTAGGTTGAAATAATAGAGGAATTATTAGTAAAATCAGAATTTTCTATTTTTAATAGATTGTTTCATGTTTTAATCACTTCTCGTTTCTCGTAAATCTATCGTTGCCAATATGAAGTCGTGTTTCTTGCATCACCAGATTGGGAGGAAAAATTCTTTACGATAACCTCATTGAAAAGTTCAATTTTTCGTTCTATCTAATGATGATATTCTATAGAATTTTTCCTATGAATATGATTATGTAAGGATCACGCGTTCTGATCGAAACATGACTGGAAGAGTTGAGGGTTGAAAATTTAACCCCTGAGCCCCTTCGGAAGTTGAATTTTTGGAGACATTTAATATAGTTAGGAATGTTTTCTCTCAATCTGGTGATGCAAGAAGCACGTCTTCATATGAGCCGGTCAGAGGAAAAGTGATATAAATGAAAAATTCCTATTTTTTGAGTTATACCGATATTTGGGGTACAAAGGGTTGCATTTCATTCTTCTAATAAGTGGTATAAGTTATATCATCATTTTGACCGAGTATAAAACAATCATTTCCATACCTATTAATGCGATTTTTAATCAATTGCAACGTGAAACCTAAATTTCCCGACATTTCACTTAATTGCAGTTAGACCACTTTTCCTCTGAGCCACTCGAGGTATCGATAAATTTACGAGAAGTGAATAAAACGAGTCCGGCGCGAAATATGAATGTTCATAAATTTCTTTTTTTCCTCGTAAAATAAGCGATTAAAAATAGAAAATACTCATTTTACTGATGAGTCCTCTACTATTTCAACCTAACTTCGAATTCCTATGATAAAACTGAATCTACACAGGACGCCACTGCTTGAGGCGTTCGGGTGTTTCGTATTTCCGTAGATTTCGGCCGCTCTTTTCACGCCGTTAAAAAAATTTCGAAGTTTCAAAGTATCTGGAAACCGCCCACGGTGTTATTTCCAAAAAAAAACAACTTCGAAAATGTGAGATTCAACAATGAAAGGGAAAAAAATACCCTCCCTTCCTACTAAAATCGAATGAAATCTTGTTTTTATTGAAGGACGTCTAAATATCTATGTTTATGAGAATAAAAGGTTCAAGCTTCTGGTGTCAAAACTGCTGGTGCCAGTCCAATGAATTTGACAATTTTTGGATAATATCTTGTAATATTGGTTTTGTTACAAATATGTATATGATTTGAGTGAGATACGATTAAGGAAATTTTTTCCTCCTGTTTTCCAACTGAGGAAGTTTTAAGGCATATTCATAAATATGGGTTGTCGAAGTATTTTAATTTGTTATCCATCTGAATTACTTTAAAAAATTGGGATTTTTCAATTATGTCTTAATAAATAAATCATAATGCAGTCAAACTCAATAATTGAAAAATCAACAATCAAATAGTACTTATCAAGACGTGTCTGAACCATTTCATGCATGAAATCTGCATAGGTATCATATATTCTTGATTTTTTTGTCAATTACAGTATCAATCTTCTATCTCTTTGCGGAGATTACAAAACTTCAGTTCCATTTTCAATTCATTCATTTATCTGAACTCAACTGAACTTTGACTTTATTTAAATTAGTCCTAGTCGATAGGCATCTCAAATTGAATCGACATATACAGGGTGCCCTGAGGTCGACTACTTAATAAAACGTTTTTGGAGAACGAACCTATTTGAAATCTGAAAATTGGAATAATATTGTTCGATATTCTCTATTAGGCTAAAATATTCTTGAAGCCTGGGCACTTTCAGTTAAACAGTTAAACAATAAATTTCTCTAAGATTTGTTTTCGATATAATAACCTATTCAATTTTTAATATCTTTTCATTCGAATCATTGCATTTGTTGTTCTCATTCTAAATATATTGAGCATAAACCTTATCCATATTTTCGAAGAACGAGGATGTAGGAATATTGTGCTTTCATCGTGCTTTAAGCACTAATAATTCCGTTATTTTATCACGGAAAAACCACTAATCTCTTCCACAAGAGTGTCAACATCCTGCACATTAGTCATATTATCTTCTGTGTTCCCTGTTATCAGAGGGCTGGCTCTCTATCTCCGAAAAAATACATCCTACCCACTTCTTATTCAATCGAAAATTTTCCAGAATTCATCACATTTCCAAAAAGAGCTTCATGTAATGAAAATAAGGCATAATAATTACAATTACCACAAACCATCAGGTAGCAATCTTAAAGTAATTTGATTTTTTCATATTAAACTCTAGACACTAAGTTGGTGTACAAGAATTCATAGAGATATCAGAGATATGTAAAAATCTGAGAGAAACTAAGAAAATTGATCATCGAAATAAATACTATTTCATGGTTCCCAAAAGCAATAATTTTTATTTGATTTAGAAAATTTGGGGAAACAAAAAGTCAATTTGACGTTTACTCGTAGGAAATCTGGTATTATTGTAACAGATTTACAATGATCCTATCCATTTTGGGACAGTTGCTCAACCTTGATTTTCGTCATATCAGTATTGTGGAACTCATTCTAACACTTCAATTAAAAGGAATTCTAACATACAAGCATGTTTGCGATGTAAATCCAATAAAACCTGCCCAAAATGCATATCTTGAGTGCTGCAGTTTATCAATTGACAGCTGTTTTGCATTAACATCTAACAAGAATGACCACGGAAGTATGCATTGCAATTATGAGTCACCAAACACTCACCTGGGATGGTACTTTCCACAGGAATTGGCAATCCGTTACATAATTTTATAAAGGATACAACTAAACACAAACACACGAACTTCCATACTTTTTCCATATTTCATTAATAGTCCCACATTAACACATTATTTGTAATTTAGCACAATTCATCAATAAACACTGTTTGATTATTTGTGTTCAACCCACTAAATACACTGTAAATGTCAGATATTGGTAATATTGTCGGTCGGGTCGTTGGGAAATGTTACATTTTTACAGATTTCAATACTATCTAAATATTTCGAGAGTAGATGATCACAAATCCGAAAATGTTTTTGGATCATTTATTGATATAACTTTTGCTCATTCAAAACATTATTGCTTTTCGCTTTTGCACACTTGATCTTTCTCATTAGAGTCAAGTCAACTGTCAGCTTATGTCAAACAAGATCTAAGGTTATTCTTCTTCTTCTTCCTCTTTCTCAAACAGACCGGGGAGTCTGAATCAGTGTTTTTCACTCACCAGGTGGGGCCCAGAAAAAACATACGGGGCACGGGGGCACCAGGAGTGCCCCGGGTGCACCTTGCTGCAATTTTTACTTTTGGCCCTACCACTCATCGAGCGTCAAGCGCTCGCGCTGCCTTCCCAAATCTGCTGAACTGGTTCTCTCATAGAAATAGGAAATTCAAATTACCGTAAACACGAGTCTTCAGTCTTGTTTAAATAGAAATAATTTATCAGTAATTATTGATGGATTTCATTTAGTTAGATATGGGTATTTTCGGAACTTCCCTCAACTACAAATGTCCCACATGTAGAATGTTCTATGTGTTGACAAGTAAACATTACTCATTGTACACATAAACAAATATAAAAGGTTTGATAGTTCAATTATTTAAGTTCCAATTCTTTAACAAAATCTTTCAGGGTATGCTTCAGGTCCAGGTGCTCTACTAGAATAATTTTCGTTAGGTCTAGATAAAATAATATAATTAAAAACAAACATGTAATAAGAACGTTATAAATTCACAAAATTCATCTACTACTATGCCTTCCGAAATAGAAGTATATTCCTCCTGGGTAAGCATGCAATTCAGGAATTCAGCTTAAACCTCATGAGAATCATTGCAGGTGGGGTTGGCATATGTATTCAACCTCATTGTTGGCACAGGAGCACTAACATTACCAGAGGGATTTGCTAGTGCTGGATGGTTTCTCAGCACTGTTCTGTTAATACTTTTATGTTTCATCAGTTTTGTGTGTGTGACTTTTGTCATTGAAAGTATTGCATGTGCAAATGCTACAATTCGTTGGCGTCACATACAATCCCACAAAATTGATGTAAGTACTCAATCAGATCTTGACAATAACAATGTCAATGATTTATGTGTTATAGGAGAGTGAAGAAGAGGTATCTGAGTCTGATCAGGATCATATAAATGAAGAAACAGCAATAGTCAATAATGGTCGAAGTAGAAGAAGAGATTTCAACTTGAATACTAAAGTTGAACTTTGTGAAATGTCAGATGTATTTATGAATAAGACTGTACGCATTTTATTTTATACTATTTTATGTATTTACTTATTAGGTGATTTATCAATTTATACTGCTGCACTCTCTAAAACATTGGTTGATCTCTCATGTGATACTTCTAATGACACTTTTTTCAACACTGAAAGATGTTGGTCAAATTTTGATTTCCACAAAATTGATGTTTACAGAATGTATGTATTATTCATTGCTCTCTTAATTGGTCCATTCACATATTTTAATGTTCAAAAAACCAAATATTTACAAATGTGTACATTAGTGATGAGATGGACTGCATTTGTTATAATGATAAGCCTTGCAATTTTCAGAATATCTGAATACGGGCCTCAGGGTCATCCAAGGGCTTCCAATATGAAGGGAATTCCAACTCTTATCGGTTCGAGTGTTTATAGCTTTATGTGCCACCACTCCATACCTAATTTAATTGCACCATTTTCTAACAAACACCACCTCTCATTGAAATTAGGAGTTGATATGATTATGATATGTGTTTTCTATATTTTGTTATCCATAACGGGTGTTTTCGCCTTCCAGAATGTACAAGATTTATATACATTGAATTTTATTCCAGAACATGCCAATAATTCAACCTTCTTCATGAATATCATATATTATTTTCTTGGCGCCTTTCCTTTATTCACCTTGTCTACTTCATTTCCGATTATTGCTATTACCTTGCAAAATAATCTGAAAAGTTTGGTACTCGACAGAAACACCACTTATGGATTTTTCATACGTCGAATTTTCTTCCCTACAGTTGTTATTTTACCTCCAGTGTTCATCGCATTGACAACTCACAACCTGAAGAAATTGGTTGAAGTGACTGGTTCATATCCTGGTGTTTTCGTACAATACGTATTTCCTGTCTTTCTAGCTTATTCGGCTAGAAAATTTTGTAAAAGGACATTTGGAAATATTGAAAATAGGTTTTCTAGTCCATTCAAAGGAAACTTTTGGTTTATTTTAGTACTTTCTTGGGCTGTGGTTTGTATGGGATTCGAGACATATAATTTTATTGTGAAATATTCGTGATGAAACTGGAAGTATTTTATGTAAGATTATATAATAATATATATTTTTAATAGTTATTGAGATATATTATTCCTTACCTTTTCAGCTAATCCTGGCATATTGAAAGCAAGGCTAATTTTTAATCCAGCATGACTTAGGTAATGTGGTAATTAATAAAATTGGAGTTCCAAAAATCTCTCTCCAACTAATAATTTTACCACGATCAATTGGCTTAATGATTTCATAGTAGTATATTACAGCACTGCTTTCAGTACTGTAATGAACTCATTACAATACTGAAAGAGAGAAAAAATATTTCTTTAGGAAAGAAGACCTATTTTTAAGATACGAGGGTGGGTCAAGTATGATGCAGACAAATGCTGTAGGTGGCGCGCATGTATGGTTTGAAGGTCGTGGCTTGAGTATGCGATAGCTGCGTCACGGCCTTCTAAATTGCCTGGCCCGGGCATTGCCAAGAACGGCAACGCTGCGCTGAGGGATAGCCACTCGACACGAGGTGAAGGTAAAGAAACGTCAATTCCCGCGTTTTTGTTGTAGCCTCCGCTCAGTTTAGTGTTTATTCTGGTCATCTATGCGAAAAAATAAATTCATTTTAGTTACCTATTCCGATATTCCTATTGCCGTGTACAGTAAGTGTTTGTGATATTGGTGTTAGTGAATTTTACTTGGAATAACAGAATAATTGGTCTATCCATTAACTAATATCTAACCTATATATTCAACTTTGACTTGAGGTTATCTGCTTTGAAAAATGGTCAAAACGTATTGTATTTCATCGTGTATAAGTAAATATCCGTCTACCAAAAATGAAGGATATCTCAGTTGTTTTAGTTTGTTTGGCTTAGTAAAAAAAGTAAACTTTAATGGATGAGGGCCATACCGCGAAAGTTCATTCCAACGAATAATACTTTTGTTTGCGAGAAACATCTTGATTCCGATGATATAATTGAGTTCGATAAATATTTGCAATACTCTCTTTGAGATTTCCAAAATTGAAAGAAGGCGCTATCCCAAAAATTTTGCCAAATTTACCCACATATCTTACGAAACCAAATCAAATAAAAAGGTCCGATCCTAGTGTAGAAGGGAAGTAATTTTTACTAGGAATAATAATGAAGATGAAGCTTTTTTTCGTTCCGATTTAATTATAGATTACAAAGACCCATTTGAAAATTATTCGCCTGAAATAGATATGGGAAATTAAAAAATGCGATAACGCAAGTTAATTCTATATTCTAAATTATAAAAAATTATTATCTGTTGAAAGTTCTATAGAGATTAATACAAGTTTCCAGATTAAAATATTTCATAGAGATGTTCAAATTGCCGCTAATGACCTGAAATTGATACTTTCCTTCTGATTTGATTCTCATCAGATGGTCTCAAGTTACTAATTTGCTTTCTCGTTATATAAATGTGTCTAATGAGAATACAAGTAAATCTACATCAGATTTATTGAGAGATTCCTCGACTTCTTTAGAAGCGTTTTTATCACATAAGGATAACGAAAATTCGACCCATTCAGGCAACTGAAAATTATTATTCATAAATTGAGAATATTATAAAAAATTTTATGTAACGTTGTTCTTTGGGAATTCAAATTTATTTTGTTTTCTATATAGAGAATTTTATCGGAGTTAATTCTATTTTGAGAGTTATATTTGAGTAATTTTTTGGCGAGAGATGGACCTACACCTCGCCCTGTGGTTCTTGCTGTACAATAAATTGAATAAAACAACAATCAATTAGCTTCAATTTCAATTTTGTTTTTCATTTATATTCAATTCATTGACTGAGTAGGGCAAACTTCTAGACTTTTTTGAGATATTCATCGGAAAACACATTTACAACATCAGGAAATGAAATGATACGTTCGCTAAGCATCACAAGCAGTATACCTACCAAACTTCGTCTTTTGCGGCGTTGCCGCTTGAGGCGCCGGGCCAGGGGATTTAGAAGGCTGTGGCTGGGTCCCTTACGAAGGTTTTCGTCGGGAACGCATGTCTACGCGCGTGCCATGAATGAATGACAAGTGTCGACCACCGTTGCGCAACGTATTGTCCTTTTTTTTAGTGAAGGAAAGCGTTAAAAACGGAAAATTTTCTATTTTTGCGAAATCAGTTCGGTAGTGAGTGCCTTGGTAGGGCTGTCGCGTTTAAGGAGCCAAAGCATTCAACGATGGCCGTGAAATCGTCGAGAATGAGCCGCATGTTGTTGACCGCAAACCAGCATTACACTATACAGGGTGAGTCGGGAGGAACAGCCCAAACTTCAGGTGTGTATTCTGCAGGTCGAAATAACTTCAAAAAACTCATATGTTGTTATCCGATTTTTATTTGTTTTCAAACTATAGCGTCATTAGAAAAAAACAACATTTTCTACATTGAAATGGTTTAATTTATAGCATTATTTTAATAAATGCTCAAAAATCCCGCCATTAACCTCCAAACACATTCGACTTCGTCTGCGATAGGCTCTTGTTGCTTTTCTGATTGATTCGTGTCTTTCTTTAATAAGCAATTCCGCATTTCTAATGCGTCGAATTAGGGCATCCCGAGTGTTAACTTTTACTTTGTATACCTCGTTCTTGAACCAGCCCCACAAACAATAGTCCGGTGGTGTGAGGTCTGGAGATCTTGGAGGCCAACTAATAGGACCACCGCGACCAATCCATTGTCCGCGAAACTCTTGATCTAAATATTGTTTGATCTGACGAGCGAAATGCGCGGGAGCTTCATCGTGCTGATAATTCATTTGCATTCGGATGTTTAAAGGAACGTCCTCAAGTAATGCTATTAACTCATTTCGCAAAAAAAAAAAATAATAAGTGAGCACCTACAGCATTTGTGATAAGAAGAGATAAACTAAAAAAAATTATTCATTTGAAATATTCTAATTACCCTATAGTTTGAAAACAAATGAGAATCGGATAACAACATATGAGTTTTTTGAAATTATTTCGACCTGCAGAATACACACCTGAAGTTTGGTCCGTTCCTCCCGACTCACCCTGTATAGACGACATTTGCCGCGTAGAACGACTCAACGTACCATCAAAGTTGCATACTACACACAGTTGAAAACACATGTGAAACCCGTTTATCGCTTGGAGTATTCCAGCAAGAAGTGCGATTTTTCTCCAGGATAACGCGCGCCCTCATACCGCGCATTACACATTCGATACAATATCGGAATTGGGGTGAGAGGTACTGGAATACCCTCTCTAGCAAAACCCGCCAAGCCTACCAAAATTATTTTCAGGAAGGAAATAACTTCGTGAACTAACTATTGAATAATTTTGAAAAATATTGCTACTGAATTGAAAGATCACTGGAAAGTGATGAAAGTTACTTCAAAATTGAAGTTGTGGGTTTTCCATCTCGAAGACTGATTTTTGAAATACTATATTCCCCAACCATCCTAGAAAGGACTAACAAATAGTTTAGATTGGTCATTTTATAATGGTTCAAGAAAATCGAAAGTACATATTCCAGAATCTTCTTTACTTAATGTCTTACACAGCCTTCATCATGCATTATATTCAGACAAAAAATAATAAGGTACTTACATTGTGTACTTGAAAACTAAATTGTTCATTAAATGTCAGTCACTAGTTTTTAAATCTATTCCCTTCAACTATAGTCTATTAAAAATTGAATGTACATAATGGTCTGATACACAAAGGACAATGTCTATGTTAGATGAAATGTGAGTCAAATCATAACTAAATACACAATATATATTCTGAAATAGATAAATAGATTTAACAAATGTTGTCTTCATTCAATGTTTCCATAATTTTTTTCAGTCTACCATTTTCGTCTCTTCAATCTGCCCCATCAACATTGGGTCAAATTTTGCTTAAACATCATTCATGAATTGAGAGTGAGCTTCTTTAACTCTGCAACAAATTTTTAAACATGTGAAACATGCTCGAACAACTAATCTGAATATTTTTTAGGGGAGCACTCCATTTAAAATTTAATTTTTTTCTGCAAAGATTTTCAATTTTTCCTGCCTTCCAATTAAATAATTATTTATAACACAAGTGCAGGAGGCACTGATTGATAGCTCCAACATCTATCATATACAAACTGACAAAACCTGCAACACCCAGAAGGAGCTGTTCAAATTTTAATTTTTTTTTTTGGTAAAACATAGATAGTATAGCAGGGAGTAAATGATTAAAATTTGGAGAAAAAAATCGTGAAGGTTTTTTTATGTAAACAGTTTTTGTTACTACAAAATTGCAGTCGTTTTAGGCAAATTTTACAACGAAGCACGTGTACGCGGAATTCATCGCCAGCTAAGTGAATTTGAAAGAGGTCGAATTATTGGTCTACAGAAGGCGGGGTTGTTATTTTGAGAAGTCGCTAACCGTACGAACAGAAATCCAACTACTGATATGAGATGTTATCAAGCGTGGTTCGATAAAGCCCAAAATCGAAGAAAAATAGACACTAGACGTCGAAGCGGCAAAAATTAAGTTCAACATCGACGTCTAAGACTCATTAGAGATCGATTGGTTAGGAGAACAAGGCCATCCTGTAACTGTCTGAACGGTTAACCGCCGTAGAAGGTCTTTTTGACTGCAGCATTATCGACCCAATCTTGTGTTACATCTTACGGTTGAGCATCGCCGGCAACGATTACAGTGGTGGTCTTTAGAGAGGAGAAAATCCATCTTACGGACACCATCCTGCCTCCTGGTGTCGTGTGTGGAGACTCTCCCCTCGAGTTCACGAGGGGCCTACTCACTAAAAACTCCTCTGTTCCCACTCCCCACGGGGAGTGAGTACGTTTATATTACCTCTAACCGAATTATGATGTACTGGGCTCAGGTTGCCCAGGGGTAGTTTGCCCGCGCAAATACCCTACCCGACACCAATCCTCAGACTTGGAACTCGGGTTGTCATTTGGTTCCATCGGTTCCAGATTGTTGAGGACCCTCGAGGTTATTCAACTGAGAAGCTCGGTTGGTACTCCCAGATCTTCAGTCAAGATGTTAGCTGACTGTTGTGACCATACACCTCGCCTGGAGATGGTGCATGACGTTACTCTCACAGTAGAGGCTGGTTTACAAGTAAGCCTGGCTACTTCGTCCTTAATCGGATCGATGTTATATTCGGCGACGTTCAAACTGTGGTTGAGATCAAGTGGTGGAGTTCCTGATACGACCTGAGAGTCAATAACCCATACGTCGCGCTCCCTTACGACGATCAGATCGGGTTTGTGAATGGCCACAGTTGTTCGCAGGCGCGGCTCTGTAAACACCGTCAGGCCCTTGTTATTGAAGAAGCCAGAGAGTGTCTAGCACACGGCATCGTGTCTCAGAATCCTTCCTCCATGAGTACGGAAGCATCACTGGATCACGTGTGTCGCTGTTCCCGTGCTATATAGTACACCCAGCCCTACAATTGATTTCTGTGAGGGCTGTTCTCCGTCCTCCCGACGTGCGGACTCGGGTTGGTAGACTGTTGACATGCACGTCATGATATTGGTGATAGTCCCTTCCGGGTATGCCCGTGTTGCCAGCATCAATCCACCGAGTGGAAGCGGTTACCTTCTCACTCTACCTCAGCTCATAACCGTCGTTTGAGGCATAAAGCCTCGTCGCCCAGTATTATCTGCCTTGTTCCTCAGAAAAGATCCTGTCACCGTCGATTGTCAGGACCTTTTCGGCCCACCCGACCTTATTGTGAGCCCATGCTGTGGTAGAGACAGATCTGACTACCCTTGATGAGGAGTCCTTCAGGCGCGTCAGTCTTTCCCTCAAAATAGCTGGGATAGTGACGGTGAATGCGAGAATCCCGAGTCCACCATTTTTCACAGAGGCGTGAAAATACCCAAGTGGCGTATCTTTGGGCAATCCCACCCAACGCTTTACTGCCGCCCTTATCTGAAGGTCCAGCTGCGTCAGTATCTGGGCACCAAGAAACAGCGAAAGTCGTTGCTGGGGCTTAAGTGGAGCTCGTGAAACTCTTAGGAGTTCCACCTCCATTGTGGAGCTGGCCTTTCTCAGTCCCTGTGGGCTTATATTGACTCCCAAATAACGCCATTCTTGTTCGAGAATGGGTTCGCCCTCCTGTAGTTGGAACTGTGCCTGGGTGAGAACTTTGATCTTCCTTTCTCTTCCCGATGCCACTAATGAGGTACAGTAGAATTCGGTTACAACGACCGTCAAGGGACCGACGACATTCGGTCGTACTAACCGGACGACGCAATAAACGAATGGGGAATAATTTGGACTTAAACCATTCTAATAATGCTCTGTCAACCTGATCTTATTCTTTTAGACTTCTGAGCATTGTAATTGATGAGAGCTCTAAAATTATTTTCGTTTTTCTTAATTGTCAAGATTGTAGAGTGGGAAACGTCGAATTCCTTCGCAAGAGTGACATTCGATTCACCAGCATTGAGGCGATGTAGTATAACGCTTTTCTCCTCAATGGTGAAGCTTTTTCTCTTCGCGGATGTCATTTCAGCACAGCTATAGTCTTTCTGTTATGTCGCAAAGCAAATGTAAACAAACACTTACTAAGATTTGCGCGCGATAATAATTGGGACATTGGCGTCGGGTTGATGCGACAAGGTAGCGATTTTGTGCGAAGTCCTTGTAATAAAATCACGACACGTCGTTTTAACCGAACGATTGATCATCAAAAAGGGTTGTTATAAGCGGATGATCGCAAAAACCGAAGTAGTAATAAACGGATGTAAAAGCATAGAAATCTCTATGAAACCAAACATCAGTCAGCGTTTACGTCGCTAAAAGCGGTTGTGCGTTGTAAGCGGAGTCGTTATATCCAGATTCTACTATAGTTACAAACTTATTAGGGTTGCATGTTTACCTTTGTTGTAAGGCGACGCGCTCGACTGCCTCGAGCGCGGTACTCATGCCCACCTTCGACAATGAAAGAAGGCAAAAGTCGTCTGCATATGCGATCGCGTTAATTGGATCGCCTCCGAGGGCTGTTACTCCTCAGGTGGGGTATAGACCCCACCTGAGGAGTAACAGCCCTCAGAACCCTGTCAACCACCAATGCAAACAAAATATTTTACATTGGGTCTCCCTGCCGAACCCCTAGTCACTGAGACCCTATGCGATCTCTTGCCACCACATTTCAATATGGTGGTACAACTTTAGTCTTTATTCGAGGTAACATGAAAGCGCTGCGTTACCTTCAAGAAATAAGGGAGCCATATGTACTTCCAAACTTGTGTTGCCAGAGTAAGTTTTAACTTTTTTGAAGCGACCCATGTGAATCTTTTGCCATGGTCGCCCAGATCCCCTGATCTTTCACCCATAGACCATGTTTGGGACATCATGGGTAGAAGGCTTGGGAATTTACCCCAGCCCCCACGGACTTTGGCGGACATGAAGTACAGATAGCTTGGGGATAGTATTCCTCAAGAAGAAATATACCATCTTCTTGCATCTATGCCAAGAAGTGTTGGGGAGTGTGTAGATAACCGAGGTGGGCAAACACATTATTGACAAATTTAATGAAAAAACATAGTAAACCCTTCGCTTTTTTCTGAAAATTTTAATCATTCACTCCTTGCTATACTATCTATGTTTTACAAAAAAAAATCAAATTCAAACAGCTCCTTCTGAGTGTTGCAGTTTCTTTGTCAGTTAGTATACGAGGTTATCCACAAACATAGCTCTATAGAATATTTTTAGTGAAGACACAAGATTCAGGATTGAAATTCTGAAGGTGAGCTTCAAGTAAGAAGACAACATCAACTTTCGTTTTCCAAATGGAAAGACCCATGTTTTTATTGCATAAATAGATTCTCCATTGAATTCTGAGTCTTTTCGATTCCTAAAGTTTGAATTTTCCCTAGAAAATTCTCTTTAAATGAAGAAATACGAAAAAAAAATCTGAAAATTGAAATCTGTTGAAATACAGCCAACTTCGAAGTTTCCTCATTAAAAATTTTCATGATGCTTCTTTGCCGATAGCGTGATTTTCAGAATATGATACAGGAGGTCACAAATTTTTTGTCAAAGTTAGAAGTGACGAAACATCAAAATATCGTTTTCTATCAAATTGGAAACCCATTTTCTCGAAATCTTCATCAAAAATAACGTCCAACACTTTTATCCCAAAATGAATATTTTAGGAGTTATTCAGGAAAAACGATTTTGTCTTCAATTTTCAATCTCGTTCCGAATGTGTTTTTTACTGGAAAATAATTAGCGGTCAAGTGAGATTTTTTGAAATCTCTGTTATCGAGAAAATATTTTCTTATAGTTCAGTTTTTCTTTATTTTTCAAAGCTTAGGATAATTTCCGCGAATTCTTAATTCTGGCGAATTTCTTTTTTGTCATGGTAGGGAAATTTGAATTTTCAGTAATGAAATTGTTACATGTTCTGGTAATTATTCTTTCAAAAGCATTAAAAATTATTACAAATTATTTCTTTTCTACATTCCTGAGAATTTTTTACGTTGACTTCACTTATACTCACATTGAGAGCTTTAAACCAATTGTTGCTCTCGCATTACAAATGATAATTCAAGAACTTAAGTCATCTGAATTATAGAAAATATTTTCTCGACAACAGAGATTTCCAAAAATTTTACTTGACCGCTAATCATTTTCCAGTAAAAAACACATTGGGAATGAGATTGAAAAATGAAGACAAAGTCGTTTTTCTTGAGTGTCTCGAAAAATATTCATTCTGGGATAAAAGTTTTGGATGTATTCTCATTTTATTTTTTACGAACATTTCAAAAATGCTTTGAAAAAGTGGGATTCCAATTTGAAAAAAAAAAAAAAAACGAATTTTTGATGTTTCATCACTTCTAACTTTGACAAAGAATTTGTGACCTGTGTCATATTCTGGAAATCACGCTATCAGAAAAGAAGCATCAGTTTTTCTTCTCGGCTATTCTCAAAAATGAGAATTTTCAATGAAAAAACTTCAAAGTTGTCTGTATTTCAACAAAGTTCGATTTTGTAATTTTTTTTTGTATTTCCTCATTTAAAGAGAATTTTCTAGGGAAAATTCAAACTTTTGGAATTAAAAAGAATCAGAATTCAATGGAGAATCTATTTATACAATAAAAAATGGGTCTTCCCATTTGAAAAACGAAAGTTGATGTCACTTCCGAAAAGACCGGAATCCTAGAACCTTCAGAAGATATACGAGAAGTCGTCTTCTTACTTGAAGCTCACCTTTAGAATTTCAATCCTGAATTAGGTGTCTTTCCTAAAAATATTATATAGAGCCATATTCGTGAATAACCCTGTATATTTACTATTTTGAATGTATTAAACACATTTTTTAGAGTTGAGTTCAACAAAAAAACACCCGAATATAAGTTTGTTCCAACTCAAGAAATTATTGTACAACACAGTGAATGAAATCATTTAGTGCACCGAATTCTGACGATGCACTATAGGATAATTTCTTGAGTTCGAACAAACCTTTGTTACCTGAAGTTTGTTTAGGTAAATTTTGAATTGCTTACCTATCATATATAGCTTGGCTGCTGAAGTTGGTCATAAGTGATTGAAGTATATTAACAACGCCCAAATCTTTGAGTCTGTTCTGTCTCTCAGAAGCGCCTGTTTCTCCTTTCCGTGCTAAATTGTTTATACAGAAGACAGACGTTTCTTGAAGAGACGGAGCTGGATGACTCATGAAAGCGACCAATTTCTTTAAAATGTCTTCGTTCATCATAATATGATCACGTGCTCTATCTCCATCAGCCACATTTGCTGCAAAAATTTCAAATTTGAAACATCAAATCTTCACCATGCAAATTTCGTAACACTTCTAATATACAGGGTCTTTCACGAGGAACCTCACTCATATTTATACGGGAAACTACTGAACGTATTTTCATGAAATTCAGCACTAAGTATTTCACGATGCTGATGAAATCTAAATTATTTTCAAGGCATGAGCACCTCCGGTTTTTCCGGAAATGACGTCAACTTCCGTTTTTCAAATTAGAACACCATTTTTTTATTGCAGAAATAGATTCCTTAGAAAATTTCAAGTTATTTTGATGTAACATTTTTCAGTTTTGGTTGGAAAATTCTCTCTGAGCGGGAAAATTCGAAAAAAAATCGAAAATAGAGCTCCGCTGAAACAAGAAAAACTTCGAGGTTTTTGGATGGAAAATTTTCATTTTTGGGATTTTTCAAGATGTAAGATTGATGTATCCACTTTAAAAATCGAAATCGCGATTCATGATACAGGGGGTGAAAAAATCGCTTTCAAAGTTAGGGATGACAAAATCGTGAAAAATCAAATTTTTCAAATTAGAACCCCATTTTTTTATGGCAGATATCGAATCTACGTTAAAAAATAATGTGAGTGTATGCATCACACCCTTGCCCTAAAATGGATATTTTCTGAGTTATTCACAAAAAACTGTTTTTTCGTCTTGAATTTTCAGCTATTTCTTTTCCCTTCACGCCAAAAAGATGAAATTTTCAGGAACTGTTACTTAAACCATGTTTTAGATTTTACTACCCTAATATGCAAGAGAAAAAAGTTACAGGTTGTTCCTAAATAGATGGCGAATTTTAATTCGAATTTGTATCGGAAACCTCTTTATTTCAACTAATCGGCCATCGGTTTTCTCTCCAGTGATAAATAAATAATTCCTTATGAACCATATGCAAAAACTTACCATGTTTTACATTCTTTTTTTTAATGATAGATATCATTAATTACATCTGCCAAATTCCTCTTCATTCAGTAGCATTCCTGAGACGTATAAATAAATGTCTAGAAATTAACGGTCAAAACTTTGAGCATCTTCTCTAGTTATAACTGCGAGAGTTTGCCATGGTTCTCCTAATAGTAACTTGAAGTCGGTTTCAAGAAGGGGTGAAAAATCTACAGCATGGTTCAAATAACAGTTCCTGAAAATTTCATCTTTTTGGCGTGAAGGGAAAAGAAATAGCTGAAAATTCAAGACGAAAAACAGTTTTTTGTGAATAACTCAGAAAATATCCATTTTAGGGCAAGGGTGTGATGCATACACTCACATTATTTTTTAACGTAGATTCAATATCTGCCATAAAAAAATGGGGTTCTAATTTGAAAAAATTGATTTTTCATGATTTTGTCATCCCTAACTTTGAAAGCGATTTTTTCACCCCCTGTATCATGAATCGCGATTTCGATTTTTAAAGTGGATACATCAATCTTACATCTTGAAAAATCCTAAAAATGAAAATTTTCCATCCAAAAACCTCGAAGTTATTCTTGTTTTAGCGGAGCTCTATTTTCGATTTTTTTTTCGAATTTTCCCGCTCAGAGAGAATTTTCCAACCAAAACTGAAAAATGTTACATCAAAATAACTTGAATCTATTTATGCAATAAAAAAATGGTGTTCTAATTTGAAAAACGGAAGTTTCCGGAAAAACCGGAGGTGCTCATGCCTTGAAAATATTTTAGATTTCATCAGCATCGTGAAATTCTTATAAGTGCTGAATTTCATGAAAATACGTTCAGTAGTTTCCCGTATAAATATGGGTGAGGTTCCTCGTGAAAGACCCTGTATAGGATAACATTTTGGTAGAGTTTTGAAGAGATGTTTGTTTTTTGAAGGAAAATTTTCAGGGCAATTTTCAACTCTAATTTATAACTTTAAATATAAGGGATTTTATTGAACTATGTTCATTAAAATAATATCTTGTTTTTCTTCTTGAAGAGAAAAGTTAATTGTAAATGAGATTAGTTCCTGATATAACACAAAAATATTGTATGTTTCTCATCCAATCCACAAAAACACTCAGTGGTGAAAGACCCCTGACTTGTATAAGAATATTTAACCATTTCCTAAATAAAATAAGAAATATGAAGATGTTCAAACAATTCAAGATGAAATAAATATGATTAAAATATTTGAACTGAAAAAATAACCTCTTCTAAAGAATTGACCTATAATACAACATTTGAAAAAAAATTACCTAAAATGCATAGAGCTTGTTCCTTTATCTCCGCAGTGTGGCCGCTTTCCAAAACGAACACTACCCCTTGCATAATTTGTATTCCATGAAGAGCCATAATCGCGTCAGTGTGTGGTCTAGGTGATACTAAATTCCTGAGAAGACCAAGAGTCTTCATGATTACCCTCGGATCAGGATCATCCAGCAGTCTATGTAAGGATAAATAAGCCATTAAATTTCACAAATTTGCAAAATATCATGATTTTTTCCTAATTACAAAAAATACTGAAAATTATTTATCTCATGTTTTTTTCATCAACCGAAAATCTTGTTAACTCAAATTTGTCAGATAGTATACAGGGTTTTTCACGAATATGGCTCTATAAAATATTTATAGGAAAGACAAGATTCAGGATTGAAATTTTAAAGGTGAGCTTCAAGTAAGAAGACGACTTCTTGTATATCTTCAGGAGGTTCTAGGATTCCGGTTTTTTCGGAAGTGACATCAACTTTCGTTTTTCAAATGGGAAGACCCATTTTTTATTGCATAAATAGATTCTCCATTGAACTCTGAGTCTTTTCGATTCCAAAAGTTTGAATTTTCCCGAGAAAATTCTCTTTAAATGAGGAGATACAAAAAAAAATCTCAAAATTGAACTCTATTGAAATACATACAACTTCGAGCTTTTTTCATTAAAAATTCTCATTTTTGAGAATCTCGGAGAAGAAAGGCTGATGTTTCTTTTTTGATAGCGTGATTTTCAGAGTATGATACAGAACACAAATTCTTTGTCAAAGTTAGAAGTGATGAAACATCAAAAAATCGTTTTTACCAAATTGGAACCCCATTTATTCGAAGCATTTTCGAAATCTTCGTCAAAAAATAATAGGAGCATACGTCCAAGACATTTATCCCAAAACGAATATTTCTCGAGATATTCAGGAAAAACGATTTTGTCTTCAATTTTCAATCTCATTCCGAATGTGTTTTTTTTGCTGGAAAATAATTAATGTAAATGAGAAAATATTTTCTATACTTCAGACGAGTTAAGTTCTAGAGTTATCATCTTTAATACAAGAGCAACAATTGGTTTAAAATTCTCAATGTGAGTATTAGTGAAGTCAATGGAGGAATGGAAAAAAAATAATTTGTAATCATTTTGAATGCTTCTGAAAGAATATTCAACAGAACATGTAACAATTTCATTACTGAAAATTCAAATTTCCCTGTTATGACAAAAAAGATATTCGGCAGAATTAAGAATTTGCGGAAATTATCCTAAGCTTTGAAAAATAAAGAATAACTGAACCCGTCTGAACTAAAAGAATATATTTTCTCAATAACAGAGATTTCCAAAAATTTCACTTGACCGCTAATTATTTTCCAGTAAAAAAACACATTCGAAATGAGATTGAAAATTGAAGACAAAATCGTTTTTCCTGAAGATCTCGAAAAATATTCATTTTGTGATAAAAGTCTTGGACATATGCTCCTATTATTTTTTGCCGAAGATTTCGAAAATGTTTCGATGCTTTCCAATTTGAAAAAACGATTTTTTGATGTTTCGTCACTTCTAACTCTGACAGAGAATTTGTGACCTCCTGTATCATATTCTAAAAATCACGCTATCAGAAAAGGAGCATCTTCTCAGAGATTCTCAGAAATGAGAATTTTTAATGAAAAAACCTCGAAGTTGTCTGTATTTCAACAAAGTTCAATTTTGAGATTTTTTTTCGTATTTCCTCAATTAAAGAGAATTTTCTCGGGAAAATTCAAACTTATGGAATCGAAAAGACTCAGAATTCAGTGGAGAATCTATTTATGTAATAAAAAATGGGTTTTCCCATTTGAAAAACGAAAGTTAATGTCACTTCCGGAAAAACAGGAAGTCCTAGAACCTTCAAAAAATATACGAGAAGCCGTCTTCTTACTTGAAGCTCACCTTCAGAATTTCAATCCTGAATCTTGTGTCTTTCCTAAAAATATTCTATAGAGCCACTCTCCTGAATACCCCTCTATAAATTATTGGAGTTACACAAGTGCAACAATACACAAGTGTATTATCAATTATTATTATTGAAGTTTGTCTGTATTTCGAAAAGAATATAGAATCATCAGATACCTGAAAACTTTATCAGTTCCCAAGGAGTTCAGTATAGATGACTTTACTCTTTGCTCTGCCTGGAATGCAAGATTCATCAGGGCCCAGATGCCATTCAATCGAATTGAAGGCTCCGATTCGTTGACCATCTCAGTCAGCACTGATATTACACCCTGCTGCACCATCGGCTCTTTGGCGGGTGAGAATTCTAGAAGCAAGTTGCACAAAGCTGAGGAAGCAGCTGTTCGAAGTTCCACAAAGCGCGATTCTAAAAGAAAATTCATTCGAAACACTTCGAACATAATAAATAATTAAATAAATAAATAAATCTTCAGTGGCCCTGTGAGACAAAGTATATATAGGACAGGTCAAAAATGGGATAAAAGGTCAATATCTCAATAATACAAAAGACATAATAACAATATTTACATGTGACAATTATAAAATAATTCGTAAAAATGTATATAAATATATATTTACATATATAAACAAAAAAGAGATATATTCACAGATTTCTGTCATTCAAATACTCCTCAACACTATAGAATGCCTTGCTTAGGAGCAAGGCTTTTATCCTGTTTTTAAACCTATGTACACATTGAAAAATTGTTGGACTTTCTAGTCTAGCTTCTAGTAGTCTAGTAGTTTCAGGAAGTTGAGAATTTGTCTAACAAAGGATTCTGATATAGACTCCTAACATTACGAAGTTTAAAAGTGATAAAACTATGATACTTATTTGGAAAATCAAGGAAAATGACACCATGCAAATCGATGAAGATTATATAACTAATTTCAACAACACCCTATCAAAAAGCATAAAAAAAACACACCCATAGCCAAGTACCATATGGCACTTCACGAACTTCCACCATATATAATAGATCTCATAAAACTGAAGAGAAAAATGTACAGAGAATACCTGATCCAACCACAGCCTGAATTAAAAAAAAAAAAACATCAATGAAATCAACAAAAACATTCATATGATGGTTCAACAGTACAGACAACACACTTGGATAAAAGCATGCAACAAAATTAACGAGACAAAAAAAAAATAATTTTATCAACAGGTTAACAAACTTTCGAAATTCAAACAATTCCATAAAATTCCTACCCTCAAAGAAAACAACATAGAATATAAGTCAGAAGAAGAGAAAGTAGAAAAGTTTGCGGAATACTTCAGAGGCGCATTCTAATATGATAAGAATAACAAGTATGACCACAACCAAGAAACAAAAGTAAATGCTCACCTGGTATTAAAATTATTTCAAGAATGCTGACAGTACACCCGAAGAAGAAATAATCAATGAAGAAGAATACCACGAGGTTCTTTCTAAAGATAAGAACAGTGCACCGGGATCAAACACTGTGCCATGGAGTATTGTTAAGAGGTTAGACAAAGAAATACACACCAAAATAATTGAAATGTATGAATACTGCATGAAGTATGGAGTATTCCCAAAAGTATGGAAAAATTGCACTATAATAACTATCCCCAGACACGGTACAGACCATAATAAAGTTCAAAATTACAGACCCATCACACTGCTGCCTGTACTGGAAAAACTTTCTGAAAAAATCATCAAAAGAAGACTGGAGGAGAAACTTACCGATGTCATACCAAAATGTCAATTTGGATTCTGCCCAAAAAAATCAACAATCCACCCTCTCACCATATTTGTATCCAACACACATAATGCTCAAAGAAACAAGAAAAAAACAGCTGCTATCAGTTTGGATATCAACAAAGCATTTGACAGCGTGTGGCATAAGGGGCTACTTTTCAAACTTCTCAAACTAAATACTTGTTGAAGATAGTGAAAAGAAAGGCATCTCTCCGTAAAAATAAATGAGACAACATCCACCTCATTCTCCCCAGAACAGGGTACACCACAAGGTTCTCCCCTTTCTCCTATCCTCTATAATATATAGTGCAGTGATATCAGTGATGAGAATAATAGGGAGCAATATCTCCTGCTGTATGCCGATGACACCATTATAATATCTCATGGTAAAACTGAAGCTAAGTGCATAAAAGAATTACAACTTTACATGGACAGATTGATAACCTGGTTTTATAAATGGCGACCAAGTTTTCCTAAGGTAAAAATAGACAATAGAAATATAACACCATCTCCATCAATAAAATACCTGGGCATACAAATGTACAACAAGGCAAATATTAAACTTCAATCCAATCTCTGGAAGAAAAAAAACAATTGCAAGAGCCAAACACTTCAAATGTCTCACCTACACAAATGAAGGAATAAGTATTGGAAATGCCACGAAAATATACAAAACAATCTGCAGACCAATTCTAGAGTATGGACACACACTATATGCAAATGCCGCAAATTCAGTAAAAACAGTCTAGAGGTAGGAGAGAGAACATCACTGAAAACAATAACACGAATGAGACACCCCCAAAATAGATTGCACAACCCACCCAATGAACTGCTCTACAGAAAAAACAAGATACAGCCAATATCAGAAAGACTGAAAATCCTAAACGGAAGATTTTTTAATAGGATCAAAGAATTGGACGACATGTATGGCATGTTCTACCGAGATACAGCGACCAACCCACCCAGGAAATTTCCAGCCCAAACTATAATGGACAGCCTCTCATCCATGGCTAATTAGATTAAATCTCAAACTCAATTGCCAATACAATATAATTTTTTTTTTGTTTTTGGGAAATTATTGCAAATAAATGTACAAGGCTGAAGGACTTGGTCGATGGCATTTGACTGTGGTCAATAAATGACAGTTATTATTATTATTATTATTTTATGGTTTTCTCACCAATATATTGTATTTGTGGCCTGTTCACCACTTCACAGGAACAAATGGTAATAAAACCTCAGGAAATCATTTCCAACCTAACCCTACTTTTTATATTTCTATTGCAATAAGAAGTTAAAAGAATCACCATGACTACTTACCTACTATGATGGGCATGAGAAGATTCCATACAGAGTGATCTTGAAATGATGTACGAAGCTGTTGGACTGATCTACTCAAAGAATGGAGACACCTTACAGCACCCAACTTTATATCGTTGTCTTCGTCTTGCAATCCCTCCATAAGTTTTTCCATCAAGCATTTAGTATCAATGATTCTTTTACGGATGTCTTCATCATTGGCGGCCAAGGAAGCGAAAACTCTAAAGTGAAATGATGTATTCAATATCTAATTGAATGGATATAATTCATACAAAGTACTACAGAAATAACAAAAAGTGAATTTCATAATACTTTTCTCGGTACTTGCATATGAAAGTAACCCAAACCATCCCCAAAAGTCCCTTTTATGCTTGTAAAGTCATAAAAAAATATTATGTATGTATTCAAGGAAAGAATAAAATTTTGTATACATCATGTAAAAAAACTTTCACCTGTTATGAGTAGTGTTTTGAGTACACTGTGTCCCAAATTGGGTGAGACTGCACTGTATCTCAGCTATTATTAAAGATAGAGTGTCACTTTTTTGAAAAACTTCTGAATCCACTAGCAGAAATATTCCAACTACTTTTGTTTCTGAAAAACAGGACGAAAACGAGAATGTTCACTTTTTTGAGATGTCATTATTTCTCAGGCCCTGTATAAGATAGGAAAAAATGTAAACTGCATTAAATATATATTTTTAGTAGAAGTCAGTGGCCTAGTTGAAAGAAATTTCAGAGCACTGTTTTTGAGATTGAGCACAAACTTGTTATTTTCAAATGGAACACCCTCTATATTTCAACTTCAAATGTTCACATTTTTTTTTCTGAACATATTGATGTACCACAGCCTAATCTGTAATAAATTTTAGAAAAATCCATATTCATGTTTGTTTTTTGGATAGTAGGCTATACATGCATAAAAGTTGAACATGCATAAAAAATATAAATAATAATATCAATATTTTATTGAGATATCTATTCGAATATTTTCTGGGAGGTCTCTGCATTCCTGTGAAAGTTTGATTAGGGTTTTCTCCCCTAGTCTCTGTTTTCAAAATGTTTAAGTTTATGTTGAAAATATAATTAAATAAATCGGTTTGAATCGGTTGAAAATTGATAATTAAATGCATAAGTGAAGAATTCATGGCCCACTATTAAAAAACAAACGAAAATGGATTTTTCTGATTTTTATTTATTTATTAGAAGCTAAAATTCATTGTTTGTACTTAGGTTGTGATACATTAACATATTCAGAAAATAAAATGCAAACATTTGACGTTAAATTCGAAAAAAGCCATGTTTGTGCCCCATCTCAAGAACATGCTATGAAACATTTTTTTAACCACTTCTACGTGAAAACATCTATTATAAGCAGTTTTCATTTTTTTATCTTATACAGGGCCTGAGAAATAATGACATCTCAAAAAACTGAACATTTTCGTTTTCGCCCTGTATTTCAGAAACAAAAGAAGTTGGAATATTTCTGCTTGTGGATCCAGAAGTTTTACAAAAAAGTGACACAGAGTCGCGAAAACCGCATGTCTCTATCATCAATAATAGCCAAGATACAGTGCAGTCTCAACCAATTTGGGACACAGTGTACAGGGTATCCCAAATTCCTGGATTTTGACTGTTGCAGGTACTTCTAGACTAGATAGGTAAGAACTTCGAGAGGTGTCCTGGGCTCAATTTTCGTGAGAACACCATTGGTGAAAACTGTTTCACAATATCATATTTTTTTTTTAATTTTGATATATTATCGATTTCGAAAATGTACCATAACTTTTTAATTTACGAAAATATCTGAAAACGAACTTTCTAGAAACGCTTCTTCATCAGAAACAAGAAACCATATTCAATTTTTTTTTCGAGGAAAAAAACCACTTTTTTATTTTAAATACAAACGCAGCTTTTTTATTTTATATCATAAAAAAAATTTAAATAATGACTTATTCCCAGTGAAAAAGTGTTGAAAGTTTTTATCTTTTTCAGATATTTTCGAAAATCTAAATCGAAAAAATTCCAAAATGTTATATCTTCAAAACAAATGAAGATATCATGAAACGGTTTTCACTATTGGTGCTTTCACAGAAATCAAGCCCAGGTTTCCTTTCAACCTTTTTGCTTATCTAGTCTAGAAGTACCAGAAACAGCCGAAATCAAGCAATTTGGTATACCCTGTACATTTTGAAGTTAAGAAAAATGTGAATAGAATATATTCTATAAAATTACAAGAAAACTAATAATTTTCAAGTAACTCCCTTCAAATATTAATTTTGGAATTGTTTGTTGGTGAATATACTTGTTGAACTAAAAGCACTTAGTTGCATGTATATGAATAAAGAATATTAAAAAAATTCCAAATTTTTTGATGATCTTTCTACAAGCTGCAAGTCGAACAAAATTACTCATACAGAATAATAATTAATGACGAAAAATGGAAGCCCCAAATCCGTAAGTTTTTAATAGTAATGGTAAATTTTTTCAACATGAAAATCGATAGATTTACTAATAGTAAGAAAACCAATTTTTTTCATATTTACTCCTTCAAATGGTTTAGTCTCGAATTTTGTTTCGCTGAATTCACCATGAAGCTTTTGTGGACAATTGAATTATTTTTGATTTCATCAATAGTCTTTAACAGAATTATGTCAATCACATGCCATATCAAGTAACAAATTAAAACAGTGACACACATTTCCATTCCACATTTTTGTGAAATGTACTCACCTGAATGCAGCCTGTTTAGCAGCAACACTTTGACAATTCAACAAATCTACCATAGAGGAAACCAGCTGATTACTTATAGCAGCTATCTTCTGAAGCTCACTGTCTACTTCGGTCAGATATGCTAAGGCATCAGCAGCTACCGCTCTATGTTGTTCCAAATTATCAATCTGAAATATATCGATAATGATATGATAATATCAATTCCTATGAAGAAGATTATCAATTAAGTGAGAGGAAATTAAAACATGTTTTTTGAATGGTCACAGAAATACTTTCAGGGGACAGCTAATTTGGGTTGCACACACTTTATATTGTTATTAGATAAAAAAATTATACTCACTTGGCAAAGCTGGACTAAACAAGCCAATGTCCTGTAAGTTATTATATGATCACTAGCAGGGATAGCTCCGGCACGATGTAAATTCGTCAAACATCTAGCTGCTTCTAACTGCATTTCAATTGGCCTATATCGGCAAATTAATGTAGATAGCAGTTTGGGTATATTAGAACCATTATATTCCGTCTTTACAATTTGTAAAGCTACTGATGGATTATTATAACTCATTGCTGCCAAACATGTTAAAACTGGTATGCGTACAGGCGTACTTGGAACAGTCAAAAGAGAAGCTAATATTGCAGGAGCTCCAGCAGTACAAAGATTGTTCTGTTCAGTTACCGATTTGCATGAAGCACCCAAGATTGTGGCAACACATTCTTGCCTAAGTGTACTTTCTTTCAAACCAGCAAAACTGAGCAATTTATGCAGACGTTTAAGAGTATATTTATTGAATGTGGTTGTGTCTTGTTGAGTTAATGTACGTAAACAGCATAAGCATGCATCGACCAGTTTGGGATTTTCCTCATCTAACAAATCCAGAAGCAATTGTATAGCACCAGACTTCAATAGTAACTCAATATGATCTTCGGTTCCTTTTGCTAGAGATCCAAGAGTAACAGCTGCTTCTATTCTGACGGTCATTCGCACATTATTATCTCCAAGAAGTTGTATCAGACGGGGAACAATTCCTTGTGCAATAACACTCTCTTTTTGACGATTTGAGCCTATCACAGTGTTTTTAATGCAAAGTATGGAACCCAAACAAACCGTTGGATCAGATGAGAAGAGGTCATCGATGTAAAATCTAGTATTCTCAACATTCTGAAAAAAAAGTACTACTGTGTGATGTTGAAGGTGAATCAGGTTATTCTTACCATAAAAGCCGAAAATGGTTTCATTTTAAAAAGTTTTAGGGGACACTACATACAATAAAAACATCAATGATCAATAAATATATAAAATTAGCTGACAAATCGCAACGAATGAACACAAAAACTCAAATTTTTGAATGATTTTGAAAGTAGCTGAAAAATGTCGCCTCGCCTTTTCTACAGTTATAAATTTCTATGACTGAAAACTGTTGAGTCGAGAACGGGTCGAGAAGGACTATCCAATCTCAGACTTTTATGAATTGAAATTAAATTGAAATTGCTATTTAAATTTCGCTAATGGACTTTGAAATTGATGGTTTTGCACAAATAAAATTTAGAATTTTTAATTTTTATCGTATCCGAATATTACTTCAGATAGGATTCTGTAGATTCTGATCTGACAGAAAAGTGAACTTTAATCAGCTGATTGTCAAAGTAGTGCTTGAAGTATGTTTTCTGATACCTTCGAGCCTACAAAAGTTATTTGAACAAGGCTTCGACGTTTATGGCGATTTCGAATGGTTCCAATCAGAGAAAATATACATACTTCCAATTCATATCCAAAAAAGTTAATTTAAATTCGAAAGTGACCTTTTCTGTCAAGATCTGACATTGGGAGATAGAGTTGACAAATCCAGTGAACCAATAACTCACTGGACAAATCTTAATCTTATGTAAAACTACTCTTTGGCTTGTTCTCATATATGTATAAATATGTAATAAATAGTATTCTGATATAAATGTCGAGTTCTTCAAAAACCATTGTTAACATACGAATCCTTGTTACTCTTATTGTGTTCTATGTATTAACTAATTTTATTGGTTATTTTATCAATGTCAATATTGTCAATACTTGTCAAGTAGACCTGACAAGGCAGTACAAATTCAAAAATATTGAATTTGAGAGTGAATTATGAAAGAGAACGTTTATGGTAGATGTTAATAGTTCTTCTAAATTCAACAGTTGAACGTTTGATGTATAAATAAATTATAATCAATGATATAATCCTTGGAATGAATATATGATAAACAAATATCAATATGAACATCCTTTTTGTATTTCTGATTACAGGTATAGAGTAAAATACTAATTTATAGACTGGTTTTACAAACTGACCTTTTCAGTATCTCTATTCGTAAATTGTTCAGGATCAAAGGTATTGGAGTTGAGTGATAAATTCGCTCAAATTCGTAAACAAAGTAACAGACTATGGCTTGTTAAGTTTTATGCACCTTGGTGTGGTCACTGTAAACGACTTGAACCTGTTTGGGCACAGGTTTCACAGGCACTCCATAGAACGAATGTGAGGGTTGGTAAAGTTGATTGTACTCGATTTACATCTATTGCTTCTGAATTTTCAATAAGTGGTTTTCCAACAATCAAATTGTGAGTTGAGTCAATATTATTTGAGAAGTAACGTTAAATATTTTCATTGATCTTCCAGTATAACATCTGACAATGACTTTACCTACCATGGTGATCGAAATAAAGAAGACATAATAAACTTTGCCTTAAGAATGGCAGGTCCTCCAGTTCAACAAGTTACTAGACCAGAAAGTATAACAAGTCTTAGAGGAATGAATCAGCTTTTCTTTATGTATGTAGGGGAACAAGAAGGTCCTTTATGGGATTCTTTTAATAGTGTTGCTTCAAAACTGCAACCTCATAGTTTCTTTTACGTATCAACCAAGGAAATAGCTGGTTCTCATGTAAATCTCACTACAGATTTGCCTGCTGTTTTTGTCCATAAAGATAATGCTCATTATTTCTATACAGGTGAGTTGAGCTTTTTCTGTTTACATTATGATAGATTAAAATTATACCCCAGTTTCACGGCACAATTTGATATATTTGAAAAAATTCAACTTCTGGCGTTTCTACAAATGAGAAATGTCCTTACATATTTCACAAATCACATATTCGAGCATGGCAAAAAACAAATGTTTGAGTAAAAATAATTTTTTTTTTCTGACATGCTGATTTTTTCCTGTTTGCTTTCAAATGGAATAGTTGATGCAAACACTAGTGATCCAGAGCACCTCAACAACTCAATGTACAAATGGATCAACGAAGAACGTTTTTCAACGTTCCCTAAAATCACCAGAGGAAATATAAACGAAATTCTTCAGACCAAGAAGTATATTGTTCTTGCTGTTGTTGAAGAAGATAAATCTCATGAAGTGCCGCTGGAAATGTTAAAATTTAGAAATATGGTAGAGTCGGTTATCACCAAAAATCGTGATAAATATCACAGATATTTCCAGTTTGGTTGGGTGGGAAATCCAGAATTAGCAAATAGCATTGCGATGCAAATATTACCTTTACCTTATCTGTTGGTCCTCAACAGTACAACCAATCACCATCATATACCAGAAGAGGAAGATGCACTCCAGATGACGGAAGAATATTTGGAAGACTTCCTAGAGAGAATTCATAACCAATCTGCACCAGTATGAAAACTTAATTTTTTTTTTGTTTCAAATTTAACTTGTGAATTTTGTCGTAGGTTTATGGAGGGAATGGCCTAATTGTAAGGTTCTACAGGGCCTATTTCGAAGCAAGAACTTCATTATCAGATATGTGGAGGGGCAACCCAGTTTTAACCACAGTTTTATTTGGTTTACCACTTGGATTTCTATCTCTGATCCTGTATTCAATTTGCTGTGCTGATATATTAGATGCAGACGAAGATGAAGAAGAAGGTAAGTTGGAAATTGAAAGTCGTAAAGTTCAAAGTATAGAATTGAATTTATCTTTCATGATAATAGAAATTTTTTTTTAATAATTAGATATCAGAAAATATTAAATAATGTTAATAATTCAAATTTTGTTTGCAGAATTATTACATGAGAAGAAAGAATAAATGTGTTTTCATAGAATAGGTATGTATAACTCTGCGGAAGCACTATAATTTAAAATACCATTTCAATATTGGTATGGGTAGTTGTGTTGTGAGTCGTAATGCTCCCAGGGTTGGTTTCACAAAACTTTGATTGCACCGTCAAATTAATTGGAGCCACCGTGATTCATTGACATTTCAAAACGAGGAATTCGATTGGTTCGAATTGATGTAAGGTTTTTTTGATTGCACATTCAAAGCTTTGTGAAACCCACCTTCAATGTTTTTAACTTCAATCATTTTTAGGAATCTGATTTTATATCATCAGTAATATTGTGAAATAGAATATAATGTGTCTGGTGCCATATTATTGAATAATTCATATATTTTTGTTTGGAATATGCTTAAAAAAAAAACCTGCTACCTACTAAATGGAAGTTTATTTCGCTTGACCAAACAACTGCTGTTTGCTTTAATTATTTTCTGTAAAAGAGTATCAGCTCATGGGATTAAAGTCTATTCTCTTGGTTCAAATTCCTTTCATCCTGTTAAAATACTCAATTTTTGTTAACTAATTAAACTCTCAATGTTCATTTAAGGAAATACACATTTTGAATTAAAATTTCCACCTATTCCACTTCATCTTGTTAAAATGGGTCTAATATATTCAGAATAGCATGAATGTTGATAGCTAAGAGCTCCAAACAAAAATCACTATGTCCATTTATTTTATATTTGTACATTGATCTCACTATTGAATTTTTATTTATTTGAATTTTATGTTTTGTTGTTTTCTGAATAAACCACTTAAATTCTTATTTACTTGTCATTCCCAATTCTGAAAATCACACTATCAGAAAAGAAGCATCAGCCTTTCTTCTTGGAGATGCTCAAAAATGAGAATTTTTAATGAAAAAACCTCTAAGATATCTGTATTTCAGAGTTCAATTTTGAAATTTTTTTCGTATTATCCCATTTGAAAAGAATTTTCTTGGGAAAATTCAAACCTTTGGCATCAAAACAACTTAGAATTCAATGGAGAATTTATTTATGCAATAAAAACTGGGTCTTTCCATTTGATAAACTGAAGTTGATGTCGCTTCCAGAAAATCTGAAGTTCTAGAAACTTTAAAGAACATAAAAGAAGTTATCTTCTTACTTAAAACTTCCCAACCAAGTTATTAAGAAATATTCAAAACTTCTTTTTGACAAAAGTATAGAAATGTGCTGCCTAGCTTTTTCAGAACATCATTTTGAAAGTTTTCAGTACTGCTTATACAGATTACAAAAAATACCTAGAAAATGTTTTTTAATCAGAGTTGAGGATGAATTAGAAATCAAATTGTTACAATCAACAAGATATTAAGGTATTAATAAATTATAAATCATCATCAGAATCGATAGCAGCTCTCCTTCTATCAAATTTGACTGAAGTCTTATTAGATTGGGTTGAAGCATTTATACTTTCTAGAAGTTGAATGAGCTCAGGTTCAGTAATTTTTTGTGCTATGCGTCCAGTTCTGGCCATATTCAACAACATTGCTTCAACCATTTGTCCTTTCTCAGGTTTGCCGAGGAGAAGTGTATTCACTGGAAAAATATCAGATAATCATTTTCTCAGGGAAATGAAAATTAGAGATCGCAACTTACACCTCGCACGTGCTTGCTGGTCCAAAATTTGAGAAAGAATGGCATGTTTGGTTTCTTCTTTAGCCTGCTCCTGCTTGGCTCTCTGTACTTCAGAATCTCCACCTTCCTTCTGTAAATTTACAAAATGGACAATCAATCATTAATCGAAAATTTTTATTTATTACCTACATTATATTGTGATTGCAGTTGTGCTAATCTTTGATTCCTTATTTTATCGAGCTCAGGATCTTCCATATTGACTATTTCTTTTGTATTTATAAGTTGAAATCAAAATCAAGGTAAAGGTTATTTATATTTGACAATATGACAATTTAAGGTTATTCTTCTGCTTATTCTTAGGATTTTATTCTGTGGTTTTACCTTGTTTCAAACAAGTTGTTTGAAAACCGAGGTTAGTTTTCTACTTTTTTTAATGAATTTTTCATAGTCTGATCCATTTCCTTCTTCAATTTTCTTAGAGAAAAAATTAATTTTCTTTTCTCCGGTTCAACATTGTTCGTCAATGACAGTTTTTAGAAAATACCTACATTGTCTATGGTTTTTACTGGCCTCGTTGAGTTGATATTCTATGATTTATTTATTTCTGTGATACATTTTAATGATGCGGATGTTAAACTGGAATTTTCTGTTGACAGTTTCATTAAAATATTGCTTTAATGTAAGTAAAAAAATTATTATTATGTGATAGTTTTTCTTCACTTATTTATTTATGTTTTTTCAGCGATTTGTGAAATTGGCGATAATCTATAGTTGCAGTTAAAGATTTTTAATCGTAATGTAAGTGATGCTATCAAATAACACCACATATAAGTTGAGATCTTCGAAAACCTCATCAGAAATCTGCAATTATGAACAAAGCAGTGCAGAAAATGGTGAGAATAATGTCATGGATTGGGATTTCTCTGAATCTAATAACCGAAGCCAAGGTTACTTGAGAGAAGGAAGATTCCGTAATTCCTCCTCTAGGAGTAGAATTACAGAGTTTCGTCCCTCGACTTGGACGACTGATCGTAAGGGTTTCAAGTCTAGAGGAACAGTCACACGCAATAGGAACGAAAGAGAAGGCTTAAATTCCTTCAGAAAGTATCATGATTCTACCAGTAGAAGTGCAGACAACGTTGGTGAGCATGTTTTGGTTAAATTTCGAAATTAAACATATTCATATTTCTTATTAGGACTCACAGTTGTAATGACAATGTTTTTATGATTGTCAAGCTGTATCAGATTTATCCTAAATGTGACTTAATCAATTTGATGCAATGTTAGGTTAGAAGTACCTATAGTCTTTAATTTTTAATAGTTACTGCTTTAAAATGATTTAGATCAAACCTTTCTTTCTAAAAGCTAAGGTTGATTAGCCCAAGAAACATATTTCTGAAATAAAATACAATATAATATACATTTTTCTTGACAGGTAATTCTCATCATGGCAAATTTTATGAAAATGAAAAGAAGACAGAATTAAAGTTGAACTTACCAGAAGACACTAGAATTTCGAAGTTGTTACGCCGTTTGAGTATGGAAACAGATCAAAATAACTCTCTAGTTATATCTAAAAAACTGCTTGAGGTTCTGTTGCTCCCAGATAATGCACCTTATATTCGAAAAGCCTTCCACATACTGGGAGAATCCATGTTTGAAATTCTCCAGGTGTCTCCAGGACTGCAATCGAAAAAACAAGCAGCTAGAGCCCTGGGAAGAATGGGTTACATAATGGGACAAGAGAATGATTTTGAGAGATATCAAAATTGGCTCTTCGGTAAGATGAGTAGTTCGTATGAAGATATGCAGGTTCTGTTTATGGAATCTTTAAAGGAAACATTAACATTTGAAATGAAACTTCCTGTTATACAAGAACATGTTGATAACTTATTCAGGAATTTGGTGTCCATAATTGAAAATACAGAAAGTGCTCCTATTTTCAAAATAACACTTGATGTTCTCATGACTGTGGTGGAGATATATCACGATAATTTCTTCCCTTTCTTCAGAGATACAATAGATCTTCTATTTGGATGGCACGTGGATCATACTCAGCCTCTATCCACCATTGAATTTATTTCGAAGAATCTGCAGAGAATTCCCAAACACTTCCAGTTCAATTTAGAGTTTTCTCTGAATCTAATCGAGAACTTCTTGGAGGACATAGTGAATTATTCAAAGCAACTTTCCGAAACTAGCGATAGTTCGTATCTAGAACATATAACCGTTCTAGTCTTGGCTATGAATACTATTCTGAAATGTCTAGACAAGTGCATTAACCCAAACGAAAACAAGGTTGTGAGGCCAGATTTAATCAGCAGCCTCGTGGCTCAAATCATCAAAACCACTTCAGAAGCATTGGAATCGTACATTCCGGAAAACCTCACCATCGCAACCAATGATTGCATCGCTATGCTGCTCACTTTTCTCGATACCAAAACTCAAACTCTGGTGAATTCCGTTTACAACCTCATTGAATCGGAGTTGTCTCTAGTGAACGAATTCACGGAATTCACCATTGTCTCGATGCTGATCTTCATATCGAAGATTTTAAAAGAACTCTCCGCCAACCTACCTGTGAAGTTGATAGAAAAGTTGGTCGGGCCCAAATCGGAATTGATGAAGCTGCGCACGTCCCCGTTCTTGGATATCCAAAAATCTGTTATACTCGTTTATCAGGCGCTTTTGAATTTGAAAAACGTATCGTTGGTGCAAGAGGCCTATCGATATGTACTAGGGGACTTTGAGACTATTTACAGGAAAATTTTACCGTCTTGCAAACCTTTCACAGAAAATAATCCGTTCAATGAAAGTGATGTTGAGAAATATTCGGAGCGAGACGCTGAAAATTCGGTGATATTTCTTTTGCGATGTCTGTCCCAATTGGCTAATGCTAGTTCTATAATCGTTATGTGGGCACTTAAACCGAGTATATTGGAACTAGTTGCAGTACATTTGTTGCCTTACGATCAAACTTTGGCACAGAATTACCCAGACGTTCAGTTCGGTCTCATGTACCTCCTGTTTTCCCATTGCCGATGTTATAACCACTACATTTCTACCTCCTCTTTATTAAGTAGAAACGATGAAAGTTCTAGTCTAACAAGGTTCTCCATCACAGACGGTTCAAAAGACGATGTACCACATTCATCACCTAACTCTGGTAATTTCACGATAATCTTGGATGTAATTTATAAGACCTTGAACGCAGACTCTGGACACGAAGTTGTTTTACTAACCTTAAAATGGATCAAGGACGTCTTGTGCAAATCGGAGGCATACCTCATCAATATTTACAATAAGGAAAATTTCGTATCCATAACTGAAGTTCTCGTTAGATGTGGTTATAATCTAAATCAAGATGTGGCGTTGCATGTTTGTGAGAACCTGGACAAACTTTTGTCCTACAAGCATTTACCTTGGAGCAATACGTTCTTGATAAACGTAAGCGATTTATGCAAACTCCACATGAGCTCTAACAAAAAAGTGTTGAGATCAGCTTATTCTAAACTTGCATCATTGATTCCTTGGGATGTTGCCGTTGTTGAATTTAATAAAGTTAACTCCGTGAACAATTCAAAACACCAAAATTCTTCGTCCAAAGATTATAATAGCTATATGATAACTATGGCTCAGTATCTCCATTCCACTGGTGCAATTTATAACGATTTGTGTTCGTCCCAATTCAAAAAATTAATGAAGTTCCTATTAGATCCAGAGACTGATAAAACTAATATTGATTGCTTGGAAGAAATTTTCGTTTCTAGTTTATGTCTGGATTTAGAGTCCCAGATGAATATGGAACTGTTTCACGATTTAGGAACCAATTCCAAGAATGTTCTCCACAATTGGGCAACCTTGGAGGCTGCGCAGTTCTGTGTGAATTCAAAATTACGTACTCCATTGGGTAAACCCAATGAAACCTTCATGAAAATAGAAGGAGCATTGAACACTCTCGGTAATGAGTTGTTGACTATGAACAAAGATAAGACTGCTAAACATGAGAACCGGTTAACAAGGATAAGGGTATCATTGTTGCTGAAATTTATTGAACATCTAGAAAAACGAATTTACAACGCTGCAGAAGGTTGCGCAATAGCCATGCCCCAACCTCCAAAATTGGTGAGAACCTTCTTCATCGCAAATTTCAATACTTGCAATGAGTGGATAACAAGAATCCGTATGGTAATAATACATATAGCTTTACATGCCGGTGAATTCAATGCGGTAATCAGACATACACATGCCCTGATGAAAGAAATGGTAACCACTGACAAAATTCAGTCTGCCGAGTTTGAAAGATGCGCTATCTTTTTGACGATGGCATTGCTGAATCTGAGGGAAACTGAAGCCATTTATGGCCTTTATGTCTGGTGCAAGAACTTACAAGGAAAACATGGTAGAAAGTACGGTTGGATTAAATATGCAGGTGAACAATCATCGAAGAAGTATGAAACAGCCATCGAAGGTTACAGGAAGATACTTCAAGAAATGGCGAAAACTGAAGATGACGAGAAAGAAGAAGATATGGAAAAGATTAATTTGGAAATCAGGAACTTCATACACGATCAAGTTGAAGCTTGTCTGAAAGAGTTTCACCATTGGTTTGATATACTTACCTGGCACAAAACACCAGAAAATGAGGAATTTAATGAAAATCATAGGAAATGTTGGTATTACTCTAATGATTGGGAATGTGCTACAAGTTTTGCGGAGTTGGAAGGTGGCATCCATGAACTATCCGCTCTATCAGAGTGGAATACCGACGATAAACCCAAAAGCTGGAGTTGTTACAACACTTTATCCACTGCAGAAAATAATCTATACCGAATAGCTCTCCAGCTCTCAACTAACCGGATAACTGAAGACTTGAACCAGAAAATAGATTTGAATCTCAGTTTAATAGAGAACTCCATTCAAGAATATCTTGATATAGCTCCTTGCGAAATATTCCAAACTTTCTGCCTATTACAATACATCGGAAATGGCCTGAAGAATGTCTACAATAACATACCAGCCAACACAGTTTTCTTAGTATCTGAAAATTTCGAAACCGAAGTGAGCATGATAGATTCCTCCATTTTGAGAAAGATCCTTTGGTGGTCAGAATATTTTGGTAGTATGCAGAATCAAGGTTTCAATTCATTTTGTAGTAATCTCCGATTGGATATCATAAATAGGGCAAGGAAAGAGAAAAATTTCAATTTAGCTTACAGACAGATATACAAATTCTTGGAAGAAAAGGATTTGATTTTGAGCGATCAACAGTCTTCGACCAACAACTTGGCTGTTTCCGTGATAAATAAGATTTCCGATGTGAAAATATGGACAATGGATACAGCAAGGGCTGTCTCAGAGGTTATCAAACTGCTTTATACGAAAGAAGATAATAAACAAGACATATTCAACTTATGCGCAGCCACTTCTTCCTCAATTTCGAAGCATACAGAGTTGTACGGTGGCCCAGAATTAAGAAGGATGAGCAGTAAAATTCTTTTGAAGTTGGCTTCTTGGATGCAAAATAATGACATCTCTGTAACTGATGTGAATTCTCATCTTGGAAAACTCTTACTTGTTCTTCCAGATATCGGTCTGGTGGATAATAACCCTTCAGGAATCATCCCCTTGAATGAAATGGCTATAGGCAAGTTACTCCAGTTCAGTGTTCATCAGTGTGTTACGTTAGCCAAAGGCTGGAGTTCTTTTGGAACCTGGTGTTACAAGTGGGGTAGGAAAATTTTAGATCACGGTCACAGCTCCACCAACAGTTTGACCGAAGATGATTGTAATGCTATCAAAAGTTTATTACCTGAAGATACGAATGAAGAAGAAATTCTAGAAATATTCAAAATATTGTCACAGAACAGGAACATAACGGACGAAGAAGATTTAGACTCCAACTCGATAAAAACTTCCTTTATGATAAAAAATCAGTTACAGAATATAAGACCGCTTCAGAATGCTGAAGATGATTATTTAGAACAGTTGCTACTTATATGGAGAAACACACAAAAAAGAATTTACAACTACTACAATCTGAGCGCCGAAGCTTATTTCAAGTACCTTCATTTGTTAGCCAATTCTGAAAATATCTCGAAAAGTATGGAATGCACCACAATAACTATAACACTGAGACTTTTACGGCTCATCGTACGCTACGCCTTGGAATTGCAAGGTACTTTAGAAGAAGGACTTAAAGCAACACCAACCCAACCTTGGAAAGTCATCATACCCCAACTCTTCAGTAGGTTAAACCATCCAGAAAGCTACGTCCATCACTGCGTTTCTGATTTGTTATGCAGAGTCGCCGAAGATGCGCCTCATCTCATTACCTTCCCAGCGGTCGTTGGCGCCTTGGAAGGCGGCGTCAAATTCAATTTTTCCGAAATAACCTTACCTAAGGACTGTCTCTCACAAGTGATCGAGAAAGACGAAGACGATGATCTGAACGAGAATGAGGACGACGAGAGCGACGTTGAGGAAGTTTCTAGCTCTCTTCAGTCGTCTTTCAAGGTACTCGTGGACACTTTGAGCAAGCAAGACCCGGAAACAATCGCCCAAGTACAACTACTAGTGAGAGAATTGAGAAGGATTACTTTACTTTGGGACGAGCTATGGTTGGGAACCTTGCTTCAGCACAGTTCCGAAATAACTAAACGAGAACAACAGCTAGAATACGAAATAGAGAAAGTCATGGAGAATCCCAATTTATCTGAAGAGGAGAAGATTTCTTTGATTGCGGAAAAACACAGGATTATCATAAAGCCTATAATATTCGTCCTCGAACAACTTCGAGAAGTGACCAACGTAGAGCCTGAAACTCCCCACGAAAAAATGTTCAAAGAAAAGTTCTCGGCCGAAATAGACGGACTCATACTTAAGTTGAAACAGCCGGATCATCCTGAGAAGCCGCACGAATCCTTGCTGCCGTTGAAGAACCTCCAGAAGAAGTTCCAACAAAAGATACAGAAAAGATCGTCTTATTCGTTGAAAATGCAAGATATCAGTCCCATACTGGCTAACATACGGGATACAATGATTGCCATGCCTGGCTTGACGTCCTCTAAGACCCCGGTCACCATTTCGCATGTTTCAAACGTTGTATCGATCTTGCCGACCAAGACCAAGCCGAAGAAGTTGGTGTTTTACGGATCTGATGGCCAGACGTACACTTATTTATTCAAGGGTCTCGAAGATCTTCATTTGGACGAGCGTATAATGCAGTTCCTAAACATCGCCAACACCATGATGGCACAGAACGTGGATCCAACCGGTCAGAACCTGTACAGGGCTAGACATTACTCGGTTATACCCTTGGGACCGAGATCGGGTCTCATCAGTTGGGTGGAAGGCACCACCCCCGTGTTCTCGCTGTACAAACGTTGGCAACAGCGCGAGCTGGCCAAGCCGAGCACCAAGAACGCATCGGCTACGAACGCCGTGGTACTCCGGCCTTCCGAGCTGTTTTACAACAAGCTGAATCCACTACTGGTCGAGCACGGCGTGAAGAACGTGGAGAATCGCAAAGAGTGGCCGTTGAGCGCGTTGAAACAAGTTTTGACCGAGCTTATGGCGGAGACGCCCAGCGATCTCTTAGCCAAGGAGCTCTGGTGTAATTCGATAAGCGCGAGCGACTGGTGGAACGTCACCAAGAGGTACTCTTACTCGGTGGCTGTGATGAGCATAATCGGTTACATTATCGGTTTGGGTGACAGACATCTGGACAACGTGCTGGTCGATTTGACCAGCGGTGAAGTGGTGCACATTGACTACAACGTGTGCTTCGAGAAGGGGAAGACTTTGAGAGTGCCGGAAAAGGTGCCGTTCAGGCTGACGCCCAACATCAGGGACGCTCTGGGCGTGACCGGCATAGAGGTGAGTGTTTAACATTAATTTTTTTTTATATGCATTATATGCGGACGTTTTGACCTTTGCTTATGGTCTTTTTAAACGCTATTCATAAGAATTAATCCTTTTTATAATTGCAAGGACAGAGAGAACTGTATCATTGACTCTTTTTAAAAATATAGGCTAATGTCAATTATATGAGACATTTTGTAGTCTAAAATATTCAAATTCTGGAGGAACAGAGGCGAAAAAAATGATAACTTTCATCAAATGAAATAATCTGCATCGGAATTTATTTTGCAGTTACATGGTAGCTGCTACTGAACTAAGTCTTCAGAATTGGTTACAGTTCAAGTTTGTTTGGTTAACTGATAGTTGAATGTAGGATGAAAAAAGTTGGAATCTCATCAAAGCACATTATCTTTACTTCTTTACTTTCTATACTTATTAATATTATAAATGTGAATGTCGGTGTGTTTGTTTGTCCTCTATGGACTCAGGAATCAGATGACCGATTTTGATGAAACTTTCACTATATTGTAGAGAATTTATTTTGGGAGATTTTCATGTAGGATTCATTCCTATATCACGAAGAAATGAGAAAAAATATCCAGTTTTCATTAAAAAGTCGGTAATTAACCCGGTTTTTTCAGGCTTTTACGGCCGACGCTGGGTAAACTATAAAAGATAGTTGAACGAATGCGAATTTGAGCAAGAAATTATTGAATCGACATGAGGTCGCTTTGTCACTTGTGCCCACTTGCACCGTCAAATATATGTCTGACTTACGTCCAACTCAAATTTTAAGTCAGGTTTGAGACGCCGATTCTCTTGCACCGCAGTTTAAGTGCCACATAAGTTATGACATTTTGAGCCGCGAATATTCATGGCTTAAACAAGACTTTAGCCCGTCTCAAATATTCAAACGTCAAAAACGAACTTCAGTTTTGACGTGTTGTTTTTGATTGCGTGAATTTAATAATTATTATGCATAGATTTTCATTAAATGAAATTGATGATCTATATGAGGATGATTTCGACATATTAGATATCATTGACTATGGTTTTCCTAGAAGTCTAGAATTTAATAGGGCCGATCACTACCATGATATGGACGAATTCGCATTTTTTCGGCGATTTCGTTTGACCAAGAAAAACTACTCTGCAACTGCTGAGATTAATTGAGGATGATTCAGAATTGCCAAGTGATATGTAAGTACATATCTTATGTATTATGATGTCAAACCTCAAAGAAGGGAGTTTAAGGGCCGGTTTTACAATCGAAAGTTAACCTTTATGGTTAGGTTACCGGCACTCGATGGTTAACTCGTACCTGGCGTTTCACAATAATTTTACCGATGGAGGTTTCGTAACTATGAGTTGAGTTTAAATTTTATTAAGTTGGTAGAAAAAAATGGTTCTTTTGATCTAAATGGTAGGTCGGACGCATTAACAAATTTATAAGACGTCATATTCATCAAAAGATCTGAGGCGGCCAATTTCGAAAAAATTACGGACAAAGCAAAGTCAGCCTCTAAATTCAAAATTTCATTTTTATTTCACATAATTTATTATGTAAGTCTGAAGGACTTAGCTCAATTGCCTTAAATGCAGCTATTTATTTATTTTATTTTCAAGAGGAGTATCTAGAATGAATATCTTACGTCGAAAATTGGCATTGATGGATAAGAAATGTGCCTTGCAGAATATTAAAATCGATGATTGATTCATACAAGAATATATTCAAAGTTTTTTATTTCAGTTTAATAAATGTTTCCACAGTTTTGTCTATGCATACATGAGTTCAATTATTTCTGTTATTCAATCTTTTGAAATACATGTTTATGAAGGTATCTCTAGTAGAAGTACTTGTATTATGCCTTTGATCGGGAAATTCTGAAAGATCAACATTTGTAGTGAATTCTACAGCAGCTTCTCCTTCATCATTGACTGGAGGGATCAATTCTTTTTGGTCACATGCTATGTTATGAAGAAAGGCTGTTGCCACAATCACAGCTTGAGCTGTATCTAATTTGACACTCATTCCCATGGCAAGGGCTGGAAAGCGACGTTTCCACAGAGCATACTGTCTCTCAACGAAATTTCTTGTACGAATGTGTGATTCGTTAAATAAGCTTTCAGAAGGTGTCCTTGGATTTGCTTAAGGTGTAATTAATTCCATAGCCACTATCTCCTACATTCTTATGAAAAAGAGAGCTAAAATAATACAATAAATGTTGAAACAAAAAGAACCTGAGCTGAGGTAAAAAAAGAACGGGGTATCATAACATTCTTCGTATGATACTAAAGAATCAAAACTGACAATACTTAAGAGTATTAATAGCTCTAGTTACACGTCTCACAACCAAACTTGCAGTTGCTTTGCTAACACCAGCAAAATCTCCATTACATCTGAAGAATGATCCAGAAGCATAATAGTTTGTGAGTTGAAGCTGCTGACTTGCAGATAGACAATCATTTCTGAAAATAAAATCTTTTTTATAAAAATGTACTTACAAAAGTATTGCATTTTAACTACCTTCTAGTTGGATGAGCTATCAAATGTTCTATTTGGCTGAGAATATCCAAAACGCATCTTTTAGATAATCTGAATCGTTTGAAAAAATCATCATCGTCGTAAATATCGAAATAATTTGGTCTATGACGGTCTAGGACATTGTTTAATAAGTCAGTGGTCTACGATAATCCTCTTCATCACTGCTATAAGCGTTTATACCATAACCCATTAAATCCATATTAACAGAAAATCTGAAGTGTAATTATCAACCAAAGTAAATTTCGAATCAAAGAAAAACGAAACAACATTCGTTTTTAGGTTATATACATATACATTTTTGAATAATTCTATGGTTCTTGAATTAACTTCAGGTTTACCCACACTTTCGGTGTAGGTTAAGTTAACTGATAGTTAACCACGTTTCGTGCGATTGTAAAACGCCTAACCTGCAAAATTTCCTTAACCTAAAGTTAACCTTCGATTGTAAAACCGGGCCTAAGCCTTGATGATTGTAGGAATCAGAGTGTTTTACCGATGAGTCAACTCCTTACGTACCTCCGACTCTACGCATCAGCAGGACATTTATTGGCTGTAGCCGATTTGATGAAAATCCACCAATCTACAGTATCAAGAATAGTTGTTCGAGTTTCAGTATTCATAAAAATGCCTCAGACAGAAGCAGAATTACGTCCCTCCCTAACCCAAGTTTACCAAATTGCTGGCTTTCCCCGTGTTATTGGAGCAATTGATTGTATTCATGCAATTATTAATTCTGCAGATACTATTTACTCTCGTGAATATGAAAAGTATTACTTCGATGATATTCCACAGGTGCAGAATTATGTCATGCAAGTTACGAATAAAAAATTGTTGAAATCAAATCAAATCATTTTCTTCAAATAAAAGCAAAAACATTGGTTGTACTATGCCAGTTCGTCAGCGGCCCAAAATATATGTCGTTCTGTGAATCAGAATACTGAAAGTGAAAATTCGTAGACAAATTATCTTGTTCGTCTATGAATTCGAGTGTTCTTCTTACTTCGCTGTGCTCAGTGCCGACACAAAACCATATGGTCAAGTCGCATTTCTATGTCAAAACAAACAAATTCACTGATTTATACACTGTTGCCAGATTTGGCATTGCTCAGCGCGTGCTTAACAAAGTCGTTTCTATTAGATATGCGGTGCAAGATCTGATCCGTTATAAGGTAAATGTCCCAATTATCGACACTATAGTGAGATCTTGTGGAGAAAGTATGATTTCCTTGTTGAAATATAAGTGGAATTTGTTGAATTTCCTGAATTTCCCATTCTATGTATGTTATATTTGAATAAACAAACATAAAAAAACTAATTCATATACTGTAAAATAATTAAAATTGAATAAAATACAGGCAAGTCAGATGTCCCAATGATCGACAACTAGAAAATCAGAAAACCCAATCATCGACATGTGGTGGTACCAATTATCGACAGAGTGGAAATTTATAAATGGTTGTGAATAATATCATTCTGAGCAACGTGACAGAAATAATATGAATAGAATAATCTTTTATTCATGATGAAAAATGAAGCAACAGTTCGAAATAACATCAAAAATGAAAAAATACAATATTATTCCGGAATAAATACTAAAAGTTCAAAAACTTTGATATGAATTCAATTTTTTTAAATTCTTGCATTTCAGGTATGTCATATATGCCACATTTATTCAATATGCATATTTCATCTTCGTAATGCAAAATATCATCAACGTTGAGCCATCTACAGTTACCATGGCTTTTTGTCAATGCCTGGTATGATTGTCCAGACTTCTTCAATACTAACCCAGGAAAATATTCAGCATCATATTCTACGAGAACATAATCACCTTAAGCGTATTGACATTTTTCCGATGGATCTTGATTTTACATCTTTATATTTATTATTTATTAATCTTTATTGGATCACTCCAATTGGCCAACGGTCGAAGTCTTCCAGCCTGTTTCAAACAATGCTAACAATGATAACTAAATTCTATAATAAAAATGAACAAAAAATTTAGATGGTACAAGAAATTGTGATTTAAAATGATCGTAGTCGACATTCATTCAGCAAGAAAGCGGTTTCTCAGGGATTTTTCTTTTGGTTGCATGGTTTTCTCTGAATTCAAGAAGTAGTGGCTGAATAATTTCTTTATTGTGGCTTTTTTCCATGAATTTCTTGTTGAGTCGTTCGATTCTTGCTTCTATTGTTTCAATCTTTGTTCTTACATCTTTATATTTTCCTTTGTTTTATTTTTTTTCTTTTTGGATGATTTCAATAATTTTTTCTCTCCTTCAATTCTCTGTTCCTTCTCTGCAGTGACTGAGTGTTCATCTGTGCAAGGCGAGAGAAGTGCGTTTCTGAAAGGAGTGGGTATATTTTTTTCTGGAATTTCTTTAACAGGTGTTTTTTCTGAAATCTCTCTGAAAATGCTTGCCTGTTCTGTTACTGTAAGAGGAAAGCTCACTGAAAACGCAAAATAACCAATTATCGACATATGAATGTTCCTATTATCGACATCCGTTAAAATATTATTGAAATAAGTGTTGACTTGAATATAAATTGAATGTCGATTGATATTAGGTGAAATATTTAATCATTTCGAAGCGAATTATATTGACAGAAGTGAAATAATGATGACTGTTTTTTTTTTCAAAGTGTATTTCAAGTTAATCTTTTCTGTCCTAGACATCGACTTGTATTGCACCAAATATCGACACCAAGTTGCACGTTGTATCGACACCATGATTCATTGTACTCCCATTTTATAATTTGACGGAAAACAATATGTCGATAATTGGTACAGGAAGGAGGATGAGTTTCATGAACAACCCCACAAAATTTTTTTTTAGGAAATCACTTTACTTTGTTAACTATGACTAAGTCAAAAAAATTCAAACGAGACCCATTTATCGACACTCATGTCGATATTTGGAACACAGTAGCTTTCAGATGTACCATTTATCGACACCCTGTTTTTTTATAAAAATATAGGATAAATAGTTAAAATTTGATAATACAGAAGAAGAATAATCTTATATAACTATGTTTGTAATCAATATTTTACAGTTTAGTGAAATATTGTACGTGAAAATTGAAGCGAATGAAAGAGTATGCGCTTAACTTATGAGGAAGTAGAACGGTGTTCACTAGAAAACGACTCATACGCGACTGTTTAGCAGCAGTTTTTTTGGGCTGGAGGGGTTAGAGAAAACTATTTTTTGATTTCAGTATGATCTTTAAAGTATGTATCAGAAGTATGTTGCATACAAATTGTAATGAGACCGTTTCTCTTCTTATTAAACAGATAATACTTCAGAAATGTCGATAATTGGGACACTGTCGATAATTGGGACATTTACCTTATATATATATATATTCTTATGAAAATAGAGAGCTAAAATAATACAATAAATGTTGAAACAAAAAGTACCTAAGCTGAGACGGGGAAAAGCATGACTCAAAATTTAAGGGCGCCTTAGTTAAGGGTGCCTTAACCAGAAAACGGTGCAAGTGGTCATTAGTCACGTGCCTGCCCTTCTTTTGATACGAGGTTATGAATGTGGGGTTGCGAACCTATCAGTACCGTTTCAAATTGAAATATTACTCGAGCGGAGCCGGGGGTTTGAGCTGGTTATCAATAATTATATCCAGCTAGATATTTACATTCTTGTATTATCTGCAGTTTATAATTTCTGCGTGATCTGTTTGGTTTAATTTTCCATATACATTACTTCAAGTCTTCGAGGGTTCACTGAGATTTTTCCTTGCAAGCCATTTGAAAATATTATCAAGCTGAGTACTCTGACAAAATTTTTGAACGAAAATCCATATACAGACAATAGGGTGTCATCTGGAAATTAATTCACCAGTGTACTCTCTTTGAGAGGTAATGAAAAGTATGGGTCCTAATATAGAGCCTTGAGGTACTCCAAATGAACAAGTTCAATTTATTTTAACCCTTCAATCTCGTCCACTAAAATAATTTTGAAACCATGCTGAGGCTCTATCAGCTATTCATATTTCTTTAGGTTTCCTATCATATGCCCCATATCGCGTTTTTAATCCAGAAATCTTATCAAAATCATTCAAATATCTTTTACAATAGGGCAGGAAGACCTCCCCTTTGAAAAGTTTTCAATAAAGTTTTTTCTTCTCTCTTCTACAATTTCCTTTCCTTGATAAAATCATCTGAGCATTTCTAAATGCTGACTGGTTATCAATTAATATATTATTTCTATCTAGATGGTTCAGCAACTGTGTTTTTATAAGAAACAGACTGAACATCCTCCTAGGAGGCCTAGCAATTTGGAATGTATCTACTTTTTCAAATGTTTCTTTCCACTAGTTGGGGTCTAGGTTTGTATTTTCCCATTCTTGATGTTAGAAATTTTATATATGAATCATTCAGGGATGGATATTGTCCAAACACGACAAACCCAAAAGGTGTAAAGCCTGTTCTTAACGTTTCAAAAAAACAAATAATTGCTTGGTTGTCTAAGGACTCGTGAAATTAATGTTGTCTCGAATCGAAAATGTAATTAAACTGTTTCAATGTGTCTATTATCTTTATCTTACAAGATTCGCGATGGATTAGGAAGAGGCTGGACGATGAAAACCAACACAACTTAGACTATTTATTTACAAACACACAGCACATCGAATTATACGCTAAATTTGAAGACAGTTCACGTCACCACAGAACCGAACACTAAAGCCTATCGACGTAGGTCTCTTTGGTCATCTTCTCGACCGCCGCGCCATACAGACCCGTCACCGACAGTTCGGAAATCACCGTGTGCTCGCTGTCCAGGTCCGACTCAGTCTTGCAGCCCGTGAGCGAAGCCGCTCGCTCGCTCCTCACAAGGTCGTCCACGCTGCCGTTGCAGTAGCCGTTGTGGTCAATGCGGATCGAGTTGGCCTTGCTGTTGCTAGGCACGTGGTTGGTGATGTAGTCCGCGTGGGCGGAGTCTGGCGACCGGCACGTGAGGAGGTAACGGAACGCCTGCCTGAAGCCGTGGTTCTTCCAGGCGTAGATCAGGGGGTTCATGGCGGAGTTTCCGACCGCCATCCAGAAGGAGATCTCGTAGAAGAGGAGGCAGAACTTGCCCTTGGTTTTGATTATTGTGATGCACAGGAAGTAGGGAAACCAGGTCACTGTGAAGCATCCCAGGATGATGAACACCATCTGCAAAAAAATAAATAATAAATTAACTTGTTGGTATTTTGAACTACCGAATGATGAAGTTTGATGAATGACAATAGGTTCGAGGAAATTAAACTCTGGAAGGTAAAAAAAACCTATTAAAGGGTCTGGTTGAATGAGAGCTCCTTGGACCAAATCAACACATCTTATCAAGACCATAGGAGGAACATGAACGAATTCACTTATTGACAACCTGGAGTGTTTTAGGTATTTTGAACTACCAAATGATTTCGTTCGATAAATGAAAATAGGTTCAGGAAGGTAATAAACCTATTTATTTGGATGTCTGTGTTGCCAGAAAAGTAAAAGGTCTCATTGAATGAAAGCTCTTTATACCAAATCACCACATCTTATCTAGACCTCAGGAGGAACATGAATGAATTCACTCATTGACGACCTGGGTATTTTGAACTACCGAATGATTACGTTTGATAAACGAAAATAGGTTCAAGAAAATTAAACCTTGGAAGGTAATAAACCTATTTATTTAGATGTCTGTGTTGCCAGAAGAGTAGAAGGTCTTGTAGAATGAATGCTCCTTGGACCAAATCACTACATCTTATCTAGACCATGGAAGGAACAAGAATTGACAACCGTGGAGTTCTGGGTATTTTGAACTACCGAATGAGGAAGTTTGATGAATGACAATAGGTTCGAGGAAATTAAACCCTGGGAGGTAAAAAAACTTATTAAAGGTCTCGTTGAATGAAAGCTCCTTGGACCAAATCACCACATCTTGTCAAGACCATAGGGGGAACATGAATTAATTCACTTATTGACAACCTGGAGAGTTTTGGGTGTTTTGAACTACCGAATGATTACGTTCGATAAACGAAAATAGGTTCAAGAAAATTAAACCTTGGAAGGTAATAAACCTATTTATTTGGATGTCTGTGTTGTCAGAAGAGTAAAAGGTCTTGTAGAATGAAAGATTCTTGGACCAAATCACCACATCTTATCTAGACCACGGGAAAAACATAGTTCATGAAGCATGTAAAATAATATTGGCTGGTTTACTATGCGATACTCTTTCCTCAGGAATAATTTTTGTAAATCTATATAGTGAAAACACTTCTCTAGACTTGGTTATTATCTATTGATTTTCGTTTTCAGCGATACCTATAGATTCTTTTTTGCATTAGGCTCTTTTTGAGCTTTCAATGTCTGCGTTCCAAAAGGAGGATGCGTTTTGTTGCTAAACTGTGCCTCCAGTCTCATCCAAATGATAGGTTTACCATGTCAAGTTAATAGTTTATAGTTTAAAAGGGGTTACAGTCCACTGCGACCTGATGGTCTATTGTGCGTCCTGACAAAGCTTTACAGCTCGCCTTCCAGTCCCAGAGATCTTATGAAATCCAATATCTCGCGAGGCTTCAGTGAGGCTAATTCCTCACTCCTACAGGTCTCTTGACCAAAGCATTGTTTCCTTTGGCTTACAATGCCAAAGCATTCTGTGACTAGGTGAATAGGAGTTTCTTCCTCCTCCCCACAGATTCTACACTCGTCAGTGTCCGATACGCCCATTCTCAGCAAGGGCTTTCTGAGGCGACAATGCCCTGTAAGAAAGTCAGTGAGGAGGAGTAGTTGGTTCTTACTGAGATCCAAATATTTTTCGGATCTTGCAGTTTCAACATTCCGAAGGAACTTTTTGGAGTGATCCAACCCTGGGAGATTCTGCCAGAGTGTTTCCCTTTCAGTTTTCTCCTTTCCCAGAAACTCCTTCTTATATGTAAATTTTGCTATATCACAGAAAGGTTCTGGTCCAGTGAGTGGTTTCCGAGCACTCTCTCTGGCAAGACTCTTAGCTGTATTTGAACCAGATTTCAACCCTTTTTTGGGTTATTTTACACAAGCCATCAGAATTTTATGATTAATCTTGAAAACCTAAGCTTCAGAGTGCTACAAGAAAGTTTAACGATTTTCTATACGAAGAGAGTCTTCCGGTCTTATTGGCCATGTTCTATTGGGATTTTTTTCACCTAACGTTTCGCCCTCATCTGCGGTGGGTAAATTCTAAGATTGTTTAAGATTGTAACTCGACCGCTGAGTTACTGACTGATTAATTGCTTATCAATTACTAGGAATCTACAAATAAGTTTGATGATGTTGTAGGGAATTAGTTCGTTCGATATTTTGATCCATCTAATTATTGTTTGTTTTCTTAGTGTCCTCGTAGAGCCAGTATACTGCCATTCTTGGGAAAAACATCTCCTAGAGCTTACGGTTATGCATGTTCAAATCTGATTTCAGCAAAAAGCGATAAACACTGCGTGCGAAGTCAGGAGTATATAATTATTTCTAGTTGAAATTATGGAAATGAACCTCCCATTATTTTGACTTCTTGGTTGTGTAATTTTGCTTCATAGGTTTTTCATCATGTGGTATCTTATTGACGAAATAAGACACTGTGAGTCAGATAGCGAAACATTTATGATAACTCCCAGTGTGAGGCAAGCTAAATGAGTAATTTCATTCTGATCTCAAATTTTCATTCATTCCAACTTCCAATATCTGTGTAATTTTCATTGAACAGGGCGGAGATAAGAGAGCGTTTAAAATGATGAAACGCATAAATATCTGATTGCGAATGTGTACCTACCACATATTGGGTCAAAAGTAGGTAAATTAGTATTGATTCGAAAAATAGACCTTTGTCAACACGAAAAAATTTTAAAATGCTATAGCACTGATTCACTTGATTCCAATCGATTTAGAACTCCCATAAGTATATTTCCTGAATTATTCAAATTGTGTATAATTAATGAACCTTTGTGTTCAAATGGAAACTTTTACCGAGGTGTTTCGAACAACAAAGGAACGCGCACCATTATGCGCTGGCCTCGAATACGAAAAGCACACACGAACATCTCATTTCTTTTCAATATTTACCAGATAAACTTTCTGTAAATCCGAATACATAATTCAGCCGATGGTCAATACCACGCATTCAAGTAAATCGATAGCTCAAGTGTGCAATGTAAATATTGACGATCGCGATTTTGCTTTAATTGAAACAGATACATAGTCTATAATTTCGTTCGAGTACATCAAAATCGAACGGGCTTTCAACTCTACCCACTCGTATTTCGAGTGTTCACATTGTAACAACTTTCTAGAGAAAATCCCTCGACTCCTTATTTCTAATATTTCATGTTATTTTCGTGATAAGGCTGATATGTTGAATAAGACACCAGAATGATCTGACTCAAAACTATGTTTGACAATTTTTGTTGGGCCCAATATTTACTGCTGTCGTGGTTGTTTTTATTCTTTTCGTTTTGATTTGTGCCTAGTGTTGAAAGATCGCAGATGTTATCTGTGATTCTACCCAAGGGTTAAGGCTTTCTTCAGCCTGTGGGCCTAGGTCTGGTTTTCCTATATGTATGGTTCCGAGGCCAGCAAGCTCTGGACACTCTGCTGACTTGTTTATGAGGCACAATAAAAATACTTGTACCGAGAGTAACCTTTCATCATTACCCGAATATCAGTTCTTGATAGCTTCAGGGCTTTCTGGAATAGGTCGCTGAAAGCACCACAAATCTTTTGTTCTGTTCAAGATCAGGAGGTTTTCTCCAAGAGGGTTTTCTATTGTTCTTTTCCCATTGGTCTTTTCCAAGCCCATGGTCGTTGTAGATCGCACAGATGTTATCCTTGATGTTCTTTTCGAACTCTTATTGCCATTTTTCATTTCCGCCAATACCACGATACCCTGGTTCTCATAGTAGAGTAACCTTATTGCCTCTAGACAGTTGCTTCATAGTATTAAGGGGTTGTCATTTTGAGAAATCGCAAAACTTACCAACAGAAATACTGTTATGAGATGTTGTCAAGCGTGGTTTGATAATGCCCAAAATCGAAGAAGAGTAGGAACCCGACGTCGAAGGGGCACAAATGAAGTTCAAGAACGACGACTAAGGCTTATGGCCTTTAGTCAACTCGATCTTTAGCTGACAAGTGGTTAGGAGAACAAGGCCATCCTGTAACTGTCTAAACAGCAAGATAATGCTCGACCTCATATTGCCAGAGTTGGTTTAAACTTTTTTAAAGCTCCCCATGTGAATCTTTTGCCATGGCCGACCAGATCCTCGGATCTTTCGCTCATAGAGCATGTTTGGTACATCATGGGTTTAGAAGGCTTGAAAATGCTTCTTTTTTTCTCTCTAAATTTTAATCATTTTGTCCTTGCTACACTATCTATGTTTCACAAAAAAAAAAAAAAAAATAAAATTTGAACAGATCCTTCTGGGTAGTTTCTTGGTTAGTTAGTATACGTGCTTAAGGGTGTCCTTAATACTAATTCATTTAAGGGTTTTCCGATATTTGATTCGTACATATTCTCCGAATGTCAAACACTTGAACCTTCTGGAATCCCACCTTGAAGTTATTTTTTTCACCGATTAATAAAGCAGCATCATCCATTTTCATCGTACAATATCACGTTTAATTATGGAACATCAATATTTTCCGACCGGATTAATAACTTGTTATCAATGCTTTTAATATCCACTCTGAAAATACATCATAACTACCGTTATATTCACTTTGACCCGGTGTTTCCATTCTAATAATAAATCTGCGAATAGAAATGAGAGAGATACGTAGAATTGTCCCATTTCTTCTTCTAGAGAGAGTATCTCGCACTTTCAAGTAAGTTGTGGATATCTAATTTTTTTTTCCTTGAACCGAAATGTACGAACATTGACAATTTGCGAAGTTCGCGATATATTTGTTGGAAGCGGCTATGTCTACTCTTTTTGCTCCAACCTCCTCACATATCTTCAGCCGACAATTTAAAGCACCCATAGAAATGGGCCAGAAGAAAAAATTTATTTGATATCGGAATGATTTGGAATGAAATACCCTCTATTCTCAATATGTGTCATGTAATAAAGGAATCTCTTGGAGACTCGGTGAGTGGAAATAACATTTTGGCTCATTGAGCTTCATCCCTTATTTCTCAATAATACCCATCTATTATGTGATCTACTCGATCAGCACAGAATAGTAGAAATCGAAATTCTAGTGAACATTCTTTTACCGACTATTTTCATACGCCTTCAATCTACTGTCTACATAATAAGGGTAACTAATTGGAAACTTCACAATACTGTAAATAAGCATAATTTTCTTTGTAAAACATAGATTATATAGTAAAGAGTAAATGATTGAAATATGGAGAAAGAAAAAAGAAAGGTTGACAATTCTATTTATTAAATTCGTTAATAATGTGTTTGTCCACCGAGGATATTCATACAATCCCCAACACGTCTTGACATTGATGCAAAAAGATGGTCTATTTCTTCTCGAGGGATACTATCCCGAGCTACCTGTACTTCATGTCTCAGAGCCTCCAAAGTCCGTGGAAGCTGGGATACATTTCCAAGCCTTCTACCCATGATGTCCCGAACATGCTCTATGGGCGAAAGCTCGTGGGATCTGAGCGACCATAGCAAAAGATTCACATGGGTCGCTTCAAAAATGTTTAAACTAACTCTGGCAACATGAGGTCGAGCATTATCTTGCTGAAATATCGGATTCTCGAGCCGTTTAAGGTAAGGGAGAACATATGAGTCCACAAGCTCATACCCGCGGCTCCGCTCGCGTTATACTTCAATTTAAAACGGTACTGATAGGTCCGCAACTCCACATTCATAACCTCGTATCGAAGGATAGACAGGCACGTGTATAAATGACAAAACGATGTCGCGTAGATTCAATGATTTCTTGTTCAAATTCACACTCGTTGAACCGGCTGTAACTTTCAAAGTATCCATTAGAAAACTATACTGTAAAAAGCATTTTTATCAGGAATATATGGCGCAGAAAACAGTCACATTCATTTTTATATTGATTCATTCCATGCCAGTCAAAAGCCCTCTTCAAATTGACATTATTTTGGTTTGAATTGAAAATGTTAAAAATGGCTATCGTGGGTTGTCTTCGGCAGTTAGACATATGCCGTCGCGGACTTTTTTATAGAACTTTTCGAGCACTACAAAATTGTCTCTGACCATGTTCCTTTTATAGTTTACGCAGCGTCGCCCCTAAAAGCCGGAAAGTACCAGAATTTTAAACTAGAGTACCTACAAGAGAATTGTAATAGTCAACATACTATACCCCCAATGTCATGAATCAGAGAATAATGAAATGTTGATTCAATTACTGAAAATAAATCTGTTTTGTTTGCAGTTGATCATCTGTATAACTGAACCAAAATTCAATAGAAACTGCTTTTTACCTAATACGGTGAAAAGACTTTGTTGTATAAAAGTTGCTTCGAGAACAAAATCGCGATGTAAAGCTCCCCAGTTCAGTTGTGCAGTTTATTTGAAATAGATTTGGGAAAAACATCGAATGCAATGCCACAAATTGCAATTCCTGATGACGGAAATTAATTGTTTTCTATAATCATTCAATAATCATATTGAAACCTTCGGGAGCTTCCATAATACACCTGGAGCAATTATATTCGGCAAATATTGTCGAGATTTTTTTTGTATCATGAAGGACGCCTGCTTTTCTCAGTTCGCTGATGATACCATGCTGTCATAGCTAAGATGCAAGGCGCACTTCATCGAGTGAAGGTCCGTAATTGATACAAGCGCACATTTTCGTATAGAGCGACGTAAATCGGAATTTTCCTCAGTCGATCAATTAACACATTCGTAAGTGGGACACCGTGTATATCGGTCAGTCGGTCAATCGGAACGTCAATCTATTCGCACTGCATCGCCAGAGCGCGCCCACGCGCTCTAATGCATCCTCGAGTATATCAATTGAAGCCCCCTCTCGCCGAACCCTTTTTTTGACTCGGATGCGTTTCGCGAGAAACAAAGAGATGACAGGCACAATGGCTTTTGTTCGGCCGAGTGATGCTATCCAGCGAAGGCTCCCGTTACCGCACCTCTAAAAGTGCTATTTCGGGAAGGAGATGCGGCTCGAATGACATTTGAAAGCTTCGAAAGTTGCTTTCTATTCGCATGCTATGACTTTCGCCAGAGAAACCAGAAAAATCAAACGACACTCTTCATTACGAACAACTCGATGCCTCGATATGACCAACACCTAATCTGCAGGAAAATTAATGTCCCTTTAATCTCTTTTCATCGAAAATGTCAAACTTTACGATGGAGCTGTCAGTTGTCAGGTTGCAACACTAAGATTGTCCAATCCCTGAATATAAAAAGGCAACCTCTAGTATTCTGGGTTTTGAAAGAACATGGGTATCAGCATTATAAAATTTTCCTCTTCTTTCGGATCATAACTTAAAACATTCTTTCTCAGTGACTTAACCAGCTTCCATAGATGCTAAAGAGTATATTTTTCGATACTTTTACTCTAAGTTGATTTGGATGTAAAGGAGTAAACTCAATGTGGCGAAGGTCTCGTTAATTTGGGTTCGAGTTTGGGTTCAAGGTTTTTCTGGAATCAAATGAAAAGAAGAGGCCAAAACACTTGCCAAAGAGGGTGAACGGAAGCTGCTCACTGGACCAGAAACTTTCTGAGCTATAAAAAATGTACCTATAAGAAGGAGTTTTTGGAGATGGAGAAAGCCGAAAGGACCACTCCAAAAAATTCCTTGTGAACTTTGAAACTATAAGATCCAAGAGGTATCTGGATCTTAGTGAGAACCAACTATATCTCCTCAACGGCTTCCTTACGAGGCGTTGTCGCCTCAGAAAGCATCTGCTGACGATGGGCTCATCGGGCACTGAAGAGTGTAGATTCTGTGTGGATGAGAAACAAACTCCTATTCACCTAGTCAAGGAATGCTTTGCCATTGTTGGTCAAAGGAAACAATGCCTTGGTCAAGAAACTTGTAGGGGTGAGGAATTGGCCTCAGTGAAGCCTTCCCAGATATTGGATTTCATTAGATTTCCGGAACTAGAAGGCGAGCTGTAAAGGGTTTGGTGAGAACAGCTTTGTCAGGGGGCACAATAGACTGTAACTTTTAACCAAACTAGTCTGGTTTGGTACGAGAACAATGCTCGATAAAGTACAGAGGCTTGCCTGTGTGTGGGCATTCGAGAACATTATAGATCTCACACCTATACATCTAGTGATTGACAGGGTGACCCATGAATTCATACTCAGAATATTCAGAGAAGGCACAGTTAATGAGAGATTTAGGTGTCAGAGAGCAGCCGGTTCTTTCTCAATAACTATACTTCATCTGAGAGCTTACCGAGCGATGTATAGATCGAGAAAGTAAGCACGGAGACAAACTTCAATGCAATGCTATGTGAAAGAGAGGAATAGGAGCGGGAATGCACCGACCATAATCTCAAAGAAAAGTCCGTTAAATGATAAACAGATGGTTCGAAAACCAATACAGGAGCTGGCGCTGGGCAGAAGCCAAATGTGCACTGTCATTAGGCTCCTGCATGAGTTTTCTTCAAGCAGAAATATTAGCAATCGAAAGATGTTCAGACATTAACCTAGAGAGAATCAATATATCAGAAGTACAATATAGCTAGCTATTCATTCAGATAGTCAGCTGCCATCAAAGCACCAAGCTCCTATGTCATCGACTCAAAGTTGACTTGGGAGTGCATAAGCAAACTCAATAAGGTCTCTTCAATTTGTGTTCCCGGTCACTCGGGAATCAAAGGTAACGAAGAGACAAAGAGTTCCTTTGGAACTATGAAAATACAAGATCCAAAAGCTATCTGGATCTCAGTAAGAACCAACAATACCTCCTCACCGGCTTCCTTACGGGGCATTGTAGCCTAAAAGAGGCATCTGTTGAGATTGGGCTCATCGGACACTGACGAGTGTAGATTCTGTAGGGAGGAGGAAGAAACTCTCCTTCCCGTATCTATTGAAATATTTTCTGGGAGGTCTCTGCATTTTCCTGAAAACTTAATATGGGTTTTCTCTCCCAGTCTCTGAAATAAGAAAGAATTAGAACAAATTTTTTAATAATATAAGAAAGGCCCCTGCGTAAAAAATTTGCCCCTGACAAATTAGTGCTCAAATTTTTTACGCAGGGGCCTTTCTTATATTATTAAAAATTTTTTTCTAATTCTCTCTTATTTCAGAGACTGGGAAAGAAAACCCATATTAAGTTTTCAGAAAAAAATCTCATTCCCGTAGTCACGAAATGCTTTGCCATTGCAAGCCAAAGGAAGCATTGCCTTGGTCAAGAAACTTATAGGAGTGAGAAATTAGTCTGGCGGAAGACTTTCCAGATTGTATTGGATTTCATTAGATATCTGGAACTGGAAAGAGAGTCGTTGAGAACAGCTTTGTCAGGGGGCACGGTAGACCATAAGGTTGCAGTGGACTGTCACCCCTTTTAAAGTAACTAACTTACTGACTACACCATTTCCAAGTGTAATTCAGAAATTGTCAAGTGTATTTCAGATTAGTCACTTTAATTTCAGAAAGCGTCAATTGAATTTCAGATTAGTCAATTGAATTTCAGATTAGTCAATTGAATTTCAGAAAACATCAAATATATTTCGGATAACTCAATTGAATTTCATTTGGTATTTTCTGAAATTCAATTGACATATCTAGAGTGCTTGGGAAAAGGAGTATAAGTTGGTGATTCAAGTTTCTTTGTTTTTTTTTTTTTTGAGACTGTTATAATTAACTATTTTGAATTTAGTTATACTCTACTTTGTTATATTGCAAATGACTTATTCTCTTTTTACCAGAAGGTGAAAGGACATACATATGAGAAGTAAGGACATCTCTCATTCTGGCCATTTAATGTCTTATACTCCTTTTTCCGAGCATTCTAGAAATCTGAATGACATTCCATGTTTTCTGTAATACAATTGACTAATCTGAAATACAAGTGATGTTTTCTGAATGTCAATTGACGATTTCTGAATTACAATTGGTGTAGACCTAATCTGATCAATGTCACCGAGTTCAAAGTTCTTTAGGTGGTATTGCTTCAGGCAATTCTCAATGTTAATGCAAGTTTACACTTGCTCATTTGTTCCTGATCTTGACAAGATCTTCAGTCATAAAAGCGACCAATTGTGATCTCCTTCCCTCGAAGTTGGTGTCGAGATCTGCATTCTCATACCGGGAAGTATTTGTGGCTTTAGCTTTTAGCTAGCACTTTCTACTTGATATGTGAATACCATAGTTTTTTCAGTTTTTCGAGAATATTCGTATGAAAATGTTATTTTTAAAATATAATCAGATTGTTGGAGAACTCATCCAGTAACGAAATTAAAAAAAAAGGTCGTAGCTTAGTGTGGGTCACCTCTTAGAAACAAATAACATTCTATCCTCCCTTGAATCACTCGGGAGCATTACTTCGGACATGAAATACTTCAGACCTATCAGCTGAAATCAAACATTCATTATCGATAAGAATTTGGGTGTTATACCTGCAGAGACTTGGAAGGCTCGTATAGACCAGGCAGGCTGGAAACACTTGCCGCGTGTTTAAGCCTCCTGGCGTGATCCTTAGCTTCCTTCACTATTCTAATATAGAACACTAACATAACAATCCACACAACAAGGAACAAGGGTGCCAAAAGATAGTTCAGGTACATCTGCGGCGCCAAACTTATGTCGCACACACCACCGTTCTCATCCCAGTGGTTCCAGTACAGAAGGCAAGAACCGATGCCCAATCCAATGGCCCATACCAGGGATATAAGGATGAGGGACACGCGTCTCGTCATGCACCTGCTGTAGTGCAGGGGGTGAACTATAGCGACGTAGCGATCGGCCGAAACCAACAGCAGGTTGTATATAGAGCTGGCGCAAGCGAAAGCTATCAGGGAGAAACGCAGCAAACATGGCATCCTGTTCCTGAAGATCTCGGGCCAGTAGTGCGGCACCATGTGGTACGGCACCGAGCATCCGACCAAAAGGTCGCTGACGGCCAGGCTGAGCACGAATCTGTTGGACAGCAGGTTCTGCAGCTTCTTGCTGGTCAGTATGGCGAGTATGGTGAGCGTGTTGCCGACCACGCTGATGATCACGATGGCCGTGTAGACGAATAACCACAGGATGCTGCCCGTGTATGGGACGTTGCAGAGCGTGGATTGCGTCATGGTGTCTGAGGTAGGACTAGGAACATCCTGGTGGCGATGGGGTGGTCTTGCTCAGGCTGGTCTTGTTACCTGGAAAAATCGTGCGTTTCAGTCTAGTGAATGATAAGTATAGTGGTAAGATGTCTCGATGGCCCAGTTTGATAAAATCTTGAGATAATGAACATTTGACGTTGACTATCACTGTTTAGTTCGAGTTAGACTCGATATAATAGGTATATAACACAAATCAATATTAAATTTGTTCTTTACATTACTACGAAGATTTGTAAAACGGCTTTTATGTTAGTCTTTAACATGAATGTCCCACGTGCGGTCTTCAACATATTAATTAGTATCCAGCCTCTAATTTGGTGATTCGTTTCGACAAAGTATGAAAAATGAAAACCCATATTCGACAGGGTTGGAGAAGACCCGGGTTTTTTGAAAAAGCCCAACCTGGCGGATGTTTTCTGGTTTTTATGGATTTTTTCGGGTTATTGTGTGGATTTTCAGTTTTTTCTTCAGATTTGATATATAGTTTCGATAATTTTGCAGATCTAAAAGAACTGTGTCGGTGCTTTGAAAATAATTTCACTCATTGTTTTTGGATCCCAGATTACAAAAATGAAAACGAGAAGTCTTCAATCCCTCTAGTTGAAAAAAAAGATTGAGTTTGCTTCTTGAGGGAAGGTTAGTTCGAGTTTCAGCTAGTTTTCCTCTGGTTTCTCAATAGACAATTGTTCGAAATGCTTTATCTTGTTTATTCCAAGCTTTCCTTGTACAAAAATGCCCGTTTTTTAGTCAAAAACGAGAAATAGCGCATACTCATCATAAAAATTATATATATTCAAAAGTTTAAAATAAACCATGATAAAACGATCTCGAAGAACATTCACAAATAAATATATTATGTACATATATAACGTTCGTTCAACCGAAAATTTGCTATTTTTAAAAAACCCAATAATAGTGGGTTTTATCAATTTGAAAAAAAGCGAAGAAACCCACTGGGTTTTATGAGGTGGGGGAATTCTATGCCATCCCTGATATTCGAAGGTACCTTGTATATTGTAGAAAAATCTTGATTGTGGTTCGTAAATCTACGAAGAAAATTGTTGATTATATCATGATAATTGATAATTAAATCTAGAAAGATTACGTAAATTGATTAATGAATTCAGATTGTTATTCTGCAGATTCTTCTTTCCATGAAATTATTGAGATAATTCTTTTTCTGTATTTTCATGATGAAAGGAAATAGCACTGATTAAATTTTGTTCCGCCTGTTTTGAGATAATGAGCGATGACTCGTTTAATCAGCTGTAGGTGGCGCTATTCACTAATTATGGCAGATTCTTGATTTATGCTAATATTGGAATATATTCTGGTGTTCTTGTGTTAATGTTAATAGTTTTTCAAACAATACTCGATGGTATTTTTTATTCATATGAGTTTGGCAGAAAAATATCGCACATTCATTTTGCCAGGACACGGTACAAATTGTTGTGTGGACATTCTAGGAATGCAGACGAAAATATCCGTATTTTTCTAGTACTGAAGGTAGGTTATATTGGTAGTTTCGACCGAGTAATGAATTGATTCAGCATTCTAGACATTTTGAAATTGAAACAATAATGATATTTCATTGATATGGGTTTTCATACTATAGTGCAGTGAAGTTAGAGCCGAAGGAACATGAACTATAACACAATGACCGTACCACTAATATTCAGTAAAGGACACGATACGATAATTTTTATTGAAAAAATTTTTTGGTGATTTTCAACAGGCTGTATCTCAGTGAAAAATTGTCGTATGGGAAATAAAAAAACTTACCTTTGAAGCTTGAAGACTCTTGTTTCTTAATTTATTGGTGAACAATACTTCGGAGTAGGTACTGGTAGCCATGCAATATTTGGATCAATCAGGAAAAAATAAATTAAAATTTTATTTTTGCTCTACGCGTCTAGCTTCGAGCTAGACCGTTGCAAAGGTCGCATAGCCTGTATCCTCAGCTCTTATTTGCTTTTTACCATTTCCGACTTATTTAGTAAAAACACCGATTTAAAAATATTAGTTTAGGGAACAAAAACCTTGTTTCCTTAATTTTTTCAAAATTTCAATCAATCGGTCTAAGAAAACCGCAGAACCGATCCATCTAACGATTCAGGATGGAACTTTGGGGGCTGTAAAATCTCCTTATGACCTAAGCTTTTCTCCCAATTTCGAAAGTACAGTCCATTAACCAAAAAATGGCAAAAATGGCAATTTTTTGTTTTTTTTTTCAAGTTAATTTTACAGGCTGAAATTTTTTTTTTTAATTAACCATGATAGATTTTTGTAGAAAATTTTCTGCAGAAAAAGAAATCGCCTATCTATGCTAGGCGGCCTGTAGTTCCGGAGATATCGGCAGTTGAGTTAAAAAGGATCTTTTTGCATTCGAAATTGGATATCTCGAAGACAAATGTTCATATTCAAGGGCCGTTAAAAGCAAATTAGAGTTGAATAAACAGGCTATGCATCTGTCTAGCTCGAAAAAGTTTTTCTTTTCGAGTAGAGCGAAAATAATAGATAATTTGAGGAATTTAAAAAAAAAATTCTGATTTATCAGAGGATTGCATAGCTACCGGTAATTAAAAAAATTTTCAACCAATAAATTAAGAAACTAGAGTCTTCAAACTTCAAAAGTAAGTTTTTTTTATTTCAATACGACCATTTCTCACTGAGATAAAGCTTGTTGAAAATTGCCAAACAATTTTTAAAATTTTTCTGTTCTTTTAATTGTTGCGGTATATTTCCCAAGAGCAGTAGTCCATTTGATACCGAAAACCATTTCAATCAAATTAAAGTTTCAGTTTCATATGTGTAGAATACTAAATCAATTCATTCCTCGGTCCAAAATACCGATAACTCACCTTCAGTATTAGAAAAATACGGATACCAAGAATCTGTCAAAATTTGTTGAAAGCGCCACCTACAGTTGATTGATCGAATCTTTCCTCATATTCTCGAAGTGGCAGAACCAAATCTAATCAGTGTAACGTGTAACACCATGTATTTAGACATCTTAGATACAGTCCACATTGAAATCTTTACAGATTCCATTTATTTAGAGTTTTCAAATATGCTGCTTGGATATATGCAATGGAAGACACACTAAATTGGCTGGACAAAATTAGTCTTCTAGATGATTTTCAGCATTTAATGCTAGATTTCCATGTGGCAATGTAAAAAATGTATCGTGGAATTGAACCAATCGGCCTTATTGTTCCGTTTTATGTGGTCGTCTTAGTGAAATTTGTTTTTTCCTGTGAATATAAGTACTCACAGTTAACTTCTCACTTTATTCTCGAATGAAAACAGTAGGTCCGCTTCATAAGATCTTCGGTCGAGCGTCTTCTCTTCTTTTACAGATAAAAATATCTCTTTCGTACATTTTCCCAACACTTTCTACATTTGTTACTATCATTTTCATTCCGACACAAACACTGAAGCAGCGATACGTGAATATTGACGATCAAGAATCTGTAACACTGAAAACTAGCCCAACGATCAAAGACCGGTGTGAAAGCAGCCACGAGTTCCAGCCACGAGTTGGCGCGCGCGCCAGGGACCGTAATCTAGACTGGGACGGGGATACGGGATGCGTCGTCGATAGGATGTTTGCGTAGACAAGATATAATTTATAATACAAGAACGATTTTTTTTGTGCATGGAAATGAATACTTACCTTCTGCAGCCGGTCTTATCATTATGTGGGATTAAATGAGGAGTAGATCAAAGAAATTTAAATTTTTCAGGAAATGAACTCTTGTCATTTTTCAATAAAAATTATGCTGAATGCAGGAAAATTTGAATATTGAATTTTTTTTCTATGAATGTGTTCTCTGAATGGTCCTCTTCAAGATCCACATATCGCCCGATTTTGTCGGGCAAGAATTCACCCCCCAACGCCCCCCCAATTATTACGTAAGGAATTATCCTAAGTGCAGAAAAATTTGAAAATTCGAACTTTTTTTTCTATGAATGTGTTCTCTGAATGGTCTTCTTCAAGTTCCACATATCGCCCGATTTTGTCGGGCAAGAATTCACCCCCCAACGCCCCCCCAATTATTACGTAAGGAATTATCCTAAGTGCAGAAAAATTTGAAAATTCGAACTTTTTTTTCTATGAATGTGTTCTCTGAATGGTCCTCTTCAAGAACCACATATCGCCCGATTTTGTCGGGCAAGAATTCACCCCCCAACGCCCCCCCAATTATTACGTAAGGAATTATCCTAAGTGCAGAAAAATTTGAAAATTCGAACTTTTTTTTCTATGAATGTGTTCTCTGAATGGTCTCCTTCAAGTTCCACATATCGCCCGATTTTGTCGGGCAAGAATTCACCCCCCAACGCCCCCCCCCAATTATTTCGTAAGAAATTATCCCAAGTGCAGAAAAATTTGAAAATTCGAATTTTTTTTTCTATGAATGTGTTCTCTGAATGGTTCCCTTCAAGATCCACATATCGCCCGATTTTGTCGGGCAAGAATTCACCCCCCAACGCCCCCCCCAATTATTACGTAAGGAATTATCCTAAGTGCAGAAAAATTTGAAAATTCGAACTTTTTTTTCTATGAATGTGTTCTCTGAATGGTTCCCTTCAAGATCCACATATCGCCCGATTTTGTCGGGCAAGAATTCACCCCCCAACGCCCCCCCAATTATTACGTAAGGAATTATCCTAAGTGCAGAAATATGTGAAAATTCGAACTTTTTTTTCTATGAATGTGTTCTCTGAATGGTCCTCTTCAAGATCCACATATCGCTCGATTTTGTCGGGCAGGCATTCACCCCCCAACGCCCCCCCAATTATTACCTAGGGAATTATCCTAAGTGCAGAAATATGTGTAAATTCGAACTTTTTTTTCTATGAATGTGTTCTCTGAATGGTCCTCTTCAAGATCCACATATCGCCCGATTTTGTCGGGCAAGAATTCACCCCCCAACGCCCCCCCAATTATTACGTAAGGAATTATCCTAAGTGCAGAAAAATTTGAAAATTCGAAGTTTTTTTTTCTATGAATGTGTTCTCTGAATGGTCCTCTTCAAGATTCACATATCGCCCGATTTTGTCGGGCCAGAATTCACCCCCCATCGCCCCCCCAATTATAACGTAAGGAATTATCCTAAGTGCAGAAAAATTTGAAAATTCGATCTTTTTTTTCTATGAATGTGTTCTCTGAATGGTCCTCTTCAAGATCCACATATCGCCTGATTTTGTCGGGCAAGAATACACCCCCTACCGCACCCCCCAAATATTACGTAAGGAATTATCTTTAGTACAGAAAAATTTAAATTTTTGAACTTTTTTTTCTATGAATGTATTCCCTGAATGGTCCTCTTCAAGATCCGAATATCCCCTGATTTTGTCGGGCAAGAAATCACCCTCCACGACTCCCCCAATTAATTTCAATAAAACTTTGCTGAGTGCAGAAAAATGCGAATATTGTGAATTTTTTTACGGAAACGTATCCTACTAGAGGTTCTCTTCAAGATTTACATACTACCATATTTTGTCGGGCGATAATTCACCCCCACAATACGCCCCAATTATTACGTAAGACGTTTTCACCAGTGTAGTCGAGAAGAAACAGTAACAGCCAAAATCAATCAATTTGGAATACCCCGTATAAAAAATATTCATGTGTGTGTGGAAATGTATATATTTTTGGTAAAAATTCTAAAATTTTCTGTTGTTCCATCAATGCTTCAAATTTTTCTGCACTAAGAAGAATGTCTTACCTAATAACTGGGGGGTACGGTGGGGGTGAATTCTTGCCCGAAAAAATCAGGCGATATCTGGATCTTGAAGAGGACCTTTGAGAGAACCTATTCATAGAAAAAAAAGTTCAAAAATTTAAATTTTTCTGTACTAAAGATAATTCCTTACGTAATATTTGGGGGGTGCGGTGGGGGGTGTATTCTTGCCCGACAAAATCAGGCAATATGTGGATCTTGAAGAGGACCATTCAGAGAATACATTCATAGAAAAAAAAGTTCGAATTTTCAAAAATTTTCCCCACTGAGAATAATGCCTTACCTAATAATTGGGGGGTGCGGTTCGGTGGGGGTTAATTATCGCCCGACAAAATATGGTAGTATGTAAATCTTGAAGAGAACCTCCAGTAGGATACATTTCCGAAAAAAAACACAATATTCGAATTTTTCTGCACTCAGCAAAGTTTTTTTGTAATTAATTGGGGGAGTCGAGGGGGTGAATCCTTGTCCGACAAAATCGAGCGGTATGGAATCTTGAAGAGGACCATTCAGAGAATACATTCATAGAAAAAAAAGTTCGAATTTTCAAATTTTTCTGCACTTAGGATAATTCCTTACGTAATAATTGGGGGGGCGTTGGGGGGTGAATTCCTGCCCGACAAAATCGGGCGATATGTGGACCTTGAAGAGGACCATTCGGAGAACACGTTCATAGAAAAAAAAGTTCGAATTTTCAAATTTTTCTGCACTTAGGATAATTCCTTACGTAATAATTGGGGGGCCGTTGGGGGGTGAATTCTTGCCCGACAAAATCGGGCGATATGTGGATCTTGAAGAGGACCATTCAGAGAACACAGTCATAGAAAAAAAAGTTCGAATTTTCAAATATTTCTGCACTTAGGATAATTCCTTACGTAATAATTGGGGGGGGGGCGTTGGGGGGTGAATTCTTGCCCGACAAAATCGGGCGATATGTGGATCTTCAAGAGGACCATTCAGAGAACACATTCATAGAAAAAAAAGTTCGAATTTTCAAATTTTTCTGCACTTAGGACAATTCCTTACGTAATAATTGGGGGGGCGTTAGGGGGTGAATTCTTGCCCGACAAAATCGGGCGATATGTGGAACTTGAAGGAGACCATTCAGAGAACACATTCATAGAAAAAAAAGTTCGAATTTTCAAATTTTTCTGCACTTAGGATAATTCCTTACGTAATAATTGGGGGGGCGTTGGGGGGTGAATTCTTGCCCGACAAAATCGGGCGATATGTGGTTCTTGAAGAGGACCATTCAGAGAACACATTCATAGAAAAAAAAATTCGAATTTTCAAATTTTTCTGCACTTAGGATAATTCCTTACGTAATAATTGGGGGGGCGTTGGGGGGTGAATTCTTGCCCGACAAAATCGGGCGATATGTGGAACTTGAAGGAGACCATTCAGAGAACACATTCATAGAAAAAAAAGTTCGAATTTTCAAATTTTTCTGCACTTAGGATAATTCCTTACGTAATAATTGGGGGGGCGTTGGGGGGTGAATTCTTGCCCGACAAAATCGGGCGATATGTGGATCTTGAAGGGAACCATTCAGAGAACACATTCATAGAAAAAAAAATTCGAATTTTCAAATTTTTCTGCACTTGGGATAATTTCTTACGAAATAATTGGGGGGGGCGTTGGGGGGTGAATTCTTGCCCGACAAAATCGGGCGATATGTGGATCTTGAAAAGGACCATTCAGAGAACACATTCATAGAAAAAAAAGTTCGAATTTTCAAATTTTTCTGCACTTAGGATAATTCCTTACGGAATAATTTGGGGGGGCGTTGGGGGGTGAATTCTTGCCCGACAAAATCGGGCGATATGTGGATCTTGAAGAGGACCATTCAGGGAATACATTTATAGAAAAAAAATTCAATATTCAAATTTTCCTGCATTCAGCATAATTTTTATTGAAAAATGACAAGAGTTCATTTCCTGAAAAATTTAAATTTCTTTGATCTACTCCTCATGTAATCCCACATAATGATAAGACCGGCTGCAGAAGGTAAGTATTCATTTCCATGCACAAAAAAAATCGTTCTTGTATTATAAATTATATCTTGTCTACGCAAACATCCTATCGACGACGCATCCCGTATCCCCGTCCCAGTCTAGATTACGGTCCCTGGCGCGCGCGCCAACTCGTGGCTGGAACTCGTGGCTGCTTTCACACCGGTCGATCAAAGTGCTCCGCCAACTCGATTCAATAGGCTTCCAACACATGGTTTTCCTGCAAAATCGAACAAAATCAGCGATCACCGTTCAAAGATGAACTATAATCGAGGTTGAATCACACGACATTGGAAAACTGTCCGGATCCACATTATGCAACTCGTCCATTGTCGGACGGAAGCAAATTTTTCCTGTGCGTACATTCCGTTGCCGGTTTGAACAGTTGGTGCTGCTGTGGTTTCAGCAAGTGAGCGCACCTGAAGTGGTTATAAAAAAATCGATATTTCCTTCGTGATATCTACATGTGGGGGGCGTTGATTGGAGGTTGTTGTTTAGGTTCTTTATTGCCAAAAACAAACTTCCAATTATGTGAAAATTCCACAACCTTTGTTCTGGGGGAATCTGGGAATCAAATAAGTGGTCTAGAGGTTCTCACACAATGAAGGGTTTCGTAGATAGATCTTTCAGGTTTTAATTCGAAGTTTCGAATCGAACTAAATTAGTTTCAAAATTGAATTTAATAAATCATGAAAAAAATTGTTTTGACTTAATTAACCATCTTTATATTGTACAGAATTAATATTTGGGAAAAGTAGTACTGAATATTGAGGCACGTTATTATTTCGTCAGTTTCTGATGGATTTGATTCTGTCATATGGTGTCCGAAATTTGAGCGTTGTGAAGGAATTGAGATTTTTTTCAAACCCTTCATTTTTTGAAGTATCCTGTTGTAGGGCATGTCAATTAATGAAAAGGATTAACTAAAACTGAACCTTAAACATGAAAAACACATCAGAACCTGCCCGACAGCGCTAAGAAGAGAATAATTACAACTTTAAAACGCTTTTTTTTAATCATGGAGGTTTTTCTGCAGATAACCCTAAAAACTTTCACGTTCTAAGCTATTCAAACAGGTTAACACTTACTATTGAAAATGAAAAACGTTGACCAAATAGTAGTTGAGGTTGTAGAGGGGACATTTTTAGTTTGAGGTGAAAGTAGATTGAATACGTGAATAAAACAAAACAAAACAGATCAATATTTCTACAATTCATGTTCGAAATGGCTGCTGCTTTTTCGTACACTTATTCTCATTCTATTTCTTAGTTAACTTTTCACGATAGAAGTTCTGCAGATTTATACTCAATGCTAATTCTGAAGATCCGATTTTTTTAATGGCGTAAGGCCAAAAAAAATTATTGCTGATAAAATGAGGCGGAACCTGCAAAATTTCGTCGTGAAAAGTAATTTAAGAAAAATAATGACAAATTGTTTAAGAAATAGGGGAGGGCCGGCCATGACGAGCATGAATTATAAGAATATAGCTCTGTTTTTTCTTGTTTTATTTACGTATTTCATCCACTTCCTCCCCAAACTAAAAATGTACCCTCTGCCACCTCAACTGATATTTGGTCAATGTTCTGCCTATTTGAAAGCAAGGTTTATAACTTTTCAAATAGCTGTAGAGGCATAGAAGTTTTTAAAATTTTCTGCAGAATAAGATCCAAGAATTAAAAGAAAATTGCAGCAAAGTTAAAAACAGTTACATACTTAAAATATTCAATGTTAACCGTTGTCTAGCAGACGTTTTTGGCTGTTTGTAGTAGGTTCAGTTTTTGTTTATCTTTTTTATTAACTGACATGCCCTCTCTTATCTGACAGAAATGAATAAAAAATTTAAAAAAATGAGGAATTTTCGAAGTTTAATATCTTCATCACGGTTAAGTTTCGGACACCTCATTATAAAATAAAATTAATCAGAAATGACCTTAATAATAACTTCCTTACTTAATATTCAGTGCGACTTCTTTTCTTAATATGTACACCCTATGGGCATAAGACAAGTTTACGACAATATAAAAGTGAAAAAAAAATTTGCAGCATTTTACCAATGATATCGCCCGTCACTGGCTCGACCTGTGCTATTTGTTGTCTAGCCAAAAACTTCGCAAATGTTATCTAACAACCAGCATATATTATTCTACTAGTAAAGTGACGGTCAACTATTTTTCATATTGGCGCCGTTAAAAACATTGAAACTCATTCAAAAGAACAATTTTTAAAAATTTTACTGGATAACATAGAAACTAAAGACGCTTTGTGAATCAATTACTGCTTCATTTAATAAGCTTCAAAACGGTACTATCATGTTTTAAAAGTATTTCTTGTTGCATGATGACTTATCACCTCAAATAAGCCAAAATTTTTGTCTCTGAGGGATATGGGATGCTGATGTTGCATGCATGAAAAATGGTATTCATTTCGATGCTTAGTATTCAGAATTTATCTATGTTTCAAAAATGTTTTCGGTGTGGCCTCCAGATATGCAACAAATTTTCAGTTTGTTCTTTTCTTGCAAAAGTACATTTAGACGTTAACAGCTGGGTTTTTTTAGCAGATATTGCAAACTAAGTATCATCTGCGAACATAACAATCAATTCAGCTATGATCAGGAGGGTCATTGATAAAAAGGAGAAAGATGAGAGGGCCAAGCACTGATCTTCGTGGGGCTCCAAGAACGATATTAAAATGATTCAAAGAACAATAAACGTTTTTCACATGCATATAACGAAACTGAGATCGAATACTTTTGAAGATTAAACAAAAAATTTGGATTATTCCTACACAACAAACATAGTTTCAGTTTGTGTTCAAGTGCTGTAATTTTCTCGCCGCCCCCGTACCATCTAATTAAAACAACATCAAGTCATCACGTATTCTTGCCGCGAGGGATCTCGAAGGTGATTCAGCCGATGGATAGGCGAGACGCGGAAATGTTTTTCTTCACGATATTTTCAAACGCCCGAGCGATGTTTTCGTCAAATTCGTTTCCTAATTCGTATGCGTTTACGGAAAGCCGTGCAGAAAAATACTTCGGCGGTATTCGGGTATCTTCTTTGGGGATTTTGCCTCAGATGACGGCAATTCGGGGGAACCGATACGTTCGGTATTGAAAAAAAACGCGTTTTGAACTAGTTTACTGAAAGTGGAATGCGGAAAGGTATTCGTATGGCGTCTTGAGCTGGTATTTCCAACCAAGACGTTCAGGGGAAGAAGTATCTTGAAATCCTACATTCAAAACTCCGTTCGCTGGTGATTTTCCACAGAAGGAGTTGATTTATTCTCTAATTGCAGTTGTCTGGAGTCTAGAGGACCAACCGACTTTTTACCCGATAAAATTATTTCGTTACATGCAACCAGTGGATTGTACTCGGGGGAGTCCAATGAAAATTGACTCCATAATCGTTTTTCTACCTTTGTTCATCATAATTTGAAAGAATTCTTTTTGGGGGAACATAAGCAATTTAATTTTCAATTTATTACAGACATTTGTATGTGCATATGTGCCAAAATCACGCCAACTTGAAGAAATAGTGAAACGAATTCAGAATGCCTGCAAACGCGAAGAAATCTGAAATTCCAGAATGTAATACTATTGAGTCGACTGGTAATGTTGAGACCCTCAACTTCTATTTGTAAATTAACCGTGAAAACTAAACAAGAGTTTTTTTTTTGTCATGACTTCTGGGTTTCTGTGAAACCCCTCAGAAGCTATTACTAACTAATCGTTACTGTGTCCCAACGCCACCTTAGGACATCACCGTTAGTATTTTACCCAACAGTGAATGGTTCGCCGAGTTTTCAATACCTGAAATTCATTTTCCTGTGAATGATATAAGTGCAGTTTCCGAGAATATTCTAAAGGTTATACAGGCCCTTAACTGCAATCTTGCATTTCTATTCGATGAAGGTGGAATTGAATCTCGATCCAGAATAATGCTGGATTTTTTTTCAGAAATCCATCATATGAGATTCCTAATTGGAAAGTGTAAATTTTTCCCAATCCTTGCTTCTTCTTTTTAATGTATTTTATCGTGCCAATTTCATTTCTGATACCTCTTCTAATTATATCCAACTATCCTTACATATATATTAAAGGAATATTATATTCTTCATTTCCTTGAATTCTTTATCTAGTTATTCTATTATTCAATAATCCACTGAACTGAAATGTTCTTGAAAGCCCTATAATATTCTGTATTTGATGATCTCAACGTTCTATCATCACGTTTATTACCTACAATCTAAATTATTGTATGAAGTATAGTCCGTTAATATTATTTTCATCGTTGGCGGCTGCGAAAAATAAAAATAGTATTGATAATATCCCATCAGTAACTTTTGAGTTGCAGAATTCAGGTTGGTGTTGATGAAAAAACACTGAGCTATGATGTTTCCGAAATTTGATTATCAGACGTTTGAATTCAGCAAATTAGTTCTGTTTGTATATTATGCTCTTAGATGAATAAACGAATTAATTCTGGATTTGAGCATTTCTTCAGTCATGTGTTATTAAAAATGGGGAGAATTGATTAGCAGATGAAGTGAATGAATCACAAAGAAATTCATCTGACCAAACTGAAAAGGATGTATTAAGCTCGATCATATTTTCAATATTCTTTATGAGTGAATGTTATTCTTAACTGAGAGGCTGAAAGCTAATTGCATTTCACTCTGTATCTTTCATGCGAATGCTAAATTATATTCGACCCATCAAAAATTAATTGAAATTGTATTTTTCCACTTTGGTAAAAAGTGTCATTTCGAGATCGGACAATTATAACTAATTCCTAATTATGAAAATTGTCTGTAGAAAAACTTGAGCACACTCCTCTGAAATTTCATTTACTAAGCATTTGCATTCATTTGAGAAAATAACTATTATTGTCAAGCTCAACAATTTCAAATTTATTTGCCTCATGAAAAGAATAATGAATACCTTTCTAGGTAATATTTAAAGATTTGTGTAATGGTCCCATATACATTTTTAGTTACTTTTTGTAACAAGAAGTTTCAGTATTTCACTTCTGGTTTTCACGTATGGTAATTTTCATAATATTCCAATTCATCATATTTATTAAAAATTAAGCTCTAAGTCGTTTAGTATAGTGAACTTCCGCTTTTTCAGATATTGAATTGAAACCACATCAGAATGTGCTCTTTACAATAATTCAATTCTGGAATTTTCCAAGAAACTTCGTTGATCACGAAGTATTGCGATCTCCATACATTCTGAAGCATTCGAATCCGTCATTTTCAATGCAAATTCCTGCTTTGTCAGCACGGAACTGCTGATTGGAGTCGATCTTATCGAAGATTTTATTTTGACGGTAATGATAGTAACTGTATGAATAATGAACGGTCTACATTACAAAACACAAGACATGAATGGGGAGTGTCAACAGACTAAATAAAATTATGTACAATGACCTAACAATGATACATTTAATTAATAACGTAAATAATTGCGATATTCAAAATAAACAGATCTAAATAGTTGATTTTCTCATGGAATTCCTATTCAGTGAATACGAGCAGATACCGCAAAATGCTGTTACAAACGAGATAATGAAAACCTGAATAAGTGGTTCAATCAGCTCCAAACTCACAAGTCCTCAAATGATGTGATTAAAGCTGTCTTAATTTTTTTTCGCGCCATAAAAACAATCACGATACACTTCGGTTCAGCTTATCTGTCATCTTTAACAACCCATTCGCAACTGTAATTGTGTGATTTCTCGTAAGAATTATTCCACGTTTAATGGGGAATATTTTATTCAACGAACCTCGACCAAATGGTCGCGTTTTTTGCAGAAAGAAGTTGAATATGAATATGGTTATCGAGGTGCTTGATCTTTTTACATTAGAGCCTCGTCAATCCGAACAACCAGGAGAAAACCCCTAACGGAGCATACGGATTAGAGTCAGTAGAAAAGAAAAATAGTATTTCTTGAGAAAAAGAAAATGATGAAGTCATATTTGGAACACAAAATAGACGTTTACTTATCTAATTTAGTCTAGCGGAATAAAATACTGCGTCCCTCGAATTACTTAAGGTTAATTACTTTTAAGTTTTCCGTCAACCTGGACCTTTCTTTGTTCAAACCACAGATGAATTTTCTGTTTTTTTTGTATTTCAATAAGTTATTGCCAATTTCTAAAAACATACTTATATTAATGAGTACCAGACAGACATTCCATTTTTTAAATGGAGCACAAATGGGCACAAATTTCAGCTGTGGGCGAGGAAGTGAGTGTAAGAAAGCATGAGGGTTGGGATTTTCTTCTGCAACGAGTATTAGACGATATTTTCTCTATTTCAGTCAAGTTTTGTGAAATACTCCCGAAATTCAAATAAGAATTCAGATTATACATCCTAGTGACTTTTGTATTGTATCTTGGCAATTGGTGTGACTTACGAAATTTGACAGATTGAAGAATTTGAATTGATTTGATTTGAAAATTGATAATAGGATCGGAGATCAGTACTGAAATAGAGAAAATATCGTCTAATACTCGTAGCAGAAGGCAATTCCAACAATTCGTATTGGAATAGGAACCCATTCTGCAACTTGTTTTAGATTATACTATTAAGCGATAGGTATTGTCACTATTATAAACGAAGTGTCTTCTATAAACCGCTTAAAATGTTGTAGTCACATCATAACAATTGTTTATCGTCCATGTACTTGAAAATACAATGTGAAACTGATGAGGTTGAAATATTGACTAGTATGAATATATTTAGTTACTGCTTTTGGTTAAGGTAAAATTGGGGTATATCTACTTAGATAAATAAATTAAAATAATTCAATAAGTTTGTGAAAAATTTCAGTAAAACTTACAACTCACAAACCAAAATTGTTCAATGGACGATTTGCAATTTCAATATTCGTATTTATTAAAAAAAAACTCATGATAATTTTCTTTTATTTCTCGTAAAAGAACAGAAAGGCTTTCTTAGGAGAATAAGGTATGGATTCCTATATTGAACCTCATATTTAATTCGAAATTGTGTTCTGGGAAAGCAAGTATTTTCGATAAGTATGAATTCTTTCCGTTTTCACGATCGACTTTGAATTTCAATCGTACAAATTTTCGCGAAATAAGCTGAACACAGGGTCTCCATCAATTATTGTAACATCATAATGAGCTTTGATGTTTTTTATTTCGTCGTTTTTTATGTAGACTTTTCACATTAACAATTAGGTATACCTAGAAATATATCATGAAACAACCTGTTAACAGCTACAAATTGAAAAAAATTCTCCTGATACCTAATACAGACCAACAATAAATCTAACTGGGATGAATTCTTAAGATCCTGTAGGGAATTGAAGATATTGTTCTCCTCATTAAAGCCAAAATATTGTGTAGAAATGGATACCTTTAATATTCACACAGAAATGACCAGTACCTCCTTCATTTCCTCGAAAAATAAACACGAAATTTCATAAAAAATATTTCTAAATACTGAATACATTAAGACTGATTATATCCCCAGATATGTCTCAAAAACATATTTATAATCGGAGCACAAAACAACAACAAAAAAGAAAACCGCAACATCTTTTCACCTACCGTCATAACTTGTCATTAATCTCTCTTAATTTTTTTCGTTCGGTAATTACTCGCGCACACACTATATATCGCTACACAACAAGTGATCTCGGTGCAAACGCGAATCTAACGGAATATCGACAAAAAACTCGGGAGGCTAAACGCACTTGTCATTGACGGGACGAAACGTCGTCTTCATCGGCAGGCATTGTTTTGGTTTTCGACCACACACCGGTCCGAAACAAAACATATCGCCACCGCGGCCAACCACGATATGCGCGCCGAGCCGATTGTGGTTTGTCCGTATATTTTCATGATTCTGCAATCTGCACGTTCCTCGTTGTCCGCTTCCGCAGGTGTACCGGGGCTGTCGAATTTTTGGTTGGTCGAGATGGTACGACAATTTTTGGTACCCACGTATTTGCGTGAAGTATTGCCAATTTTGCCGGTCAGATTTTCGGAAAAAATCAACAAGTAATCCCCCATATGGAGAAAATATGAAAATTCAGTAGATTGTAGGAAAATCAGCATACCTGGCAACAGTGTGTATGAAGTTGCCCCAGCTCTTCTGGATTTTCGAAAAAAAGTTGTTGTGCTGAATTGTGCTAGGTTTTTACTGCTTCATGTCGTTGAAAATTTTCAACGGTTCTGAAGATATTCCATAAATTGTTTCGAACGAACCTATCTTTCCTATACTACATTTTGTAAATCCTATGGAATGGAAAAAAAAAAAATTGACGGCACAAAGCTGCCCTATTTAGCACAACGAAAATTTTCTCGAAAATCCAGGAGTGCTAGGCCAAGTTCACACATTCCGTTGCCTGGTATGTTGATTTTCCAGCAATATACTGCTTTTTCTTATTATCCCCATTCGAGGAGAAATATGTTGATTTTTCAAATATATTGCTGGTTTTTTTGGGTTAGGGAACGTAGGAGAATTAAAAAACCACTTTATATGAAGGCCAACGTGATGATGCAAAAATAAATTTGCGAAACGTTGGCCTTCACATGAAGTGGTTTCTTAATTCTCCTACGTTCCATAACCCAAAATAACCAAAATTCAAATAAATGTTGATTTTTCCCGAAAATCGGTTCATATAATTATATAAAACAATTTTCGTCCAAAAATAAGAAAGTGCTGGTGTAACCTTTTCCTAATTTCTTTATTTTTTCGGTGATTAACGGAATACTCGTGAAAATTACAACGGCACAATTTTGCCTTCGAGTAGCACAATTTTTCAACATATTTCTTCAAAAAAAGAAAAGTGCTGGGCTGTTATTTCTTTTTTTTATTTTCCGGAAAATCCGAAGAATTTTCGTGGAAATATCTACGGTATTAGACTGCACAAATATGACACAAATTTACAAATTTTTTCATTCATTTGTGAGAAGAAAAAACGGAAGTGCTGGGTTAATTTTTTTTCGGATTCGGGAAAATTTCGAATTTCGAGAAAATTGGAAGGGCACAACTCACAAGATATGTAGCACATTTTTTTCCCATTGGAAGTCAATTTTTCGAAAAGTGCTGGGCTGGCCCATTATGTCGGTTTTTGAAATATCTAGAACCACATGGAATTCAACGGTACAAACCTAGTACAATTCAGGACAACTATTTTTTTTAATTTCAAAATGCTGTGCGAACCGATCCGAAGGACCAAAAATTTCGATTGATTAACTGTCTACTTAAGCTATCTGGAGAATGTTTTCCGAGATTATTATTATTATTATATTATTTAATTTTCCTAGTTACAAATTTTTTAAATTCATCAGGAGTTTCACCTCTGCTCACAAAAACACACAAAGACCTTTGCCGATCCAACTTTTGTTTATCCTTTTGTTCCAAAACGTTTGAGTAATTTTCTTAATTCTAATTTTGTTTCTCATATCGAATCTTCTTTTCACACAACCGAAGAAGTATTGCACATCACCCTCGCATGTTTTCAGTTATGGAAATCACAACTTTTCAGCACCACCCTTTCTTAGTCTACTGCTCATTAGACAAGATCGTAATATTATATTTGATATTTACCAGAAACCAACGACCTCTGGAAGAATAATCAATTACATATCACTCCACGAATTTAAATACAAGATATCAAAAGTAAAAAAAAAATTAAACAAAATATCTTGAAGCTCAGTCATCCATCTCAAGTTCCACGAGAAAAATTTCGATCTCTTCACTAAGATGTGACATGACAACGGTCACCCCAAAACATTGGACAATTATATATTTTTTTCATCGCCCAATAGCAATCCAGTGAATGCCCCAGAAAACAATGACACCTCAGAAATAAAAAAAACATTCAAGCTTATTTTTGTTCCAATTCTAACGAAACATTTCATCAATGCTTTATCAGACAAGACAAATCGTATTTTGTATTACAGAAAAACAATCAAGTGCTTATTTTCTAGGATAAAAAACTACACCCCAAAATTTTTGCAGTCTAATTTAATTTACAAAGTGAATTGCAAGGGTTGTCAGTCATCTTATGTGGGTCAAACTAAACAATACCTGAAAAGTAGAATGAAACATGAAAATGATTGTAAGAATGGTAAATTTTTAGGGGTCTATCTTTCCATCAGAGATACTGGTCATTATTTCAATTTCGAAGAACCTGAGATATTATCTAGAGAAAACAACGTTGACAAAATACTTTTCAAGGAAATGATATATATCAAAAAAACAAGAAACAATGTCAATTTTCAATCCGACACTTCCACCCTCGATAATATATACATAAATCTTATTAACAAGTAGGTAGTTGAAAAATTCCCTAGTTTGTGTATCTTCGGTTTTTGTTTCAGTCGACCATCCATATGTCGGAATGTTATCAGAAATTCGCTCACTTTCCATCATTTCGAGTTATTACAGTATGAATCGCTTGTCGAAACCAGGAAAATCTGTCAAGTAATCACAAAGTGAACCCTCTGAGCACATATTTATTTTTTATATCACTGATTTTTGACAATTAATCCCTTGAAGAATATAGGAAGAATGTGGAATTGATATTCCATATGTACTGACAACCCTTTAGCCCATTTCACTCGAATAAGAAATAAATATTTTCGTTCTCGTATTTTTTTTCTCTAATTCTGTGTCAAATCCGTACATTCTCCCACATCATGCTAGAATATTTCTTTCTAGCAGGGTTTTCATGGTAATATTTATCGATTGCATATTGGGCCTCCTGCCACGGATTAATTTACTATCTGCCAAATTTATGAAAGAGAAAACAGTTCTGCCAATCAATAATTTTCAATGAAAAAATCACTTAACGATATTCATGAAAATATTTCAGGAATTTCGATAAAAATTCAACAAATAAGAAAAAATAATGTATGAAACTCGTACAGAAGGCTCATTCTAACATTCGTTCATTCAAAAACTCGCCACTTCGTGGCTCGTTTTTGAATTTTGAACTCTTCTAAGAATAATCAATGCCTTCTGCCTTGTATCATAAATCACTACTTTTCAATGAAAACAAAAGTTGTCGCGTTTCCTCCTGTTATTTTCTATTCTGAATCAGATGATTGTACCGTTCATTACAGTGTTCTTCACTCGAAAACATCGAAATTCATGGCAGGACATCGATTACTTCCGATATTTCGGGTACAGTTAAAGGCAATATTACAAGAGTAGACATTGTCAGCTAGATTTGAATCATTCAAATTTAAATCACGATCTACGTCATTGACGAACAGGTTGTCGTACACATACACACGAAGAACGTCAACCATAATGACGAACTACAATTAAAAAATCAGAATATCCGATTAGTTCGGGCTGTAGGGAACTTCTACGAAATCGTAATTTGCGTTAAAAGGTCGCTTGTCAAGTGTCCATGAGCATACGAGGTGTTTCTCGATTAAGAGCGGAAAAATTTTATATACAGGGTGTTTCTAAATTAGGTGTCAAGATATTAGGGTCGTATTTTTCAGGTAGAAAAAGGATGGTTTCATCCATAACCACGTGCTCGCTGAAGGTTCTTTACTAAAGTGCGTTAAAGTTACCTTTTTTCATTGATCTTTAGTTTATAGGATATTAACACCAAATTTCAAGCATATGTCGAAAGGCATCTGTATCGTCGTCGCCTATTTTCTTGGACATGGCTTGGAATTTAAAACGGCTGTGGTTATTGTAAACAACACAAATAGTGCTGGTTTGTTCTGAGTAGATACGCATTTACTACAAAAATTTCAAACTTTACGATAGAGCTGTCAGTTGCCAGATTGCAACACTTAGATTGTCCAATGTATGATTAAATTTTTGAAGAGAAAAAAACGAAGGGTTAACAATTTTTTTCATTAAATTTGTAAATAATGTGTTTGTCCACCGCGGTTATATGTACACTTCCCAACACGTCTCGGCATTGATGCAAGAAGATAGTCTAGTTCGTCTTGAGGTATACTACTACTGCAAAAGATGACTACAATATTGGAGTAACAAAAAAAGTTCATATGAAAAAAAACTCACGATTGTTTTTCCAAATTTTACTCCCCACTATACTATCTATGTTTTACCAGAAAAAATTTAAAATTCAAACAGCTCCTTCTGGGTGTTTCTGGCAGTTTCTTTGTCAGTTGGTAGAGAGTTATCGAAACACAAATACAGGCCTGACTTTATTAAAGGATCCTGTAATAAAAGATGCCTTAACGTTGGTCGAATATTTGAGCTATCGCAACGATTTGTATCTTGACAACTTTATTATGACAGTTGTGAGAAGCTGTTTAACCTAGAAGATTGCGAGAACTGTCAAAATAAGGGATCTTTTATTTAAATACGGCTGTCCTTTATTTAAGTTAAGTACAGGAGGCCCGTATTTTATTACAGGCCGCCTTAAAATCTTTTGCGAATGCGCATGAGTAAATGTCAAAATAAGGGAAACTTTATTTAAGTTAGGCCTCTATTTGCGTTTCGTATTCTCGTATTATCCGTACTTTGTGATCATAACTTGAAGCATTCTTTCTTAGTTTATTTTGAGTTACTTTTTTCCAAATACCGTAGAGACTCGATAATCCGGATATCTTACTAGTCCGGATTGACGTCAAGATTGAATTAGATTGTATTATGAATTTGATATCCTTGCATAAGTGGTTATCGGTTCTAACTTGTCTCAACCTGACTTCTTAACGGAAAATCATTTGTATTCTTATTTTGGTCGGACGTGTTTTGGTTTATAATTGTGCACAATGGTAAAGTGTCTTATTTTTTTTTATAATTAAGCACTCTTCTACTCTGAAAATCAAAAAACAACGTTAAATTCTGATTATTTGAAATAACATATTTGCTTTGTGATTTCGAGAATAAATCCTATATTTATTTTAACCATTTTTCAAATTGTATCCCCACTAAATTGACGCTATATTCCGGATTTCTTATTAATCCGGATTAGTCCTAGCATTAATTGATCCGGATTATCGAGTCTCTACTGTATTTTAAATTCAACGGAATTTATTTTGACACTTCGGTGTTCATTTCAATTTCATTACTCATTACTCTGAGTCTATTTTATGCAAAATAATTGTTATGTTTTATGTGTTTTGTGATCGATCCGTTGATTTATTTCAACCTGAAGAAACCCGATTCGATGCCGCATCAAATTGAAATTCCGATTACTTTCATCTCCGACCGGCGAGTAATTAATTCAAATTAATCGTGAATAATTTTGCCGCCACAATGTCAGTCCGATGGCGTTCCCTGGAGGAGCTGTGTTTTCGGTCAGAATTTCTGGTGCGGCAGTCCCTCGTTCTTCTCTGGTCTGCAAGATGCGGATCGGACTGGGAGGTACCTAGATCTAGTCGTCCTTGACGAAAAAGTCATCCGAGATGAGCTGTCAGAGGCGTAAATTATTTAGTAATTTTTTTTCTTCCCTGTATGGTAATTTCGGTTTTGGAGAGTCGGTCTAGAATGGGTGTACAGGGAGCGTAGGGAAATTGTCACATTTTTAAGATGAATAACATAAACGTCATAAGGAATAATATGAGTACGTCAATATAATCACATATACTTCGATATGATCATAAGGAATGTTAATTTAGCAGTTTAGAAAAGCAGCGAAACTTGAGGATTATTCTGTGGATAGACTCCTGACAGTAACACAACTTAAACCAGTTCTAGCCGCCGGTTAGAAAACAGCAGTAATTTTTTATCTGATCAATTTTTTGAGGAGCGATTATCTGAAGAATTATAATTTTTTTTAATTGATTTTGACACATTTACTTTCGGAAGAAATGACCTAGAGCGTTAAAATTCTCAGGGTTTATTCGTTCGTATTTCTTTTGACCCCAGAAATCTTCCTTCAAAGGATATATGTACAAATCAAAGACTCACCCTGTACAGCCATTTGATATTTTCTCGATAATTCGAAAAATTCAAGTTGGATAGTCTTGACGAATCGTATTTAGTTGTAAAGCAACTACCTACACGAAATGTGTGTTCACGATGTTTGAAAAATGCTTTTTTTTTGTGAAATACTGTCCAGGTTCTTGCTGCAAAATTTTATCATTACGTATTGCAAGCATAAAAAAATTATTTCCTAAATTCGTTGTCCCGAAATATATGGTCCGTATACTTTTGTACAATGTGAATGTTCATAAGGTTCCTTCCCATGATTCGCTTTTAGTATAGGAATTAGAAATGTATACAGGGTTGGCACATATAAATTTTGGAACCGAGTGAATATCTTCAAAACTCAAGAGGTGATATCATACCCTCATCCCTTTCAATATTTCTCGTATACTTTTTCATATTTCTGAAGACCTCTTCATCTTCAATACGTTGTTCTGAACAGAGATCAAACCACGAAGAATTGAATCACGTATTCAATGGCAAAATAATGATGACACCATGCGTAGGGACATATTGTTCTCCGATTCAGCCTACTTAATACTCAATAATTCAAATTTCACATACAAACTATATCTTTCATGATATCTGAATGAATCTGAGGGCGATGTATGATGTATGATATATTTCTGAAACGGGAAAAAATGGCGATTCTTTCTGAGCCAATTCAAACTATTGTTTCCATAAAAGAAAACACAACTTAATGTTATAGCTCAGCAAGGAAAGCTCTTGGGAAAAAACAAAGTAGGCTACTGGAATGCTATCAAAAAAGGGCCTGTATAAATGTTTTCATTTCAACATCCTAGCACAAACAGAAACGGAGATGAGGGCGAAAGTTGAAATCGCCCAAATTTAAATTTTTGCCTATAACTCGAAAACAAAAGAAGAAAGCGGAATTCAGTTGATGGCATTATCAGTTTCTCTAAAAAAGACCACGGTAACGTGTCATTCATTTTCCTCTATCTCTAACGGTTAGAAAGTTGTAGTTCATGTATCACCAATTTTGCCCACCCTGTACGACATCTTAGATTTATCGTCCTTTTCGTTTCAAAGATATTGTGGTACTTGGTAACATACTTTATCCCAAGCCACTATAAGAATCTATCATCATTTATGCACGCATTTATTATTTCCTTATTTTTTTTTTCGTTACTCAAGCAAATTTCACATTCAAAATATCCAGAAAGAATCTCGGACAAAAAATGCGGCCAATCTTGTTGAAATAGATTTTCTATCTTTCAAAGTCACGTTCCGTTCATATATGTGTAAACGGTTCAGTTTGAGGAAAACCACTACTCACTTTTTTCTCTCTCAATTAATTCTTGAGTCAACCACTATAATAGACACTCTGTATTCGACTTGAATCAGTTAACGAACAACCATAGAAATCGTCACAAAACAGGACCATGTAGGGCCTTTACTTGCATACCGAATTTGGGTTTCACGCTGATTCTGTTCCTGACTTTTATAGTGTCCAGCATTTTGTTCTTAAATAAAAATTTCCGGTCCGGTGTTGAATCATCCTGCATGATTTCATCTTTGTGTTCTTCTCAAGTAGAAAAAAATTAATAGATAAGTTAAAGATGCCAGGGGAACCCCAGACTCGGTATTAATCGATTCACCAGTTTCGAAGCTCTCGGGATTTTTCTAATGGTACATATCTGACTATAACTAATGCGACAACTTCTGAACTGATAATGCAACACTATGGAACTCGATATCGCATTAAATGAATCCTGATACTTTTGATATAGCAGTACGACAAAAAAATGAGATCATAAAAAGACAACTGCGGATATCATTCCTTGCAAAGGCGCCTGTTTTTTTTATTTCTGGAATATTTTTTTTTGCAATTTTTCTAATAGTACACTGTGTTCCAAATTGGGTGAGACTGCACTGTATCTCAGCTATTATTGAAGATAAAAACATGCAATTTTCGCGACCCTGTGTCACTTTTTTATAAAACTTTTAAATCCACAAACAGAAATATTCCAACTATTTTTGTTTCTGAAATACAGGGCGAAAACGAAAATGTGCCCTTTTTGGAAATGTTATTATTTCTCGGTTCCTGTATAAGATAGAGAAAAAATGAAAACTGCTTTTAATAGTTATTTTCACGTAGAAGTCAGTAGCATAGTTGAAAAAAAATTTCAGAGCACTGTTTTTGAGATTGAGCACAAACTTTTTAATTTTCAAATGGAACACCCTGTGTATTTAAACGTCAAATTTTTGCAATAATTTTTCTGAATACATTGATGTACCATAACCTAACTTTTAATAAATTTTAGCTTCAAAAATCAGAAGAATCCGTATTATGTTTGTTTTTTTTTTTTAATGTAAGACCATGGATTCTTTCCCACATTCATTTAATTATTACTTTTTTGAAATGCCATGTGACTCAAACCTAGTGATTTTATTATATTTAAACATAAACTCAAAATATCACTCTTCAACATGAACTTGAAAATGTTGAAAACGAAACAAATTTTACTTTAATATTGAGATTTTTTGATGCATGTTCAACTTTTATGTATCTGTGGAGAAATTCTATTGAAAATTACTATTGAAAAAAAAACAAACATATATATGGATTTTTCTGATTTCTAAAATTCACCAAAGGTTCGGTTATGATACATCAATGTATTCAGAAAAACAATTGCAAACATTTGACGCTGAATATACAGTGTGTTCCATTCGAAAATTGAAAAGTTTGTGCTCTATCTCGAGAACGGTACTCTGATTTTTTTTTTTTACGCCACTGGCTTCTACACTGAGAGAAATAAATTTGTTTTTATCAATAAAGTATTTATTTCGAGATTATTCATTAACAGACAAATCCACTTATTAATCTTTAATTTATTTATTAACTAACAGATCTTGCCTCTGAAAGATTTCATTCATATAGAACGAAATATTTATTTACACGGTATTTGTTAATATTTAATATATTTGGGTATGATGTATTTCATTTAAACTGCAGTTCTCTTCAAATATAATATATATTAAATGAAAACATATGTTCATTTGGTAATAAACGAACGTTTGGTTTCTATTACTAAATGATTCTAAACTTCCACCACTCCACGATATGTTCACTCAAAATATAGGATTTATTAACAATGAACAAACCGCATTTGACATGTTTCAGTCATCTTGGCTAGTTAACATTGTTCGGTGGTAAAAGGTAAAAATCGAATAATCGATGACCACCGATAGCGAATGAGTTCCCCTTCCAACCCCAACTCCCCAAAGAATTCTTCACGAGCGTCATAGTTCATGAAGAATTAAAACTAACAAACTAACATCGAATTCTGGGAGATTCGCCAACCGAAGATCAGATGAAACCTTCAACCTTCCCAATAGCACAGTGGTTGGCGCATTGGACCAGTATTTCGAGGGTCGCAGGTTCAAATCCTGCCCGTGCTAGTCATTATTCCAGAATTCAAATCCGTCTGCAAGCCATTAATTTTCAATTTTGCTATATAATTTTCAGACGTTAACATTTATTCATAATTCATGCAGTTTGTTAATTATTACTAAATATATTTATTTCAGTCTAATGCGTCTTTATTCGGTATTTTTGAACGTTATTATTCATAAATAAATGCGATATAATATTGAGTGAAGGTGATTTGCGAAAACTTAAATAAATTCTTTATTTCCATGAAAGAAATATTGATTTGTCCATTTGACCAATAAATGATTTATTAACTATAACGCATGATCGATAATATCAAGTGAATACTTCTCTCAGTGTACGTAAAAATACCTATTAAAAGCAGTTTTCATTTTCCTTCTATCTCATACTGGGCTCGAGAAATAATATCATCTCCGAAAATGCACATTTTTCGTTTTCGCCCTGTATTTCAGAAACAAAAGTAGTTAGAATAATTCTGTTTGTGGATTTAAAAGCTTTACAAAATGTGACAAAGGGTCTCACCCAATTTGGGACACAGTGTATATATGTGTATTCCGATTTCATAGGCCGAATATAAATAACAATAATTATTGGGATGCACCTTTTTGCTTGATAAAAACACAATTCTTGTTTTTACTTTTTATCGCATATTAAATGTTATTTCAATTTTTATCGATAACTTTCGTGATGAATGCAACAATTTGAATGGAAATAAATTCAGAATTAGATATCCGATTATATCAGGAACGAAAGTATCTTTCTAACATGCATCTATTCACTTTTTCTTGAAAAATATCGTAAAATCATACGCACATAACAAAAATTGATGAAAGCAGAAGAAAATATTATTCAAATAAATAGTGAAAAATAGGGGACCCAGATGGGAACCTTGAGGTACCCCAGAAATATGTGAAAAAATCTAGAATTCTGTCTTCCAACACAAACAAATTGTGATATTTTTTAAATGTAGCTACCACCCTGAGTAAGCCTACGCAATAGCCCAGAGTGATCAATTTTATTAATGCTCTGTTAAAGTCAGTGAAGACTTCATCGACCTGATCATTAGATTCGAGTCCCTTATGCGGGGTGTCAAGAAAACAACAGATTAGTTCCAAGATAGCCCTTGATGAACTACTGATTTTCTATTATCAGATGATTGACCTTAAATTTGTAAGCAAAATAAGTGTAAATAAAATTTAACTTCAACAACCTGTAACTTCGTTAATAATCAATTTTCGAAAATATTTTATAGGGAAAGGTACCATTTATTTTCGGTTAGATATCACCCCTGAATATTTTTGCTCATCAATACTAGTATGCATAATCACGGCAAAGTTACAAGCATATTTCTCCAATGGCGTTAAAATATTATTTTGACTATTTTTTGAGATGCGTGGGTTTCATTCTAGGCCTTCGTATACAATTTCATAGAGTTCGAGTCCATCATTGGGGATGATAATTTATTTTAATAATTGTTATGCAATTAGAAGATTAATTCATTCAATGAACTTTTTTGCCGGTTCCAATTGTGCATGAGGAAATGAATAATATTATTATTATGAATCAGTCCTTTCCTAGTCCAAGAGGATGGACAAATTTAAATGAGGTCCCTCAATGCCACACCAGTCCCTGGTGGTCTTCACATCAACCAAGTGATGGCTGCAGGCCCAAGAAGACTTAGGGTCAGTTTCATAATGAACCCCTAAAGTACACTTTAGTTTATGTGCACTTTAAGCTAAAGCTTAAAAGTCCACCCAATTTCATAATGAAATTAGATGGGACTTTACGTAAAGGAGACTTGAAATGTTGTATGTTGGCATAACTGAAATCGTTTCATTTGACCTAAAATAGATATTTGCAGTTGGCACGAAATCGTTAAGGAAAACATTCAAGAGATTTTCAATGATTCAATTTTCAATTTAACTACAGCCATCTTAAAATTGAAGGAGGTTATGTTATTTTCATGTCCTGTGGATATAACGTTCAGGTTCAAATTTAAAATATACACCTAGAAATTTGGGAGAAAAGACCAATCCCAAACTGAATATTACAAAAAAAAAATTGAATTGATGATTGCGGCTGACAAAAGGGCAATAAGGGAGCATTGCCTCAGATTAAAATCATTGAATAAACAAAATCTTTGAATAAGCATTTATTTTCACCAATTACATTAGCTTGATATAGCAAAATGACCTGTTATGATTGAATTTCTGTTCCCATTAATAGCATCAGCAAAAATTTTTTGATTATCACCTAATTCCTTTTCAAATTTATTGATAGGAAACATGCCATTCATATCAATTGCAACACTGAAGTTGCAACCATAATGAGCCGTATGGCGTTAATAATTGTACTCTCATTCCAAATTTCGAAATTGGAAATCTACGTTTTCATACTCCGCATTCTCATTCCACTTGTAAAAGTTGATTCCGAAATAAAACACAACATAACTAACCTCAAATGAGTTGACAGTTTGGACACGAGAGGTTAGGAATTCAGGGCTGAAGGATACTTTAGCTGCTAAATTCCCGAGATTGGGCCTTTAAATATAAAGTGGCTTTAAGAACCTGAAATGTGTTATGAAACTGAAATGTTTAACTTAAAGGAGCTTTTAAATTAAAGGCACTTTTAAATTATGAAACTGGCCCTTAGACGTATTGGTTGAATAACAAAGGACTTAAAGTAGGCCATTGAAAGCTAAATTTTCCGATCAGAATCCGATCGAGGAAGATCTTGGGACTTTCGAACTATTCAGGGTCGCACGATATCGGAAATAGGTCGATCGTCCCATTACCGTCCTGGCACACCATAAAAAACTCAACTCCCGAGTGGATCCATATCTCTCGTTATTATCAATTACTCACTCTCGATGTAATAACGATGATATTTCGGCAAAACAACATTTTCATCGTCGGCGGATTCAAAGGTGAAATGGCGCTCTTATCTTTGCGCGAGGCACGAAAACATCGCTATCGACGGGCGCAATAACGACGTCGCGACGACATAAAAGCGAAAACCTCCATCGGAAGGATACGTATGATTTCCGCGGTTCAAGTACGTTCCGCCAGTTTTCCACCGTTTGGGATGAAAACGAGATCGTTTCTTGGAAAACAACGAGCCTCGATCGTACAACGCTTATCTTGCGAGGTCACCTTTATGCCTTCTTCATAATTTCGTTTCTCACATACAGCGATGGACAGTTAAACTATCAAATTTATGACGAAAAAATACACTGCACAAAAAAATTAACACACATTCTGAATTTTAATGAAAGTTAACTCTACATTGACTTTATAACTTTTTTTATATGTTCTCTCGGGAAGGTTTTGAACGAAACAAGACACATTAAATGGAAGATTCACCGAATCTTATGTGAGAAATGAACAATTTTCAAAATACTGAAATGCTGATAAGTGATTTAATACTTGGTATTTCCACCCCTTGCGTTAATTACAGCTCGGCAACGACGGTTCATACTCAAAATGAGTGATCTTGAAATGTTCTGATCTAATCCTTCCCAGATTTCTCCGAGTTGGATTCCTAAGTCATTAAGAGTTGCTGGATGATTTTCTGAACTTCTCAGCCTTCTATTGAGGTTGTCCCTAACTTGCTCAATCGGATTGAGATCTGGACTTCTTGCTAGCCATTCCATTCGAGAGACTTCAACCTCTTCAAGGTACTCCTGAACGATGGGGTCTGGCATTATCGTCCATAAAAATGAAATTTTCACCAATGTATGAGGCAAATGGCACTACATGCTCTTCAAGAATGTTTCTTATATACTTACCAGCATTCATAGCTCCATTATCAACGACCACTAGGTCTGTGCGAGCAGTCAAAGATATTCCACCTCATACCATAATCGATTCTCCCCCGAAACCAGTAGTATTCAGGAAATTGCACTGAGCATATCTTTCATGTGAACGTCTGTATACAAGGGAACGTCGATCACAATGGTAGAGGCAGAATCTAGACTCATATGTAAAGAGAACTCTTTCCCAATCGGCCTCTTCTCAATGGATATGCTCTCTCGCAAAATCCAAACGCGCCCTTCGATGGGCTGGGGTAAGAGCTGGGCCTCTTGCCGCGACACGAGGCCTTAAATCATTTTCTCTGAGGCGATTTCATTATTGTCTGAGTGCTAATTTGCAGCCCAAGAGTTTGCTCAAGCTGATTTTGAACGAAGAAACTCTCAAGTAACGTTCTTGAATGGCAGTTGTTACCCGTGGTCTACCGTGTCCTGGTCTTTGGACATTCATGCCTGTCTCCCTGAATCGCTGCAAATTTCTGGACACACTTGTATGGGAAACTCCAAACCTTTCTGCAAATCTTGTGTATGTCCACCCTTCTTTTCGCAAAACAACCGCTTGGGCACATTCCTCTTGGGTCAAATTGCGTGTTTCGCGTTTCATAGCGATCGAGTGTGGAAAATCAAACGAAAGAAAAACTATTGATCACTAGAATTGATCGAGAACAACTGATTTTAGAATGGAGCCAATACATTCAAAATCTGATAATATCATATTTTTTTATTCCTGCTGGGAAAAAACATCTGTATTGAAGAAAAACGTTGAAAGTGGTTAACATAAGCATGCATAATTCTGATAAAAATAATTATCATTGAGAACACCTTCAGTTGTAGAACAAATTTGAGATTTCCATAAGGTGCGTTAATTTTTCTGCGCAGTGTATATCCGAGGAATTTTCTTGCGGAAATCGTTGAAGGAGTATTCGAATATTTGGTTTTGGCATAAACTGTTAGGGACATCATTTTCTATAACTTTTCTCATTGAGTCGGCTTGCTGAGATGAAACGTTCAAGAAAGAGTGCCTTTGGGCTCGAAAAAGAATATAATTTATGTATTCAAGATGTTCCAAAAAGGCCACGTCAAACGGGATATACACTTCGCGCAAAAATTTAAGGAACAGAAAAATTTTCAAAATTTTTTTGTGATTTTCAACAGGCTGTATCTCAGTGAAAAATGGTCGTATGGGAAATAAAAAACGTACTTTTGAAGATTGAAGGCTCTAGTTTCTTAATTTATTGGTTAAAAATTTTTCGCAGTACCGGTAGCCATCGGATAAATTAGGAAGAAAAAATTTTCAAAATTTTTTAAATTTATATTTCTGTTCTACGCGCATAGAAATTTTTTTTTGAGCTAGATCGATGCAAAGGCGGCATATCCTGTTTATTCAGCTCTAATTTGATTTCCACCACCCTCGGAGATTTCCAATTTTGAATGCAAAAAGATCCTTTTTCACTCAACTGCGGATATCTCTAGAACTAGTGAGAACCTAACAAGCCGACAGGCCGTTTCTTGTTTTGCAAAATTTTTTTTATAAAAATCTGTCGTGGTTAATTAAAAAAAAATTTTTTTTCGCCTGTAACGTTAAAGTGAAAAAATGCCATTTTGCCATTTTTTGGTTAATGGACTGTATTTTCGTCAATTTTGAGAGAAAAGCTAAGGTTATAAGAAAATTTCACAGCTTGATGTTTCCCAAAGTCCCCTCCTGAATCGGTAGATCGATCGGTTCAGCGGTTTTCTTGGACCGATTGATTGAAATTTTGAAGAAATTGAGGAAACGATGTTTTTGTTCCCTAAACTAATTTTTTTAATCGGTGTTTTTACCGAATAAGTCGAAAGGTTCTCGAGAAAACTGTTTTTTAATGCGTTGTGGCTCTGCAGAAAACGCTCAGAATTTCGCTCAACGAATACCGTGGGCAGCTTAGGGCTATCAATTTTGAATTTATTCAATGAATATTTTTCTAAGGCGAATGAAGGTTTAAATGTGTCTATAAAGAATGAAGAAAAAATGTAATTATTGATTGATTGAGAAGATTAGGTCAAGTTTAAGGAACAAAAATCTTGTTCCCTTAATTTTTTCAAAATTTCAATCAATTGGTCCAACAACACCGCTCAACCGATCGATTCAGGGGGGACTTTGTGGAACATCAGGCTTTGAAATTTCTTTATAACCTAAACTTCCCCCCAATATTGACAAAGATGCAGAACATCTACTAAAAAAGGCAAAATATCATTTTTTGCTATTTATTCACGTTAACGTAACAGGCGAAAATTTTTTTTTATTAAGCATAACAGATTTTTATTGGACATTTTCTGCAGAAAAAGAAACCGGCTGTCGGCTTTCCAGGAGACCAGTTGTAGTTCCGGAGATATCAGCAGTTGAGTGAAAATAGTTATTTATGATATAAGTGCAGAAGGCATTGATATCCTTACACGAGTTCAAAATTCAAAAACGAGCCACGAAGTGGGGAGTTTTAGAATGAACGAGTGTCAGAATGAGCCTTCTGTACGAGTATCATACATTATTTCCTCTAATTCGCTAAATTTTTATCGAAATTAATTAAAAATTGCCGTAAATAATCTTTAGTTATTTTTGCATTGAAAAATATTGATTGGCAGAACTGTTTTCTATCTCATAAAATTTGACAGATGTTGAATAAATTCGTGGCAGGAGACCAACATGTCATCAATAAATGTTACCACGAAAACAGTGTTAGAATGAAATATTCTAGCATTGTTGTGTTCTACGAGATGTACCAGAATAAGCGGATTTGGCACAGATTTGAAGAAAAATACTTCTCAGTTTTTTTCCATGAATATTGTTGAATAATTGCTTTTCTGCACTGAAAAATAGCACAAAATATTATACGATTCTGAAGAAAAAAAGTTAAAATTTCACGTATTGCAGAAAGTGTATTTTTTCAACTGAATTCAATCTGAGATGGTGTAAAAAAGAGCGCATTGGACCCTTTCTCCATATATTAAGTAGAATTTTTTGAGGATGTCGAGAAGGTAAAATACAGGTGATAACCTTCTTCAGATAAAAAGAAAGGTTTATTTCATTATAGTTACGTCGGTTCCATTCCAATAAGTGAATTGGCTCCTGAATAACCTTTTATTAATGAATTGATCGATTATTTTCAGCAGGGAGTAGTGCAAAATGAAAGATTTCTTGGGAAAATTTGGCAAAATTGGACTTTCACAGAAATGTTCCAATTTCGATAAACATTCGAATAAAGTTTTTTCTGAAGAAGATTATCTCCTATATTTTACCTTCTCGAAATCCTTACAGAAAGGACAACTCTTCAACTTAATATGCGCAAAAGGCCCAGTCCATTTGTTTTACACCACTTCAAATCGAAAGTCAGCTTTCCCATAAAAATGCCCTTCCCAAAAGAAGTTTAATTATATCCTCCTGAAATAATATCCTGCTCAAGAGCTGTTCAATGTCATCATAGATGCAACACATAAAAAACTTCATAATATAGAATCTGTTATTATAAACAAGTCCGTGATGTGTAAGTGTCATGTTCAAATATATTATTTTCGTCAAACGACAAAGCGATAATTAATGTAATTGTTATTGTAAAAGCTTTTCGTGAACTTATTTCTTCGAAACAATACATATTTTTATCGGGAAGTTGATTCGGTGAACACAACTTTGGAAACAAAGCCTCATCTATATCGTTTCAACCAGTGTTACAACCCCAACATCGAAACTTCTAATAGAGAAGATGGAAGTGATATCTCATATGGAAGTTCTCTCTATCCTGAGTTCAGCATGGTGATTTTTTTCCATTCAACCAATTATACTTAATCACGAAAACTTTGCCCATTTACAATACAGAATGAATCTACACCTCCGCTCAAAACTCCTTTTCTGTGTTTCTCAACAAAGGCTCGTCAAATTCGATGTTATTCTCGTTGTCACAAATAAGTTTTTCGGTTTTTTCGACGAATGATCATTCCATTAATGAGTTTTCCTCAGATAAGCAATCAATTTGAACGTTACACCGGGTAATGCACATAATTGCAGGTTATCACATCGCGCGCTTGTCATGCTCGTAATGAAACACGTCGTACGTTTCGACTTATTTTAATCGAGAAGTCTTCGATCGATCAACATATTTCCGGAACTACTTGCGTTTTTTTCAAGAGGAAACAAGACGGGCGGATTTCGATATTTCGCAAATTATACAGTTGATCAAGGTTGAAAATCCGCCGGTTAGATCTACGGCAACGACGATAGAAGTTGCTTGTTTGCGTATTTTCGCTGTCGGTAATATTTCAATTTTTAAATGGTAATTTTCTCTCAGGCTATCTGTATTCAGATTCAGACAAGTGTTGCGTTTCCTGGAACCTATTCCTAGTCAGTTTGCTGTTGTACATGGTTGGTTCTCGAAGTTCCCGGACTAATCGAAGACTTGATTCTTCTTCAATATGATCACAATCTTTTCATTTGGTTATTTCTAATACCGAAGAAAAAACATGCAAATTTCATGAAAATACATTTATTTTCATCAGAAACAGTTGATATCGGAACTAAAAATAAACATCCTATTCCCTGAGCGACGTTTCAGAAATTATATTTCTCTATTTCAGTATCGTAATGAGTTCATTACAGTACTAAAAGAAGTGCTGTAATGAAACTCATTACAGCATTGTTTTTAGTTATATTTTTGGGTTTGTGGTTGTCAGTACTGACCTCTGATCCACTCAATTTTCGAATCAAATCAATTCAAATTCCGCCATCTGTCACATTGCGTTAGTGACACCAACTGCCAAGATACAATACAAAAGTCACTAATCTGAATTTTCATTTGAATTTCGAGAGTTTTCCACAAAACTTTACTGAAATAGAGAAAATATCGTCTAATACTCGTTGCAGAGGGCAATTCCAACAACACGAATTTCGCATTCGTGTTGGAATAGTAGCTCATTCTGCAACTTGTTTTAGAATATACTATTCTTTCATCAGGATACAAAGAAGAGAAAAGAGCATCAAATTGTTAGGCTATCAGGCCAAGCCACAAGAAATTGAAACCATCACCACAACTATGTATCAACTGTAATCAGATTTACTCAATTTTGAATATGAAAATTAAATTGAAAAAAAAAATGTTTGTGCACTCGTGACTTCACTTTTCTTCTCTTTTCTGCACGCTTGTTTCTATAAATGATAGCGTTATCATTGAGCGCAGTTGTCGGTGATTTTCTAATTTTGAAAGGAAAATGTTCTGGAAGTTGAAATTGGACTCCACACCTCAGAATTTCTGTTTATTTTTTCACTTGGGCCACGAATAGTCCAAAAGTTGATCAAGAGCTCTCGAGGTATATGTAACATTTCAAAAAAATTAACTAAAAAACATCCTTTCTGCAGTTTCTTTGATATCCTTTTTAAAGACTCACAGAATCCAGAAACCCCTTGTGGTGGTTTCATAGTATGGTGTATTTTTTTCGAATATTCGGACAATTTTTTTTTCATTAATCAAAATTAAAAATACGAGGAATACAGCGTGTTGTTTTTGTACCACACCTTTTTCGATATGACAGTTTTCTGTAGGTTCTATCCTTTTTTAAAATTCATAGATTAAATTGAAATATTCACGATTTCAGAGTTTCATAATATCTGGTGTTGTTATCTATATTTGAGTCTGAACCTTCGAAAAAGCAGAAATTTTAGTGAATCTTTTGAACAGAAGTGCATTAGGCCAAAGTAACCAATTTTCTCGATTTTGCTGATATAGGTTAATTACTCGAAAAAATGCGCATTTCACGAAGGATACTTTTATTTTCCAAAATGGCCAAATATTCATTAAATACGTCTGAAAACAGAACCGGCTGATTGTTATATTCTACAGGCACTTTTCATGAGTAAATCTAATATGATATTGAATTTTTAATCCAGACATTTTCAAGATATGACAGAATTACTGATTTTTCAAATTTAAACAATAGTTGAAAGTTTTTTTCATCTTTCTTTCCGATTTCGAAAATGTGCCATAAGTATTCATTCACCTAAATACTTTATATTTCGATTATTTTGTGGGAGGTTCCTGCATTTTTCTGAATTTTTTTAGGGCTTTCTTTCTCAGTATCTGGAACAATCGTTTGGATTTTTTTTTAAATAGAAGAAAGGTCCTGCGTAAAACTTGTGAACTTATTAGTCACACTGTGAGAACTTTGTGAATTGTTTTATTTATGAAGGGAGGAATTTTCAAAATTTTTAAAATTTTCATAAATACAAGAATTTTTCTGATAAAGAAGCCTAACGTTTCGGAGTCTATATTATAGTTAAGTATTAGTGCCTTTCTTTTATTACTCAAAAAATATTTCTTATTGATTTTTGTTCCAAAGACTGAAAAGGAAACCCTATAATAGTTTCAGATAAATATTTTATGAGCAAAAAGTATGAACTTTTTTCAGCTCTTCGTTTCACGATTGAATTATAAGTAGGTATAGGCGTCACCGTAGTTAATATTAAATATGCATTTATCCTTCGTGGACTCAATATTCTGTGATCTGAATTATCGATGATAGGGCATTTTGTTTGAAACAAAAATGATACTTAAACTCAGCTGTGATCTATTCAAAATTGGGTCAGTTCACTCACTTCAAGTACTGACCAAACTCAAAGATGGCGATTGTTTATCCTGTTCCCTCTAATTACCTTTATCGGAAAAACAGTAACAATGATCGATCGTAGTCATTTACGAGGATCGTGAACTTATTTACAATTTGTTACGGCAAGGACGAATCTCTCGAAAGGATGATCCTGACACTCTCAGGACAGAGGCGGATCTAAAAGGTATTTTTTTTTTTGAAAGGTTACTTAAATACGATGATTGTGTTTCTGATTCGAACCAGAAGAATCATGCCTTGTAATGGGAGTGAGGGAATGTTAGCATAGGAAGTAACAATATTGACCCAATAATAGCCCCAATATATTCTGAAAATCTTAAATTCTTAAATTATTCGTGCATTTTAATTTGTAAGACAAGTTGGACCATCTCTTGAATACTTTTCATCATGACTATATTTCTTGAATATGATATTATTATATTATCTCGTCAATAATCGTTCGAAAAAAAAAACAATTATCGTCTCATCATGAAACTATCACTTGAGATCCATAAAATATCGAAATACCTTTCTCGATTTCCAGTTTATCTTCGTCATAAAAAATGCCTTCGAGTGGGAAATTAACATTATACTGATAAATAGATCAGGAAATTCCCAAATTCCACACAAAAATCATTCTAATCCCAAATAGGTATACTCCATTTACTTATCTAAAATCACTCCATTGGCCATGACTTCATTTTCTTAAGTTTTTGTCACTGGAATGAATTAACTAAAGGAATTTCGGTTGGAATGCGACGTTGCCAGTTTGCTGTAACGCACACAACTTTTCTTCCATGGCAAAAATTAATATGTTTAAACACTAATCTTTTGTTCTTTTCATGCAAATAACTTGATAGGGAATTGATTCACATCAAAAAACGCCTGCAAATTCTTGAAATTTTTCATCGAAATAATGGTTCCGTTCGTTAAAACGATAACTTTGAGGAACCATTATTTTGAGGAAAATTTCAACAATTTCCAGGCGTTTTTCTTGTGTGAATATATTCATAACTAGCTGACGCGGCAGACTTTGTACTGCCTCAAAAAAAAGCAATTTTAATATCATTATAAATTATTATGGTATAATACCTTGAAAGTGGACATAAAATTGTCCTGTACAGTATTTGTTGCGCCAAACGTTGTCGTCTGGAAACAGCTGTTAAATTTTTTAATGTTGGCCAAGAAGTGTTTAGAATCATTTACTATCCCAGAAACTAAAGAGCGTAAGGGATCTGATGGTGGAACTAACTGTGGCAATTGGTAATCAGATAAGCTAGCTGGCCTGGCAACTTTTGTTCCGCCTTATGGATGAATAAAGTTGTTTTTTTTTCAAAGGAAATATATTAGGTGCAATACAAAAAAAATACCTAAGTACAAAATTTACAACAAATTTAAATGCTGTGAAATGGGTATGTACAGGGTTGTTTATATATTACTCAATAATTTCTCAGTTAATATTGGTAGTAAACAAAAGTTCAAATGGGCAAATTTGCGGTATTTTTTGGGGGCATTCAGAATTCAGTACTAAGAATTGCATTAAGACATCGTTAACCTGAAAATTCTATGTGAATTGTTGTTTTTCAAATGGCACATCCTGTATTTTATTTTCCTTATCGGTAGAACTCTTTCTTCTGATTTCAAATATTCATATATAGTTCATTGAGGTTTTTTTCGGCAGTTTCTGAAAATTATAGGTTTTTTTTGTCTAAATCTAAGGCAGCTGTAGAACGCCACTCGAGAATGCTGTGAATTATTTATATCGAAGTTCCATTCTATGGTCTCCTGATAGTCCCTTCTTAACATCATTGGACACTTTTTTATGGGGATATTTGAAATATAAAATGCCCGTCCGCAAAATATTGAAGACATTAAATTCAGAATAGGAGAAGAAATTGACAACCTCAATATATTCCATAAATGTTGAGGAAAATTCTCAAAAACTTTAAAAAAAGATATCGACTCTGTCTAGAAGTAAATAGGTCATTTGAATCCCTAATTGAACTTTCAGTTAATAAATAAATAATATAAAAACCAGGTGTTTCATTATCCACGGTTCCTTTGATATGAAAAAATCGCATCGTTCTCGTTTGGTATTCCACAACTGCCTTGGATTTTAAAGAAAATATTTAGATATTATATTTATAGAAAACTGCCAGAGATAATCTCAATAAGGTATATATATTCGAAATAAAAAAGAGCTCTTCTGCTTTTAACCGTAACGACATCTACTGGCGTTATTCGCAAGTAGAAAATTAATTTCCTATTTTTTTTTCCATTTCATCAAATTTTTCAGAGTTTTAATGAATTTAATGTTAACCCCACCGTAGAAGAATCCAACAAAAAATCTTTCATAACAAACAGTTCATCCAATCTTGAGTTATAAATGGTGTAACCAACAATATGGCCGATTTAGTTTCATATATTAAGATGAAATGTTAAACCAAACTAAACAATCAAATGTTAAATAGGTGTCAAAATAAAGTGGTCTTACCAACTCAAAGTTTTGACCCTCTTAAAAAAACACCTGATATATATGTTAATGGTGTATCCGAATGTTTTTAATGCCAAATTTTGAAACCAATTAAAGATTTTTTCATCAACTTGAAAACTAGTATCATAGTTCGCCCCTAAAATCCGCCACTGCTTCAGGCAGGCAAATATCGCGCTCCACACGGAAATAATGCAGCTCATTAAGTTTCCAAGTGCGTTTCCAGGAACTTGCTGTCCAACACGTTCGATTTTTCGTAAACACCCATCTCTACAGTCGGGGGTTCCGCTGTTCGTATAGTTCGGATTAGTCATCAACGGAATTCCCCACCTGAGAACCTGATGGAGCTACGCTTGAACTCACCAGCCGAGGAGAATTTTTATTGATTCCGACGTGTTTGAAACTGTTGTGTTGAACTTTTCTGGGATATTAGATTTTTCTTGGGTGATTGACACCGTTTTTTCTTAATTAATGGATCAACTTTCAGTGCATACAATCGAAAACAGTAAACGGTGAAGGTTTTAGGTTATGAATAGCTCTGCAAAATTGGTATTCACCATGTTCATCCTTACCTCGAAATTTTTCCGAATCAAGATGGAAAGAAACCGGTTTTCAACGTTCTTCTCCGCAAAAAAAAAATGAATCAGGATCGACAATGGAAAAAATCCTGCCTCATATGGAACTAGCACACTGGGTTTATAGAAAACCAACCCACACTGACAGGTATCTACAAAAGGAGTCCAATCATCACCCAAAACAGAAACGAGTAGCTATCAAAACACTCGTAGAGAGAGCCTGACGTTTATGCGAGCCGGAATATGTGGGGAATGAACTTGAACGTTTACAGAGACCAATAACACCAAAAATTTCCACACGTAATGATAAAACATCACAAATCACCCCCAATATGAGAGCTATCTTACAATACATCCCACTGATACATGTCACAGATTGAATTGGTAGAATACTGAAAAGGAACAACATCTAGAGCTTTTATAAGCCCACACAAAAACTTGGCCAAATGAACTACCAAAAACAAAGTCGACCCACTTTCACAAATCGGTATCTACAGGATACCTTGTGACTGCGGCAAAATTCATATTGGTTCAACAAAAAGAAGTAGCAATACGAGAATTAAGGAGCACGAACGATGCTGTAAACTGCATCAGACAGAGAATTCCGCATAAGCGGAACATGCTGTAACAGATGGACCCAATATAGTTTTCTCAAAGACAGATATTATTTCGAATATCAAAAGTTACCATCCTAGGCTGAACATGAAAGCCATTGAGATTGGCCAAATTCCAATATCACCCTGTAGAACAGAAAATAGACAACGTTATTACAAATTCTCGAGAAAATGAAATTTATATTACTTTTTTGTATCTCTTTTTATTTAGAAGATGTAGTACTGAATCATCGAAACCTGACCAAACTGTACATACTATCCTCATAGGATATTGTTATTGTCGCGCATTCGCCATTTAGTACGTGTAGACTCAAACGCTTTAGAAATTAGTCCTTACATATATGGTGCGTATGAATTAAAGAAATAATTCATTATTCGAAAAAGGAAAAGCTTTTAGGAAAATTCTTCACACAAAATCAATATGTATTGTAAAATGGAAACATTTTAGAAATTCCTTCCGCATTGGTGATGTCATTAGTAAATCATGGACATTTTTTTTGAAAACTCAACCTCTATTTGTTCGCGCTCGTGTTCTACGAACACGTTCTTATTTTGCCCAAATGTCCAACCTTTGAATTGGCCGTTTTCGAAAGCATTACTCAAATTGGTGCCATGTTCCAAATTGAATATCACTCTCCAGTTCATTGAAGAAACTTATTAATTAAATGTGGACTAAGGGCTAAAGTCCTTCTGAAACCCGGCAGTATCCAAGAAGATAATTTTGTGAGTGGTTTTCAAGAACTGACGGTCCAACAAATTATCTGCTAAAATAAACCTTCAGGAAACTTGAAAGGACTCCACTGCAAGCACTCAATTAACTGAAGAATTAAATGAATGAACTTCTCCTGTGATCACATAAATGGGAAAATGATCCTATAGGTTACAGAAACCTGAGACAAACTTTCTTTCATTAAATCCAAAGAGCAAATGAAATGTTTTCAAAATCACAATTTTTTCGAAGAGAGACAAAACTGATGTGCTGTGGACAGAACAATAATGCTTATTGGAATAGCAACACCAAAAATAACTTCCCATTTGAAGACAAAATTATACATAAAATATAATCAGAAATGCGTCAACGTGAGTATCTTTCAAGTTTATGAATCGAAAAGATAGATAAATTACCAGGAGATACTGCCCGAGAACTTGAACTGAAACAGATCCGTTGGCTCTTAACCAAATTGCAGATGCCACTCTACCAATTAATTTATTCAAGACGCTTGATTTTTTTTTCAGTTTCGTTTCGCTCGAATTATATTAGCATTCTTTGAGAATGTAAATCCGAAATGAAAGTTTCACTCGCCCGAGTTACTCTGCAACTCAATCGAAAATTGGGAAAAAAATAGCTTCGGTCGATTGAATGTCATGTTTCGATGAAACACATGTCTGATAAACATTTGGGAATGCTCGTTCAATCGGAAATCTTTCGATCGAAAACTGTAATTCTGGGCACGTGCAGATTGATTGGCGGCAATCCAGCTTGCCATGAGGACGTTCGACAGTGAACTTGAAGGATTTATGTCCTTGATTAAAAAGGGTGAAAATAGGAGATGGTTTTCGTTCATTATGAACGTCGGTGAAGGCGATATTTAACCTTGAGCGGTAAACTTTCAACCCCTAATTGAAATTTCCTGGAAGGGTCGGCATTCACTTTGTTTCTCAATTAAATCAAAATAGACTCACGAATATATATCTTCTTTTGATTCGGAGAGCTAGTATAATACAATACATATTGAAACAAGGTCCCTAGCTGAGGTTGGTGCAACACAGGAAAACCATACAGGTCTGCAGTATGATAAAATGAGGAAAGGGAAAAACCTCAGCTGAAAAAAAACCAACAATTAGTAAAAATATTAAATATCAGAGAAATCTTGAAAAACATCAGCGTGATCTGAGAGAACATCTTCATGTTATCCGTCTATGGACTCAGATAAACAGATTCTTCATAAAACGACTCGCAATTCTTAATCTAAAATGAAAAAAGACAAAAGCAGAAAAGAAACCAATTATTTGAAATAAATCAAATTATTTTGAAATTAACCACCCATTTCAGAAATGCATTTGTTACTTTATGTATAGCCTCGAAACCATCTTCAAGTTTATAAATCGGACAACTATTTATGTTCTATAGTCTCCTCATTTTCTCCACACTCACATCTAGGGCTCTCAACCGTATTCCATCGGAAGAGTATGCTGTTGCATCCTCCATGGCCTGTTCTAATACGATTTAGAACAGACCATATTCTCCTGGGAAGGTAAAAGCTAGGAACTCTGATGGAAGGATTAGTAATAAGATCTTCATTGAAACAATTGCATACATTCCATTCAGATTGCCAAATTTCTTTGTCGCTTCTATTCATATCAATTAGAAAATTTGGCCAAAAAGGTTTACGCGACTTCAATCTGGCGGGGACCTTATTATCTGGAATATAGGTGAGTATGGGAAATTAATTTAGGAAGGGATTAAATTTGTTCCAAAAATTCAAAGCTGTTGTCTTACTGCGAATATGGGTAGAGACAATATTTGAGAGGACTGGTAACCAAGTAGTAGGTGTAGATTTGATGGTACAAAAGTGATCATCCTCATAGAAAAATTTAGTTGGACATCAATTTTTTTTTACATGAACACTGTTCAACCAAACAGGACCACAATATTCAGCAGCAGAAAAAACCAATGCTAGCGCTTCCGTACGAAGTATTAGAGAGTTATCCAAACACAAATAGAGGCCTGACTTTATTAAAGGATCCTGTAATAAAAGATCCCTTAACGTTGGTCGAATATTTGAGCTATCGCAACGATTTGTATCTTGACAACTTTATTATGACATTTCCTTTATTTTGACAGTTGTGAGAAGCTGTTTAACCTAGAAGATTGCGAGAACTGTCAAAATAAGGGATCTTTTATTTAAATACGGCTGTCCTTTATTCAAGTTAAGTAGAGGAGGCCCGTATGTTATTACAGGCCGCCTTAAAATCTTTTGCGAATGCGCATGAGTAAATGTCAAAATAAGGGAAACTTTATTTAAGTTAGGCCTCTATTTGCGTTTCGATAACTCTCTATTGTTGCATCAGCATTTGAGTTTTAAGCTTTGAACGCAGATCATCTAAATGGGCGCTGAAATTTGAAATTGTTTTTTTCTTCGTATTACGATCAATTAATGATATCTCCCATACCTATGTTTTCTTTTCTTTAATATATAAGTCAAATAGTTGGGGTCTCATTAACCTCAATGTTTTCATTATGTCAACAAACCTACTAAGTGCATTCAGTTCTGGAATTCTCTGTACTAGGCAGAAAAAATTAATTCACAAATGCGACTTCATGTAGATGTTTAGGAGGAAAGCTTTGTTTCCTCTTGAATTTTTTTGGGGGTTGTGACTAACCTAAAGTAATTCTTGATATTTCTTCGAAGATAACCCTCGTACTTTTTATTTTCATCTTCGCATTTGACTCGATGTCTGCCGATTGAGAGGCAAACAAACAACCGATAAATAACTCCCGTTTTAGGTTAGTCGTGAATGAACTTGAGGAGCCATCGAACGTCATCGACTTAATATTGATGAGCATTGGCCACGTATTCCTCCATTCATGTTACACACATTATAATTAACCGGTTGACGTTCGTGAGAGAATATCTTATGGAACTTTTCCTAGTATTGCTGGGAATTCGAAGAGCATTATTATACTCCATTCACTTTTATAAAATCACTCGGTATCTCCATTGGAATTTTGACACATTCCACCCTGTACTGAACGAAAATGGGACGTTATGACGGTTATCAAAACATTTTTGTGTTTTAAATCAACGTTACATTATCCATTCTACGTAAAATTCTTAGCAAAATTCTTATCAAAATACAATATATGTAATAGTAAACGTCACAAAATAGGATGAATTTGATAGAAAATGCATTCTTTTTACCTTAAACAAAAAGAAAAGCAGCATGAGCAATATATGTATGAATAAATTTTTAAGAAACTATTTGTTTGTATGATATAAGTATATCATATAAAAGAAACGATATAAGAAAAAAGTCCAAGAGATGAAAAAGTTTAAATAGTGTCTTTTTTCTGAGCCTTTGATTAGTTTTAATTGATTTGAGATATTTTCGTGAATAAAAAAGTTATGACTCATTTCCGAAATCGATAAAATATCAAAATTTGGTTATATTTCGAAGAAAAATGATGATATCGTGAAAAAGTTTCCACCAATGCTGTTTTCACGAAAATCTATCCCTCTTTTCAACGTTTTTACCTATCGAATCTAGAAGTACCAGAAACAACCAAAAGCAAGCAATTTGAGATACTGGTGATACCTGAACTACAACTTCTCAACCGAAAGAGATAGTGAAAATTAATTGAAACATAACGGTCTTCTTCTAGAGACACTGATAATGCCATCAACTGCACTCCTCTATCTTCTTTTGTTTTCGAGTTATAGGCCAAAATTGAAATTTGGGCTATTTCAACTTTGCTCATTATTTTTGTGTCTGTTTGTGCTAGGATGTTGAAATGAAATCGTTATAAAAACATTTTTTCATAGCAATCCAGGAGCGTACTATGTTTTTTTCCAAGAGCAAAAAAAAAAACTTGATTCTATAGTTATAGCTCAGCAAGGAAATCTCTTAGGTAAAAACATAGCAAGCTACTGGATTGCTATGAGAAAAGTGTCTCTATAATTTTTCCATTTCAGGAAAAAGAAAATGACCAAAGTTGAAATCGCCCAAATTTCAATTTTGGCCAACAACTCGAAAGTAAAAGAAGATAGAGGAATGCAGTTGATGGCATTATTAGTATCCCTAAAAATGGAGTTTCCTCCATTTCTTTCGGTTGAAAAGTTGTAGTTCAGACAGGCACGTAGCTAGGGGGCGAGCTAAAGGGTTTAAGCACCCCCGAAACTATCAAAATATTAATGAACCTGTGTTGAGTTATAAGTAGAGAATCATGATTTTTTCATCCACAAAGGTTTACACCCAAATTAGCCACCCCCCGAAAAAAATTCTGGCTACGGACCTGAGTTCAGGTGTCACGAATTTTGCCCACCTGTGCAGATTTCGAAAGTCATAATTTAAAAAAAAAACTCAATATATTGCATATATTTTATAGTTTCCGAGAAAATCGGACGGCGGACGATTTTTTTTTTACAATTCATTCATTCATTACCCTGGATCTGAAATTTAAATTTATTTTCCAGGAACGATTCCGAAAGTTTATTTGCAAAAATAATGCGGACACCTCACCTCGTCCATTTATTCGATTCCTGAGTATTTTTGCTCTGGGTCATTAATCGTAAACTAATGGGATTTTATATTAGGTTGTGATGGGTTTATTATGTCTAGGCGCGAAATTATTCAGTGTAGGAACGATCATGCCAATCGATATTCATCGTTCGATGCGCTCTCGTAAGATGCTTCTTCTCAACAGGTTCATTTCAATAACAATCGCAACAATGCAGGGAAAAGTAAAGGGATTATTCCAATTGAGGAAAATAATATGGACTTTTTAGATGCATCTTTTTATTTGCAAAATGTATTTACTCTATTCCAGTAATATTTGTTGAAAGGTGATTGTCTGCGACTGGTGAATTCTATTCGAATCCTTACTAATATTATAAAAATGTATGGTGTGTGTTTGTGAGTTTGTTTGTTTTTATAGAAATTCGGAACCAGATGTCAGATTTTGATGGCAGTTTCACTATAGTGTAGATAATTTACTTATTTATTATCGGAACTAGATAAAAAAAATTCGAGTAACCAGATTGAATGAAAACATTTCAACAGCAAAAGGCATTTTCACCACTACTAACACGTAGGAAATATTCTTTTACGGAGGCGAAAAAACAATAATTCTTTTCGGTAAAAAATTATTTTAATTGTTTGAATTTTGGGTTTACACCCAAAATTGACTGTATTTCATAGAAATTCGAAAAAGGAACTGCACCATGAATATTGAAAAAAATAAGATATCATTTTCCTGATATATGTAGAATCATTCATGACACTACGATATAAGAATGAATAATGGATCTATTACTCTCCTTGATTGAATATTATAACTAATTCATCAATTCAATAAGTCTAAAAACACAATGTATACCATACCTGTACAACAACGATTTGCAGTATGTGAAATCTAATTGGGAAGGTCAGTCGCTCGGTGCACTCTTCTCTGTGAGTAAACTACTCCTGGCAAAAACCAAAATTTTGTGCCATTCAAGGCGACGAAAAAAGTTTGGGTGTAAAAAATTCATAGTATTACAGGAATATGCGATCGTAAACAAGGGAAATATCCAGAAATGTATTATCATCAAAGGCGCTCGTATTGAACTGATAAATTTGGCAGTCGGCCTTTACGGAAATGGGCATTTTCTTTTTTATAACAAATTATTCACGAGATGAGTTCCACCCCATTATCAATGGTTGTTTGGTTTCGGGGCGACATTGGTGATATTTCAGGAATGATTTTTCTCTATTTCGGTATCACAATGAGTTCATTACAGTACTAAAAGTAGTGCTGTAATGAAACTCATTACAGCATTGTTTTCAGTTATATTTTTCGTTTTGTTGTTGTCAGTACTGACCTCCGATTCGCTCAATTTTCAAATCAAATCAATTCAAAATCCGCAATCTGTCAAATTTCGTTAGTGACACCAACTGCCAAGATACAATACAAAAGTCACCAATCTGAATTTTTATTTGAATTTCGAGAGTTTTCCTCAAAACTTTACTGAAATAGAGAAAATATCGTCTAATCCTCGTTGCAGAAGACAATTCCAACACTCATGCTTTCGAATTTCGCATTCGTGTTGGAATAGAAGCTCATTCTGCAACTTGTTTTAGAATATACTATTATTTTCAATTCTACAATCCAAACACATTGTTATTTCTGAGAGGAGCGCAAAGTACAATAAACTTTCCAAATTTTATTCATTCTTCATAAATATACGATAGGACCATATTACATCTTGGAGATTCAAATTCATGCGGTAATTCTCGATTTGTATTAAAAAAGTGTTGTTTTATTTTTTCGTAAAAGTGACGCCTTCGGAATTATGTGGGGTAGATAGTTTTTATTAACACAGACTCGTTCTAGTTAAAACATTCAAATAAACAAGTAACTATAGTAGGTAAGGAAATGAAGGAAATATTTGGAAGAAAAGTTTTATATTCGTACAGATAGTCAAATAAACATGTTTCGTATGATGCTCTCTCAAAATATCAAATGCGACGCGAGTTAATGGAAATCAAGAAAAATGGGCGGAAGTTGGAAACTTGGGAGTCTTGGAGGCAACGAACTTGACTAGATTCAGTATGAATATATTAATGTTTACATAACATTTCTGCAAACACGGAACGTTTGAATCGATAGAGTCGTGAAACTTCTGTGAAATGAGGCGGATAAAAAGATAAACGGTTTTGTGTCAGAAACACAGGTGTTCATTGATTTATACTCCAGTAGTACAGCAGATCAAAACAGATAGAGGAGATTGATTATTGATATTCTTCTGCTGTGTAGGTAAAAGAGCTGGTTGAGATTGTAGTCAAGGTAACTCGACGCTTAAAAATGGAATATGATCCGTCGAGAATCACCTAGCATTAATTATTGATTATTTGAACGTTATCAGGTAATTGTACTAATCTTTATTTCTCTTTCTTCTACATTCAAATTATTACCAACGTTTCGGCATCTTTCGTTCCTTTGTCGATGTTCAAAAATTTTTTATAGATGTGAACTGTGAACCATCGAGGTAGAATACATTCTATCTAGATGATGAGAACCTACGCTTTTACAAAAAACTTCGAATACAAAATAACAATTTACACAATTAACACATTCAAACAACAGGGTTGTTTTTTATTGCATTTATATTTATTCTTGTCTTCGAACCCTCAACATTACTGAAAGAAAGAAAATTTTTTAAGAATAAATCGATGTTTCCAGGGTTTGACAAGTAATCTACTCATATGAACCATATTTAGAGAAAAATGAGGAGCCTGCATATAGCCCTATACCATATAGAATTGTTGGGCAAGATATGCATTGCCATCCTTTCAAATCCGTCTGGCTTTACTCTTTTCATTTCCAAATTACATCGACTTAGAACAAAGTTTTCAATAGGTAATTAGGATATGGTGAATTGGAAATAAAAAAAGATATGTTTATAGATCTACGTAATCCGTTGAAGAAAATGGACATAAAAATGGACTGGTGAAAATCTAGATCATGAAGTAAACTGCAGGAACGTGCTGTCATCGAACCAGCGTAGCAGGTAGACCGATTTCTGAGTTATTACTCGGCATCAGAACCGTTAACGCGTTTATTAAGTGGTTCGATCGAAGCAAGTTACTGCAGTTTACTTCATGATTTAGATTTTCACTAGCTCATCTTTATTGAAATGAAATATATGAAACCATGGAATTAATATGTTTAATATCAACATCCTCAACATAGCGTCTTCAGAGTCAATCGCCATCCCCAGTGTAGGTAAGTTTGAGCCGAAAGCAGCAATAGAAAGTTATCCTGAAAGTTTTATTTGGGTTTTCTCTCCCAGGTTCTGAAAAAAGAAATGATTGAAAAAATTTTAAATAATAGAAGAAAGGCCTCACGGTAAAACTTGAGCACGAATTTGTCAGGGGCCAAATCTTTATGGAAAATTTTTGATAACAATAAACAAAAATAAAACACTTCGAACACTGAAGCGTAACGTTTCGGAGTCTAAATCTATAATTTAAAAATTTTTTAATCATTTCTTTTTTCAGAAACTGGGAGAGAAAACCCTAATAAAACTTTCAGGATAATGCAAAGACCTCCCAGAAAATATTTCAATAGATAGCAATAGAATGCTAAAAAAAATAAACTTAAAAATTCATAAACAAATATTCAGCGAGAGTATTCTGCTATCATTAGTTCTAACCAACCATTGTCTCTTCGTTTTCCAGGGCATCTTCAGACTGGCTTGCGAGAACGTGCTCAAGACGATGAGGAAGGGCAGGGAGACCCTGCTGACCCTCTTGGAGGCTTTCGTATACGACCCCCTGATAGACTGGACTGTAGGCGCAGAGGTTTTGGCCGGTGCCACTTTCGGCAACATCCCGTCGGTTAACAACATCAAGCAAAGCCGTAAGGAACTGGAGAAGGAGGTGACGATATCGATGTTCAACGTCAGATGTACTGAGATGAAGACTGAGTGGAACGAGAACAAGTAAGTGCTTCTTGATATTGAACAACCAGATTTAATATACATCATCAATGGTAGCATTCACCGGACGTAACTGTTGCGGAATCGTCCGGTGGCACATGCGCTGCAAACTCAACACGTTCTGGAGCAGTGAGCATTTTTGGGGGCGCTTTCAATTTATTCTAGGTAGCGGTAGCGGAATCTTCATTCCGTGAATGCGACCAATGGCTCCACAACTCTTGGTGGGCCTTAGCCGCATCTACTATTCTTCTCAACTCTTTTCGGTCTTGTGCGGCGAGCTCCCATTGTGGTACTCCCAGTCTGTGCAGATCACTGGTCACTTTGTCTTTCCACTGTTTTCTTGGACGGCCAACAGTTCTTCTACCCTCAGGCCTTTTCCAAAATGCAGTAGTGAGGAGTCTTTCGTCGTGTGATCTCATGAGATGTCCTGACAATCTTATGCGATTGGCATTGATGTGGCACTATATTCTCATTTCCATACAGTGCCTGTAGTTCTTGATTCTTCCTTATTCTCCATATTCCCGTTATTTCATTTTTGCAAGGTCAAAAAATAGTCCCCAGGATCTTCCGTTCCAGTACCAGCGATCTCCCAGCCTCACGTTTAGACAGAATTAATATACAGCGTGCCAAAAAAGTAACGTAAAGGTGCATTCGTAATCAACTCGCAGGCCGATGTGCACTTTGGCACGGTAGATGGCGTGCTCTGGTACCATTGGTAACGAAATTCAAGTCTTGCACGGAATTGGACGTCGGCAAAAATTCTTGAAATTTCAGCACGAAATCGTGCCGGCTTTAGTTCATGCGCAGTGCTTTCAATAACATATTTTACAGTTTAAACGTCATTCGAGTTTTAATTGGAACTTACGATAGTGGTTATCCGTTCTTTCAATCATAGATAATTAATAAAAATAATGAATTCATCTGTTCGTTTTCAGTTTCATTAACAGTAAGGTCAACCTATAAGACAGATATTACAGCTTAACACATGCGTTCAATTCAAGTCCGAAGTTTATTATGAATGGTAGATTACGTGCCAACTTTCGTGCCGGAAAATCCTGGCACCCGTCGATTTTTAACTTCAAAAGAAGGGTATCGTATGCTTTTTTCGATTTCTCACCCCCTACCCCCGCACAACTCTTCTTTTTTTTTTCAAATGGAATCGTGATACATCAAATGAAAGGTAATTTGATTACTTATTCAGCGATGTGGCTAAAAATTAAATTGATTGTGCCGTTTTTTCATTGAAAAATTGGGAAATAATTTACAATTTGTGATTAGAGAGTTCTGCAATCAGGCCTTTTACTAATTATTATTAAGGGACATCCACAAATCCATGGATTTGTGATTTCCCTATGCTTTTTTGAATTTGAAATATCTCATCACCCTTTACGCTCCACAGCCCTCTACTGTTTTTTTTTTCAAACAGGATTATATGGATTGTGATATATCAGATGAAAAAGATCTTCGATTGCACATTGAGCGGTGTGACTGAAAAAACGATTTGTTAAGCTATTTTTTTTATAAATTAACAATTTGTGATTGGTGTTAGGTTCTTATTCTTGAAACAATAAATATTGGGGAATATCCTCTTACCCGCCGATATATATTTTCGAATTTTGAGCAAATGCATGGAGTTTTGGTGTTTAAACCCTTAACCCTCAACAATTGTTTTCTATTGGAAAAAAATTGCTTTGTGATATATTGCACCAAAGGTCATTCGATTACCAATCCAGTTGTGTGAACTAAATTTTATCTTAAAATTCTTGTAATAAAAATGTAACGATGGAAAAAAATTTATACACGAATTAATGCATATGATAGCAAATAAAGCAACAAACAGATGCACACAATCCATATATTCCTATTTGAGAAAACAGTAGAGGGGTGTGGAGCGTAAAGGGTGAGAGATTTCAAATTCAAAAAAGCATACTGAGACATGCTTTCGAAATTAGGAATCCATTTATTCGTGAATTTCCCTTAATAATAATTAGTTAATGAATAATGTTTGTAAAAAAAAGAATAAATGGATAAACAAAAATTTTTTGCCTTTATGGAGACCACACCGAAAACATTTTTGAAACATAGATGAATTCAAAATAGTAATCATCGAAATGACGAATACCATTTTCAATTCCCACTGAGATGAGAGATATACCGGTTTCAGCCTTATTTGGTATCATCAGTATCCCATTTCATGGAATGAAAAAGGATGTACGCAGTTCTCTTCAGCTTGTGATCGGAGATGTGGAACTTTCTTTTGACGCTATTAGATGTCACTACTTTGTTATATTCTACTCAGTACGTCACAACTAATTGCTTTAAATATCAAAGTTTTTTATGAAGATTATGTCCCTGGGGTGTATGGGATACTAATGATGCCAAATAAGGCTGAAACCGGTATATCTCTCATTTCAGTAACAAAATCTTATATCATTTCTTCAATCACATAATGAAAATTCTGTGAGACTAGGAATTGAAAATGGTATTAATTTCGATTATTACTATTTTGAATTCACATAAAAGAAGAATGGTCTGATTGCAGTACTCTACAATAGAGGTGGGAGTTCTAGTTCACTTACAGGATATAGTTCACTAGTTCTCGTTCACGATGGTGAATAGTTCATATGATTAGTTCATTTAGTTCATCTAGTTCACTCGTTCCTAGTTCACAATCGTTCACTTCCATTTCCACTGAACTAGACTAGAATAGAATAGAAAAGTATATAGTTTATTTCCAAAAATCACTTGATGCCGCCATAAAGTCACATAAAAAAAAAATAAATATCACAGAAAAGGAAACAGGTAAAATCACAGAAGGTACATTATCGCATTTATATTACTACTTTATATCTAGTAAGTGAACGGCATGCAGTTTCGAATTCCTCAGTAGAGTATGGCTCAATATTCATAATCAACCTGAAAATTTCTTTCTTGAAACACTTAGAGTCAAGTTGCGCCTGTACATATCTTGGTAACATATAAAAAAATTTTATGGCTCTATAAGTACAACTTTTTTCGAGCATGCTCAGCTTGTGAATTGGAAAAAAATAAGGGTGCATTTTTCGTGTATAATTTACATTTCTGAATTCATTAAAATAGTTCTTGTGTTTTTTCATGAATAATAAAGTTCTGTATATATATAAGCCAATCACAGTTAAAATTTCATTGGACCTGAATATGCCCCTACAAGACTCTCTATAACTAAGTTTGAAAATAGTTCTTATTGCTAGTTTTTGAACAACAAAAATGTTTTGAATGGATGTGCTGCTTCCCCAGAAAATAAGACCATATGTTAAAATCGATGAACTATAGTCGAGCTATAGTTAATTGGAATGGTATGAACTAGTGAGTCGTTATTCATGCCAGGAACTATTGAACTAACAATGAACTAAAGACTGATTGGTACAGGTTCTTGAGTTAATGAGTGGAAATGTCCATTATTTGAAGCGATGCTTTTCAAAGGGTTCTGGGATTCGTTCGGAGAATAAAAGAATAATTATCAAAAAAATTAAATGAATTTAGAAAGTTCAAGATATCGTCGAAACTTTTCTGGAAAAATACCGTGACTCTGGAATTCTTAACGAAAAAATGTGATCGACCATAAGCGTTACGAGAATGGGGTTATTAGGGATTGAACCACCCTCCCCTGCGGATTAGAATATTTAAAAAATTTTACGTAATAATTTGAAAAAAAAAATTGAAAGATTTTCTTGACTGGTGGGTTTTAACTTTTCCCCCCTCCCAATAACTCAACTCTAGGTACGTCAATGTGTCCGACTCAGCCAATCAAGTTTCCAAAAAAGTAAGAAAACTCCATCAATAATTTGCATATTATACCACCGACACCCACTCTGTATTAAATACTCTACATCGCATCAAACGATTAAATCGTGAGACATCTAAGGAATCCAAGAGACCACCCCCATGGTACAGAGAATACATTCACCCGAAAACCCTAAATATTAATTGAATAGTTGAAACATCTGGTCTGGAACTGAATACTGAACCCGAAAGGAGATAAGAGAGAAACTGAGAACGAGACCGTCTCTGTCATTTCGTTCACTCATCACTGAGTGAACGAGAGGATCGTGTGAACGAGTGAACTATATACATCCAATTGTTCGTGAACTAGTTCCTCTAGTTCCTTAGGCGGAATAGTTCGATTGAACTAGTTCGTTCACGAACTACACACCTCTACTCTACAACCACAAATTGTAAATTATTTCCTAATTTTTTTAAAATAAAACGGCACAACCAATTCTGCTTTTAGCCATCGCTGAATAGTTTATGGAATAACCTTTCATTTGATATAATTATGTATTTATCACAATCATCAAATCCGCTAAATCATGCAATAAATCGCTTTTTGAAATTAAAAGTCGACAGGTGCAATTTTCCTTAATATTACTTTATTACTTTATATTATTTCAATCAGGAAAAAATATGCCATGTATTGGTAATATAAAATATCTTGAAATTATATGTCTTGACGTTTTTCAGAGTCAGGATCTCCATTTATTGCTTGTATTCTGATTTTCAAACTTTTTCCGAGAGGAAAAAACGAAAGTGCTTGTGTAACCTTTTTCTTAATTATTGATATTCGAGGAAACTCTAGTTACTTTTGGGAAAATTCGAACAGCACAACTCATTATAGATACAAAACGATCTGTTTCAACCGTTGAAACCAAATATGCTGGTTTGTCCTAGAACTAGAGAACCCTGTGCAAAAAAAATATACCAACGACACAAAGCAGCGCAAACCTAGCACAAATCAGCAGAAAATGTTTTTCTATATTAAGGTCTAATGATTCATTTCTAATTGTGACATTTTTCAGGGACGAAATATTGAAAGAAATCAGTATCCTTCGAGAAAAGCTGGACGATTGGTTGAAAGTAGACAAGGTGATATTCGAGGAAGAGAACGCACTTCAAGACCTCCACCAGCAGATGGCTCTGGTCAAAGAAGCCGAAGCCCACACCTCTAACAAACATCCTCTCCATACACTACCCTCTAGGTTCGACACCTATCATAAGACTAAAGACGCGCTAAAGAACGCAAAGAAGGACGTGCAGAGCCTCAAAACCGAATGCCAAGACCATCTGGACTCCTACAACGAATGCTTGACGACTGTAGACGGTCCGGACCTTCTAAACTGGCTGATCGACCTCAAGAACGTCTTCAGCGAAGACAACGTCAACGTGTTCGATCTGGTCAAGGAGTTCTTGCATAACGCTGGAAAGGACGACGTGGTCTCGCAGTGCGAAGAGTCCGAGAACGAAATCGCTCAACTTACGCAACACCAGAACGCTTCCATCCAGAAGTGCCTCCAGTTGTTGCAAGAGTACAAGACCCTGATCGGCCAGTGCCCCAGGTCTTTTATAGAGACCCACAGGACGTCCAAGTACCTGAAACTGCTGACGTACATGATGGAAAACGACTCTCCGGCTGCTTGCGACAGGGTCTACGAGAATTTCCATAACTTCTTGGACAATCCCAACTTGTCGACGAACGCGCTCAATTTCAAGGTGAGCCTGGACAACTTCTACAAAGAGACCCTGTCGGAGACCAACAAGCTCTACGAGGAACTTTCCGTCAGCTCGGCGGATATACAAACGTTGGACAATCTTTATACCACGGCGAGAGCTGGCATAACGACCTTCTTGAGTTGCGAGAAGAACGCGGACAAAGCTTTCGAATTCGTGATCGCCCTGGAACTGTTGGTGATGAACAGGAACTTCCTTACCCTAGAAACGGCCGCTCATAGGAGTGGGGAGTGGCTGATCAAGTTGACATCTAGGGATGGCGACTGGTTTTTGGACGATCTTGTTCTCAACAGGTAATTTATGAATAAATTTTATTTTAAAATAGCATGGTTCATACAAAGTAGTAGTTTGATAGTTGATAGTTTAAAAGGGGTTAGAGTCCACTGCGACCTTATGCGCCTTCCGGTCCCACAGGTCTTATGAAATCCAATATCTCAGAAGGCTTCAGTGAGGCTAATTCCTCACTCCTACAGGTCTCTTGACCAAAGCATTGGTTCTTTTGGCTTACAATGCCAAAGCATTCTGTGACTAGGTGAGAAGGAGTTTCTTCCTCCTCCCCACAGAATCTACACTTGTCAGTGTCTGATACACCCATTCTCAGCAAGTTCTTTCTGAGGCGACAATGCCCTATAAGAAAGCCAGTCAGGAGGTGTAGGTGGTTCTTACTGAGATCCAAATATCTTTTGGATCTTGCAGTTTCAAAATTCCAAAGGAACTTTTTGGAGTGATCCAACCCTGGGAGATCCTGCCAGAGTGTTTCTCTTTCAGTTTTCTCCTTCTCCAGAAACTCTTTCTTATAGGTACATTTTCCTATACCACAGAATGGTTCTGGGCCAGTGAGTGGTTTCCGAGCACCCTCTCTGGCAAGTTTGTTGGCCTCTTTGTTACCTGTGATTCCCGAATGACCAGGAACTTAAATCAAAGAGACCTTATTTTTCTTGCCTACCTCATTGAGTTTGATCCGGCATTCCCATGACGACTTTGAGTCGATGACTTAGGAGTTCAATGCTTTAATAGCAGCTTGATTATCTCAGTGAATAGCTATGTCGCAATTCTGATAGTTTCTCTCTAGATTAAAGCATCTGTCGATTGCTAATATTTCTGCAAAGTAGTATTAAACATAGCTTTTCTAATATAAGATTTTTTTAAGCTAAATTTCAAGTGCACTCAAACATCTTTTAATTTTATACCAAAAAAATACGCTTGATAAAACTCGATGCTGTGAACCGTTTTCAGAATACATATTTCGATTTGGAAAGTATGAAGTGATAACTGATGCTGGTATACATTTTGAACACCTACCCTAATTGATTTTTATTTAATGTTATATCCTTTTTTTAATTTTCACCCTGTGTTTCTTTGTTTAATAATAACATTTATCATTACTTCATACCAGCATTGGTTAACACTTCATAATTTTCAAATCGAAATATTCCTAAAACAGTACACAGTATCGATTTTTATTAAAAGTACCCTCTTGGTGTAAAATTAAATGATGTTTGAGTTCACTTGAAATTTTGCTTATTGAATCTGATATTAAAAAGGCTATGTTCAATACCACTCTGTACGTACCGTGCAACTAGCGCCCTCTATGAGAGTCAGACATAAACACAAATTCATTAGATGTATCAGCTTCCAAAACATTTTCATGTAAAGATTCATTATAATGTCGCCAGTAGTTTCGTTTAGTTTAGTTTTTTTTTCTTCAACGCGCTTTATCTTGATTACGGATGGCGTTACGAAAATTCTTCACTGATGAAACCCCAATTAGTTTTCAGTTTTCTATCTATCCTAGAGATGGAATCACCTCTTTTTGAAACACCCTGTAGATTGAGAGTTTTATATTGTCATTGTGACTCTATCTCAGAGAAACAAAAAAAATTATATGACTGGCTTGTACTATCGACTTTAATTTTCGGCGACGTGATCTATAGGGATTGCCTAACTGCATAGGCTAGGGCGAGAATTCAACAGGTTCAAAATTCGTTTTTAAGATGTATTTTCGACATTAGAAAGTTTGATGGAATATCTCACAAACTCAATGAAATTAGATGTTTAAACATGAATTTCCACCGAAAATTACACTCAGCATGTTTGTACCATAATATTGTAATGAATAAAACGCCATACTATCTTCATAAAAAAATAATATATGGAAGTCATGTCCATAACATAAATATAGGTAATAGAGGTCCTATCATCAATTCATAGAACAACCATTTTTGAAAAAAGATTCACCTACAACCTACAAAATTGCTAAAGTATGTAACCCACTCCCAAATACCTAGAAGACTTTGCACACGAAAAAATTAATGACAAGAATCTTTGAATATTACTTGAAAAAACAGAACGAATTCTAGTCCACCTATTTTTGGAATGTCTCTCATAGTTTTAATTTCATATCAATTCTCTCTTAGTAACACTCCATCTCTTTCAATCCACAGTAGTCGTGCTGTAGAGCTCATGAACAACTTGCCCTTGGTGGCCAGCGAAGAACACATCCTCTTTTTCCAAGTGTTCAACTGCGTTCGCATTTCGAACAACATCTACAGAGGACTGCAAGAGCTCTACTTCAATTTCCATACCATCATACTGCCAGAGAGCATGAAGAAAATACAGAGCGAAGACGAAAGCCTGAAACAGATTATAACAGATCTCAATAATCTTCTCAAAGGTGTAGGAATGTCCATTCCTGAGATGACAACACAGTTGGTGAAGATGTTACCCTGCCTTCTGATGCAAATGGAAATTGGCGTAAGTAGTGCTTTTTCTCTTTTTGGACTGTTTCAATTATTTTCTCAAAACGCAAATAGAAGCCTCACTTAAACAAAGTTTCCCTTATTTTGACATTTACTCGTGCGAATTCACAAAAGCTTTTAAGGTGGCCTGTAATAAAATACAGGTCTCCTGCACTTAACTTAAATAAAGGACAGCCATATTTAAATAAAAGATCCCCTATTTTGACAGTTCTACCTATCTTCTGCATTAAACAACTTCTCATAACTGTCAAAATAAAGGAAATGTCAATGAAGTTGACAAGAAATCAGTTGTATCAATAGCTCAAATATCTGAGTAACGTTACGGGATCTTTTATAACAGGATCTTTTAATAAGGTCAGGTCAGTATTTGAGTTTCGGGAACTTTCTATTATTGTATTTTTCATCATTAAGTCTAATTGGATATTCAATGTTATGATTTTTCATTGTTTTCTTCATATTATAAAGATGATTCAGTTTATACTTATTCTGAAATTTAAAAGAAAAAAGGTTTTACCATTATAAAAACTTTGGTCTGACATTGATGTGTACTCTATATACATCTTTCTTTGATCTGACAATGATGTTATACCTACTCCTTACGCATCTTTCAATGCATAAGGAGTATTACATCATTTTCAGATCAAAGTCTTCATAAACCTTGTAAGAAAGATTGACCGCTGGTACACTCCTTTATATAATGTTTTCTTTTGCAGACTTTTTACGATTTCGTTTTGGAGCGTGTATCTGCTCTTAAAACCGGGTTTTTGGCACTCATAAACGGACAGTCAGAAACATTGACTTCGGGAAGGATGCTACTCATGGGATTCAATGGTCTCTTCGAAAAATTGACAATGGAATGGAACGACCTCATAAACGCTCTTGGCTCTATCAACTTGCCAAATTCTTGGAAGAAAGTTGACCAGGTCAAGGGAGCGAAGAACATATCGCCGCACGTGTGCAACTCTAAGGTCCATTCTATCCTTGAAGATATATTTTTGCTGAAACGCCTGCAAGCCATGTCAGATTTCTTCAATTGCTGCAGCGAGATGTGCGAGTCGTTCAAGGGAACTACTTCAGTGGCTTACAACGACGATCATTTATTGAAACCGATAAGGCAGTTCATCGCCGACTTCATCTCCAAGCAATTGCTCGGAATCACCACGGAACACATTGCTTACGTCGTCTGTTACTTGCTACAAGACCTGGGTTTTGACGTTTCCGAAGAGATAGAACAAAAGGACATCGGCGCCGAGAGCAAAGTACCGTTGGACGACCTTTATCATAAAGCAGGTAATGTCTTCTTGAAACAGGGGTTATTCTCACAGAACGCCCTGTCTCAGGCGTCGACACTAGAAAGTAACCTTAAACACGCTTGGATCAAGATTCAAGAAACCAAAAAACTCCAAAGAAAGATCACTCTCCTCCAATCAACGCAAGTAAGATTACACACCCAACTCACAATGGTCAATTTCATGTTCGAGGAAATTTTGGCCTCCTTCAACCTGTTCACACCAGTCAGAAGTAAATTCATATTGGATCTGAAGACGGAATTCACCACTCTGCAGCTAGTCAACGACAAGTTGCGACTAGCCGGTGAAAACCAAAAAGCCTTGATTGAAAGCGCTCGTCAAAGACTTAAATGGGCCAAAGGTGCCAATCCAGAAGTAGGAGAAATATCGTCAGCGTTCGAGAACTCTGTCCAAGTGAGAGAAAATCATCTACGTTTATTGGAAGAAATATCAACGAAAATAATCAAAATAAGCGGTGTTATCTTGAAGCACGAAGTCCTGAGAAATCATTGCATGGAAACCAAAAACTACGATAAGACATTCTTGACTAGCTACGAAAACTGGCGTGTGGCGTGCCAATATAAGACCGTGAAAAGTGACGCCTTAACACCCACCGAAGAGAGCATAATGAGTCTACTAACAAAAGAGCTCACAACAAATCCAAAATGGTTGGAGAAAATTTCAGAAATGATCACAGTTCTCATCGGCAAAACTCAAGGCAAATTAACTGACGAGAAAGCCAATCTATTCACCGTTATCGACACCATAATGACAAGACTCGAGATACTGAAGAACGCTTACAACACACATTGCAGACTGATGACCGACGTGAAGAACCTGGTAAAATCCATGACGAAGATCGAGAACTACACAAATAGCACGCAGGAATTCATCGCCCAGTATAGGACCTACATTGAAAATTTCTCTCTAATATTCCAAAAGTTCAAGAAAGAACACAAGCGAGAAGATGTGCTTGAGGTCATCAATTGTTTGAATTACATGGAAGATCATACGAAGCAAATTTATGAAGACCTGTTAGAATTGGAAGATGGCAGAAAGAAAATCTTAGTTAGGCAAGACGCGGTATGTCCTGAAACAAACACATCTCTGCAAAAACAAGAAAGTATTGCCATGAAGGGACAGCAGAGGAATGCTTACGCTGTCAGTGTGTGGCGTAGGGTTAAGATGAAGCTGGAGGGCAGAGATCCAGACCCTGGTCGGAAATGCAGTGCCCAAGAACAGGTTAGTGTTGCTTTTTTGTTTGTATTTCACAATTTTTTCCGAGTTCCTTCAAAACTCTTCAGAAGTTACTTGAAGCGTGTCTCGCAAAGCCCTATATTTCTTTATACCATTTTGCTCATAATAATTTCTCGTTCGGTAGTCACGATTTCAGGGTCAGGGAATAAAGTGGAATCTGCAATTGTGTTAAGCTGCACAAATTTTTCCATTCATTTTTGAGAAGAAAAAACGAAAGTGCTACGCTATCTTTTTTTTTTCAATTTCAATTTTTCGAGAAACTTTCGGAAAAAATTCAAACGGCACAACTCAGTACATGTGTAACACATTTTTTTTCATTAATTGGAGTCCAATTTTTCGAAAAGTGCTGGGTCGGCACATTTTTTCGGTTTTTGAGATATCTGGAGAACTGCATGGAATTAAGAAAAAATTTCAACTGCAGAAATAAGCACAATCCAGCACAACAAAAACTTTTTCGAAATTCCAAAAGTGCTGGGCCAACTTCACACACATTTGTGTGTACTACATTTCTTTACGCCATTCTGCTCATAATACTTTTTCCTTTGATAGTCACAATTTACGTGTCAGGTAAGAAAGTTGTCTTATTAATGTGTTAAACAACACAAAAGCATTATAATATTAGAGTACACTCTGAAAGTTAAGGTGTAAATTGAAAAGCTTTCAATAGAATGTCGGGGAACACTTTCAGAAGAAAGTAAAACAACATGAAGGAAAAGTAAACAAGAAATTTCCTGTGCAGATGAAATGTGTTACATCTGAGGAAATTGTCCTATGGAATCTGCATCATTTCACTTGTTGGTACGGTTTTAAAAAAGTCCAAATACTTCGAGAACTCACAGTAGATCTGTCAGTCCACATCTGTAATTATAAATAGAATATAATTATTCTAAAACCTATTTTTAGATATTTTGAAATGCAGTTATTATCTCAAATTTTGAAGGTTTTCAGCTAAATTGAGCTCAAGCTTAGCTTAAACCGCCAATGTACAACGTTAAGGGCCGTTTGCACCAACCTCCCGTAAAATTTAAGTAACATTTCGATGGTTAAAACTAACCTCAAATTTAAGCCCTCCCTCCTTAGGATGGCAATCTAACCTAAAATAATTTGTCAAACTCATAAACTGACTGCGAAATATTTGTTGTTTTCTAACAGCAAAAAATTTGAAATTTCAACAAGCATGAAATCGTCAAAATGATAGTAAAGTTAGGTTAAATAAATGACAACTGTCATCTGTAGCCGGCCAGCCAATGAAATGGCTTTATTGAACTAGGAATGTTGGTGCAAACGGCCCTTAGTCGCTCTGTACTGAAATTTATCTTTGGTTCAGTCAAGCATTCTGATACAACCTCCGTTGTGCAATCGGCTCTTGGGTCTTCTATTTATCTACATTCTAAGCCCACAGGGTATAATGAAATTTCATGTACATTATAAAACAAAAAAGAAGAAGGTATACTGCATTCAAGAATTATTAGAGAGTTATTTAAATGCACATAAAGGCCTAACTTAAATAAAGTTCCCCTTATTTTGACATTTACTCATGCCTATTCACAACAGATTTTAAGGTTGCTTGTAATAAATTACAGGCCTCCTGTACTCAACTTAAATAAAGGAAAGCCATATTTAATTGAAGAGTGGAAATTCAAAAGGGTCTAAGTGCCAAAAAATTCGAACTGAGATATAACATAAAACATGTCTAGAACTTATGAAAAAAGTTTGAAAAAAAAATTAAAACTGTTATTCGGTACAAAATACAGAATGAAATAAAACTACATACACAGGGTGTACCGATCTAAAATATTCTTGGAGCCTGACCACTTTCAGTTGTACAGGGAGAAAAAAAAATTTCAAATATTTTTTTTCTGTTTTTTTGTTTTCGAATTTGATAGAGTCTGCAATTCTGAATACATTCGTACTCAAATCGTTGCATTCGTCAAAATACTTTTCAAAATATCGAGAAAAAACTGAAGAAAAAAGGGAGATGAGAGTATTCGGTATTATGTTTGTTATTCCTAAGCTAGATATCGTAGGCACAAACCGTTTTCACGTTTTTGAAGGCGAAAACTGTGAAAATATTGTACATTTACAAAATTTTAATTAGAACCCAATTTTTTTATGATTGCGTTGGATTCTGCGAAGAAAAATGATGATAATGTTCTAATTGCAGAAATATTCACTAGAACATGCCACCTGCAACAGGAGTATAAAGTGAGTCTGCTGATTTCGTATTGAATTTGCTCTTGTTCAGGTGGATATTTTTATGATCTGTATGTTGCAAACCAACAACTTTGCATATTTTTTTTTTCTTTTTCGATACTCCCGATCCCTTTTTGCCGCCTTTTCACTGCAATATTATCGGCTTGTGTGTCCATTTTGTATTCTTACAATATTGATAATTTGGCACTTAGACCCTTTTAACGTGAAACAGATGATGGCACTTAGAACATGCGCAGTTTTTTCCATCAGAAATGATGACTACCGGAAGCGGATAGCACATTGACCGTTCCGTAGGCTATTGGCCTTAGCACATAGACCCCATAACAAATGAAATCTAAAATTTCGTGAAAGTGGCACTTAGACCCTTTTGAATTTCCACTCTTCAATTGAAGATCCCTTATTTTGACAGTTGTTCCAATCTTCTGTGCTGAACACTTCTCACAACTGTCAGAATAAAGGAAATGTCATAATAAAGTTGACAAGAAATAAGCCCTTGCGAAAGCACAAAAATATCCGACCAACGTTCAGGGATCTTTTATTACAGGATTCTTTAATAAAATAAGGCCTGGATTTGAGTTTCGACAACTCTCTTTTGTCATGGAAGCAGCTCAAGCTAAGTTTTAATCCGCCATTGGACAACGCTAAGTTTCTCTGAACTAAAGTTCATCTATACTTCAGTTCAGCATTCTGACGGTCTTCTTGGGATTTAAATGAACGAGCTGGGTAAAAAATAAAATATCCTTGCTGTCGAAGTTCCTGGAAGGTTGAACGTAGCCGCAGTGACTCCTGTTCAATTTCAAGAAATTGGCCCTTTCACATTTGATAAAAACGACTACAATATTTAGTAACAAAAAAGGTTATATAAAAAAATTTACAAAAACTCCTTCTGGGTGTTGCAGTTTTTTTGTCAGTTAGTATATCATAGTAATTTTCGATTACAGGTTGATTACGTCATCAGAGAAGCAACCAGCCTGGACAATCTTGCTCTCCTGTACGAGGGCTGGACGCCTTGGGTGTGAACGCAGACCCAGAGCAGCGGACGAAGGTCTGCCTGGATTTCCCTTCAGTAGAAAAAGGCGAGCCAGTGGCGTGCGTCGCGTATTCTTGCGTGACGTCCGAGCGGAGCACAGCAGCGCAATCTCTCAGTTGTCATGCGCACAAAAGGAGGTCAAGTCGCTTAGTTTTATTGCTCTTGTAAGAATTTATGTATATCGGGGTATATTGGGTAAACTGAAGAGTTCTCCCGATTTTCTTTCGAAGTAAGCCACGTCCACTGGACAGAGCAAAATGAAATGTCTTAGATCTCATTCAATTTTTTTCTGGTTTCCTCTTGAGCGATTAAATTTCTTATAATAATATTATAAATTACGTGTTTTTGTTGTTTTTGAATTGATTACTTCCATTTGGTGATAGGAGTGGTCATCAGTCTCGTTCATTTAGTTTCTGACAGTTTAGAGAAGTAAAACCTTTCGAAACTAACATATATTCATAAATGCATATATCATTGATGAACATTTTTCAAACTACCATAGACTCTGGTACAAACAAGAAATTTTCAAGATACATTTTTCTTCTACACCTCCAACCTAAATTATTAATATCTGAACCTAATAACATATAAATGTTTTATTTCTCTAATGCTCAATCCTTCACATATTTGCTCTTTCATATTTGCAAAATCATTTTCTATTGGAAAAAGCTCTTTGTAGTTTGTTTAACAATAATACAAAATTTACACTTTTTTCTTTATTGTGGAAATTTAAGAAACACTCGGAAATTATATCACTATCTGATCCTCATAACAATGTTTGAGCAATAATTTCAAATTTATAAGAGACTTTTATTACATATGTAACATCTTTGTAATATTAAAAAAAAATATTATTTCTTCTGATATTCTGTTGAAATCATTCATTGTGTGTTAATTACATTAAATTTTTCTGGTATTGAAAATTTGTTATCAATTTTTATCCGGTATTTTAACGTTCATGAAGTTCAAAGGAAAGTGAGCTAGTCAATTTTTTGTGATTTGAATAATTTTTTGGGTCAATAAACAATGGTAAAAAAAAAATTTCAAGATGTTTCAGAAATGTCCCAAAATTACATGTGAATAATTTTTAGTGTGAAATTCTGAAAAAATGAGCTATCCAAAAATAATTGAAAAGTCTCTGAATATTATAGAGCAACAGCAGTCTTTGCGTCAATTTCACCTTGATATATTCAATTTTATACCAAAAAAATTAATGGAAACAAAGCGGTAACAAAATTAATAATGTTAATTTCATATTAATAATTTCTGAAAATAATATGTCATTTATGGGGTGAAATTGACCGATGCATGCATATTCTAAATGGATGAAAAATTGGTTGATTTTTCCTTTGTTTACTTTGATATGTCAAACAAATTTACTTCGTCATCAAAAAGATGAGTTATCATTAAAATATAAAAAAAATTTTCTTTCAAAAATGGAATGTGAAAAGTAAACTATCAAGAATGTCCATCTACAACATCATTTCATAATAAATTAATACATGGTGATTTCCAGACAAACATAGCGATAATACAAGTTGAAGTACTAGATGTTATTTGGAAAAAACAAAAGGAACCAACTCATCTAAATTCATTCACTTTAAAATATAATTTCTAGTGAATTGTTCATCTCAAGAGGAATTTAAAGCACCACAAATCATAGGCTACATGTTGTGTATGGCAGAAATTAATTGTCAAGTACACAGAAAATTTGATTGGATCCACCTTAACTGTCCAATATAAAGGATTGTATAAGGTGCTAAATCGAAAAATGCATTAAGAAGAATGATTAAAAAATTACAACAAGATAGTGACATCTTGAGTAAATTTTTCACTAAAGAAGTGTTAATATCAGTCCCAAGCAACCTTAGCTGTTTGAATGTTCCAAAACACATTGCTGGAAATATATTTTAAATGTACATGTTTGAATTTTTATCAATATGACCTAAAGAGGAATTAATAATCCACATGGAACTCTGTTAACCTTATTTTTGCTAGGCTATTTATAATTTGTAGTGGACTGTTCTGATTGGGAAATTGTAATGAACATGGAGATTCTAGCCTGGTAACTCTTAAGAAATAGGGTCAAAATGTTTGTTACTATTTCCAATAATTTCATTTTAAATATACAAGATATATGCTGAGAGGAAATTTTTCATTGATACCTTCCCTTGATCCTTGCCTTTATATTTTATATTATAGTTAAGACAAAAAACCGAATACTTTTCTCTACACCAAGTTTCTGTATTTGTTAATATTTTTTTGATACATTTCATAATAGAAAACAATATAGGAACTTTACATTATCACGAAATGGCCACTTGGAAATGTCTCCTATTTTTCCTTACCAATATACAGGATGATTTATTTATTCTGACCAAAATTTCATTCGTCTATATTTCTGATGGTACTGTGTATCAAAATTGAATCATTTTTTTCAGAATTCGTAACACATGTCAGCATCTGTTGGATTTTGTATTCCAAATATATATATATATCAGTGCCGTAGTCAGAAAAATTGAATTTGACTGCTGATGTGAAAATGACTACCCTATAGGCCAGTCTTTGAATTTTTTTTTTATCTATTTGAAATTCATGAATTCAATCATCACATTCTTGTTGAACCTATGAACGTGTTATAATGATCAAACAAATCTGCAGGTATACAGGAACAATATGAGAATTATTATTCATTGTCATTCCAATCTCGAATCCAAGGAATTTCATCATGGAACATTTATAATGATCGAGCAAATCGAATATAAATGATGGATATTCTTTTTATTTACAATTTTTAATCATATCACATCTTGACAATAATTCATTTTATGTTGTCGATTCTTAAGTTATTTTTTAAGAAAACTCAGTTAAAAAAAAAATTAATAGAAAAAAGTCAATATTCCAATCCTTAAAAGACACATAAATTAATAATTGTTTGAAAAAGGGTGAGTAAATTTTACAAGCAGCAAGCATCAGCTCACATAACATACTTTTTGCTCATAGAAGCTCAGCTGTTTCTCATTGAAAAACGTTGAATTTGGAGCTCTGAAAATCCACAAATTAGTGACAAAAATTGATTTTCCCATCTTAAATTCAAAATTTCGTAATTTCATGGGTACATTCAATGAACATGATCTTCCGAATGCACATGAAAGTTATCAATTCGATAAATTCACTCCTTTTTTAGATTTGTTAGATCATTATGAAACGTTCAGGGGTGTGATAAAAATTTAAATGATTTAATTCCATTCCTGTGTTTATACATTTCGACAGATAATGTAAAAAAAAATACGAAAGTGGCGTTGATTCAAATATAAATACTTTAATCAAGGGTGGGTGTATGTAAAGTTTCAGTGGGACACCCTGTATAATACAGAAAAATCCACATTACCAAGTTCACACAAAATCCTGGTGTATCCTAAAACAGATTTCACTTTGTAAAAGATTACTGATGGGTGGTTTGAATCAAATCTAATGAAGTATTCAATTGATGTTTGAAGTGTCTTTTCAAGTTACCTCTATCAATATTTATACAGGGTCTTTCACGAAGAACCTCACCCATATTTATACGGGAAACTACTGAACGTATTTTCATGAAATTCAGCACTTATAAGTATTTCACGATGCTGATGAAATCTAAAATATTTTCGAGGCATGAGCACCTCCGGTTTTTCCGGAAATGACGTCAACTTCCGTTTTTCAAATTAGAACACCATTTTTTTATTGCAGAAATAGATTCCTTAGAAAATTTCAAGTTATTTTGATGTAACATTTTTCAGTTTTGGTTGGAAAATTCTCTCTGAGCGGGAAAATTCGAAAAAAAAATCGAAAATAGAGCTCCGCTGAAACAAGAATAACTTCGAGGTTTTTGGATGGAAAATTTTCATTTTTGGGATTTTTCAAGATGTAAGATTGATGTATCCACTTTAAAAATTGAAATCGCGATTCATGATACAGGGGGTGAAAAAATCGCTTTCAAAGTTAGGGATGACAAAATCGTGAAAAATCAATTTTTTCAAATTAGAACCCCATTTTTTTATGGTAGATATTGAATCTACGTTAAAAAATAATGTGAGTGTATGCATCACACCCTTGCCCTAAAGTGGATATTTTCTGAGTTATTCACAAAAAAGTGTTTTTCGTCTTGAATTTTCAGCTATTTCTTTTCCCTTTACGCCAAAAAGATGAAATTTTCAGGAACTGTTACTCAAACCATGTTTTAGATTTTACTACCCTAATATGCAAGAGAAAAAAGTTACAGGTTGTTCCTAAATAGATGGCGAATTTTGATTCGAATTTGTATCGGAAACCTCTTTATTTCAACTAATCGGCCATCGGTTTTCTCTCCAGTGATAAATAAATAATTCCTTATGAACCATATGCAAAAACTTACCATGTTTTACATTCTTTTTTTTTAAAGATATATATCATTAATTACATCTGCCAAATTCCTCTTTATTCAGTAGCATTTTGTGTTTACTATTAATTTGGTGATAATTCGTATTAAGTTATAAAATCGATCACTATGCCTAATTTTACCAATGAAGATACAAGAATACATGGTTCAAATAACAGTTCCTGAAAATTTCATCTTTTTGGCGTGAAGGGAAAAGAATTAGCTGAAAATTCAAGACGAAGAACAGTTTTTTGTGAATAACTCAGAAAATATCCATTTTAGGGCAAGGGTGTGATGCATACACTCACATTATTTTTTAACGTAGATTCAATATCTGCCATAAAAAAATGGGGTTCTAATTTGAAAAAATTGATTTTTCACGATTTTGTCATCCCTAACTTTGAAAGCGATTTTTTCACCCCCTGTATCATGAATCGCGATTTCGATTTTCAAAGTGGATACATCAATCTTACATCTTGAAAAATCTCAAAAATGAACATTTTCCATCCAAAAACCTCGAAGTTATTCTTGTTTCAGCGGAGCTCTATTTTCGATTTTTTTTTCGAATTTTCCCGCTCAGAGAGAATTTTCCAACCAAAACTGAAAAATGTTACATCAAAATAACTTGAAATTTCCTAAGGAATCTATTGCTGCAATAAAAAAATGGTGTTCTAATTTGAAAAACGGAAGTTGACGTCATTTCCGGAAAAACCGGAGGTGCTCATGCCTCGAAAATATTTTAGATTTCATCAGCATCGTGAAATACTTATAAGTGCTGAATTTCATGAAAATACGTTCAGTAGTTTTCCGTATAAATATGGGTGAGGTTCCTCGTGAAAGACCCTGTATAGTACCTTATGTTCTTTGAATATTTTCATTTTATCACAAAATAAAAGTGTCTGCCTAATTTTTTCAAAGAACAACAGTGGAACGAGATTATACAAATTGAATTACTGAAGTTTTTTTAATCAATGATGATAGATCATTTGAAATATGTACAAATTTGTGTTAACAAATTAACACTTTAACAGGTATAATCTTATAACTGTTATTCGGCCTACTTACACATCGCTCTAGTGGCGCAATTGGTTAGCGCACGGTACTTATAAGACAGTAGTCGTGAGCCATGCCGGGTTGTGAGTTCGAGCCTCACCTAGAGCAGTTTTTTTTTAAACTTGGTTGTGCAATTTATCAATTGGTCGATATTATAATCGTGACACATGCACTTTCAATGAAATGAAATTTAAAGGTTTTGTTCATCTAGTGATAAAAAAAAATTTGTCTCATTTTTTATTACAATAAGAATTTGTTTATTCGATAAACATATCACATAGTTTAAATTTCTCAAGAAACAAATAAAACTAAGCTTATTTTGTACAAACATTCATTTTGAAAGGAAAGCTATCATCACAATAGATAAAAAAGAAATTAATTCAATATTCAAACATTTGTTTGCCTGATGTATTTATTTCCAGAAGGTAATGCAACAACAGTCATAACAGGAAACAATTTTTGTGCTTCTTCATCACTCACTGTAGGTTGAATCATTACCGCTTGACCAGGCTGAAATCAGAAAATCAATAAAAATTTGAATAAAGAAACTGAATTCAAATTAACCTTCCAATCCACTGGAGTAGCTATCTTATGCTTATCAGTCAACATTAAAGCGTCTAATATTCTAAGTATTTCATCAAAATTTCTTCCAACAGTGGCAGGGTATAAAATAGAGAGTCTCATTTTCTTTTTATCGTCAATAATGAAGACAGCTCTAGCAGTTAGAGGAATTCCATCTTTATCCTTTTCTTCAGGATCCAGCATGTTAAGTTTACATGCTAAATCTCTTCCTTCATCACTTATTATTGGATATGGAAACCCCTCATTCGAATACTCTGCATAAACTTTAATATCCTCGATCCACTTGTGGTGAGATTCTACTGTATCGCAAGAAAGTGCAATAGCTTTCACATTTCTTTTAACAAATTCTGGATATAGCTTCACGACTCTGGCTAATTCAGTGGTGCATACTGGAGTGAAATCAGCAGGATGAGAGAAAAACACACCCCAACTAAAATAAAATATAAGTTAAAAACTATTGATTGAAAATTTTAATTTTACTTACGAATCTCCAAGCCAATCATGAAACTTAATTTCTCCTATAGTTGTATTTGCAGTGAAATTGGGGAATTCGTCACCTAAATTCATTTTGAATATTTGCGGAGAATATTGAATTAAACAGAAAACCTACTTATCTAGCAAATTTTTACTGTTTGGTAATACCTTACCAACTACCAACGAAATTTTTTTAAACTTAAGTAAATGTGAAATGATGTCTTGTTATTCTTTTATATTTATGTTTGAAAAACAAAAACAAACATGAAGCACGTGGTCACGGCCACAGACTCTTCTCTATGGTCACGGCCTACTAAATCCACAGAACATCAAAATACGACTAAATTTAATTTAAATATCGTAGGCCGCGACGTGGTTCGTATTCTTTAAATGATCAGCACAGAACACATCCAGATTCGATTCCTATCGCAAATTCAATTGATCTGGGTATATGAATGTAATAGTTAATAATGTTTTACAACATATTTTATTTCTCTATTATTTCAAAAAGCTTCAGAAGACAATTAAGTCCTTGAAGGTTACATCTTTGAGTCTGTGATTAATAAGTCCATAGATAAACATCCGTCTCCGTAAACTCTGTGGTATCATGTCGTCGTCAGCTACGGTGGGTTTTTTGAACTCATAATCAATAATAAAAATATTATTAATGTGAAAGCGAGATATTCATTTTTTTGAAATTATGTAAACTCTGTTTTCAGGTGCCTCTTCTAGAGGATGAAGCCTTAGATTTCGGCGAAGAAGATGTAGACAATTCCGTTAAAAAGGGCGCATTAACGTGAGGACTTGTACTCGAAATTATTCATATTGCACATTATAACGAAAACATTATTCCAGGCACCCTTACGTGACATTTTTCCATTTAGCTTTCAGATGTAGCGCATTATTGGGATATTTGTTTAATCGAGTATTCACTAGTAGTTTCATAACCAGTTTTGTTGTATTAGTATTATTATTGTCGATGGATTTCTGGACAGTAAAGAATATAACAGGTCGACTTATGGTGGGTTTGAGATGGTGGAATTATGTGGATGATGAGGGAAAATCACACTGGGTTTTTGAGTCTCGTAAGGTGACTGATAATATTTGGAGTCTGTCTTCATGCATTGGAATGTTTACTTCATCACATACACAATTTTCATTTGTCCCTTTTTAGGGACAACAACAGAGTCGTATCAATGAGAGAGAATCAGCTATCTTTTGGACAGCACTTATATTGACACCATTAGTTTGGGCTCTATTTTTTATTACTGCACTCTTCAGTTTCAATATACAGTGGTTGGTGAGTTGAATCACTTCAAATATCCATTAGTTCTGTTTATATTATATAATTAATTTCAGCTATTGGTGTTGATTGCACTGATATTGAATGGCTCCAATCTTTATGGTTACATCAAATGTAAAATAGGAACAAATCAAAGTGTTACAAGCGTTACAACAAATTTCTTCCGTACACAAGTTTTGCAGAATGCAGTATCAATTGTTTCCCGACAAGCTACAAATTCTTTCGAGAATTCATCAAGTAATACTGTTTGAAAATTCCAACTTTTTTATTTCCAACTTGATTCATTGTATATTACATTTTATTATTTATGTTTATTTTGTTATCTATTAAATTATTTGATAGTGTTTTTTTCATTAATTGTTTTACTAAACATATTTCCTAGACTTGCATGAATGAGGAATTCAAATTGATTCTTGAAAAAGTGAAAAAAAGATCATTCAGGAAAATTTGATAAAATTGTTGAAACAAAGATAAATACTAAGATGTCTAAAATACATGTATTCGAAGATATCTTAATAAAAACGATATTTATTCATTTTTTGACAATTTGTCTTTTGTTCTCATCGTTTTGTACAAGTGTTTATACAATAGACATTTAATTACAGTATGTACAATTCTTATGCAGATGTATGATGTGTTGCATAAAACAAATCAGTGAAGGGGGGGATTCTGAAAAAATGATATTCTCAAAATTAAATTCTATCGATAAAATAACACATAACGGAAACGTTAATTGAAAAAATATATTAGTTATTTATGATACAAGGCGATTTTCTTCCACAATTTCGAAAATCATGAACCACTAGTTTCAAATAGAGCCTTCTATACGAATATGACACATTTTTTTTCTCTAATTTTCTGAATTTTTATTCAAAATTAATGAAATATTTCGATTTTTGTATGGAAAAATGTTGGTTGGTAAAACTGTTTTTAGTATGAAAATTTGACAGATAACAAACAAATCCATGACAGGAGAGTTCCCAGTACCAACATTACATTTTTGAACTATTGTTCATAGGGTAAATGAATTTTTCATGAGAAACATTGGATTATGGATATAATTTATTCAGGGTTCTACTGGAAGATATTGAAGCATTAAAGGTATTGTATCAATTGTGCTTATTAATCAATTATCATAAAGAAAACTTGTAGAACATTTACACTAATTACTGAGATGATGAATGAAATTAGATTTGGACCTGAGCAATCAGAATGATACAGTTTTCGAAATGACTAATATCAATGTCCGTTGGGCATTCAATGCAAAAAAATGGACCCCAACATTAGATGAGATGAAAAAATGTACAACTTACATACAAGGCGAAGAAAAGGAAAGACTTGGTCGGTTCTATTTCAAGGAAGACTTCAAAACTTCATTAATTGGTCGTTTATTGATGAGAAAATTTGTATCAGAAGTAACAAGGGTACCATATAATAAAATTATTTTCAAAAGAGATGAAAGAAATAAACCTATTCTTGAATATCCAAAGTCTGAATCTATCAAATTCAATGTATCTCATCAAGGGGACTATGTAGTTTTAGCAGGTTCAAACGATACTGAAGCACTTGGGGTGGATGTTATGAAGATGGAATATAAAGGAGGTAAAGAATTATCTGAATTTTTCAGAATAATGAATAAACAATTTACTAAAACCGAATGGCAGACCATAAATAAAGGAACTGAAAGAGATAAAATTAAAATGTTTACAAGAAATTGGTGCCTGAAAGAAAGTTATGTAAAGGCAACCGGCACAGGATTAAATCTCAACTTGCAAAGAATAAATTTTATAATAAAGCAAACAAATCTCTGTCAGAATGAAGTTCTTAACAACACAATATTGTATGTTGATGGTCAAAAAGTAGATTGGGAATTTCATGAAATGCTTTTAGATGATAAACACTGTGTCGCAGTTGCTCTAGCTGGATCTAACTTGAAAACTGTTCGATTTAGAGAAATATGTATAAACGAATTGATAGAACGAGGGCTACCTATACTAGAGGAAGATTTAATATATTGCAACAATTATTTTCAAAAGATGGAAAAGTCTTGAACTTTCTCTATCTCAATAATACAGTGGCACAAGTTTGCTTCAGACCAAATTCATGATTAAATGAAATTTCTAGTAATAAATGCAGGTTGAGGAAGAATATGGTAATGAAGGAGATTGTAAATATTAACAAAATATGTTTTGTTTAGAGAATTTATGGTTTGAGTAATAAAAATTTGATTAATACGAATAGACTAATGATCAGTTTCTTTTCCCTTTTATTGAGAAATTTGCTGGATCCAACAGGTGGAAATTAAGATTTCATGATGCCTCCAAAATATTATCTGATTATGTGTGGGATCAAGGTGGAAAGATCTTTATTTTAATTCAAAGACGTTTTCGAGCCTTGTATTGAATGGAAACGGACACAAAAACATCTTTAACAAGTCACGTTCCAATAGATATTAAAAAATTCTCATCTTGTCTCCAATTTTATTGATAACAAACTTCTTTTCTGTCAAGAGAGCTCTTCAGTAAAAGAGGAATGTCTCTTGTAGTGATTAGAAAACCCCATTCAAATAATGTGAATATTTTGTCAACCAATTTTTTTTTCATTAAACTCGGACAATTTTTTTGTTCCCCATATTTTTTTGTTTTTATTCCAGTAACTGTGGTTTATTGTACTATGCTACAAATGGCCATCGACCAAGGGTCCTTCAGCCTTTTTTTTTAATTCCATTTATCTTATCAAACAACGTTGACTTCGGTATACGGTAACACTCAGCAGCTTTTCTAAGAGTTTTTCGATGACTTTTATTATCTTTTCGAGCACTAATTTGTCAGGGGCCAAAACTTTACGTGAAAAAATTGGTGCCTTACAATGAATAGAAAGAAAATGGAAACACTTTGAAATCTTAAGCGGAACGTTCATCAGATAAATTTAATGCCAATTTTCGCCTTATATTGCCAGTCGATTCTATGCGCGTTCACCCCTACAAAACGAAATTTTTTGAATTCCTTCATTTAATATCAGAAAGGAATCATTCGAAGAAATAATTTTTATAGTTATTTCTTCTTGATAAATTTCTTAATGATTTTAAATATGTTTCGTGTAATCAGTCCACACTACTTATTGTGTGCAAGAGTTTCTTTTTAAAGATTGTAAAAGGTGAATAAATGGTTGCATTTAAAAAGACGTGTGTCAAGCTACGAGAATGATAATTTTCTTCAAAAGATCCACACAGTACCTTTGCTAGACTTGAATTGACCCGATATAGTGAAAATATTCTAAATAATCTAACCGTATCACGTGAAATTGACAAAAACAAAGGCAAGAACCGACTGTCCGTCTTCACCCGTACTGTCCGATTTCGCCCCATTTTACGGTATATTGTTATAAAAATTTTTCAGCATTGAAGATAAACTAACAAAAAAAAGTTTATTTCGTAAAAATATTTTATTGACTTAACAACTATACAAACAATAAAAAGTCGAGTTACATACAGAAGATATATACAAAGTGATTTTACAATAATAATTTATTTACAATATTAATCACAGACAAAACTCAATAACGAGATGAAGTAAGCCCATTTTTGAATTCACAAAATTGTACTTTATCCTTCAAATATATCATTTACCATATTATGACCAGAGGTATAAATGAGGCGATTCAACCTTGTAAGGAAGTTAGTATCTTGACCTCATTTCTCCAGAACAAAATTCTTGATGAAGGTAACAAGAAGGAATCCTCTACAATACCCAGATTCTAACCTCATTTGTACCATTCGCGGTATTGTGAAGATTCCCTAACCATGTTCATTAAGAACTAATGTTCATGAAGAAGTGTTGAGTATAAATAATCTTCGTTTAATTGTTTCACTACCAGCCATTTCCAAGTTGAGCTGGATATGTTTAGCTAACAGGCCATCTGATGAAAAATATTCATTTTACGTAAAAAATTCACCCATGGGTATGTTTTCCTTCAGATAAGCCTGCAGTGTACTAATGCATAATTTGCAACTTATACAAATAGCATACAATAAACACTCTAACTATCAAGTCAGAAACAGCAGTAGCGAAAGAATCATAAGTTAATTTCAAGACATACATTGTTGATGGAATTAAATCTATTTGTTTATAGTTCTGGTCATAACATCATTTGGGAATTACAATATATCATTTTTACAACTATATGTGGGGAACATCCAAGAAAAAAATATACATTCATGTTGTTTGTAACGGTAAATAAATTATATTTTTCATAATAAATCCCAAATGAAGTGGAATGAAAAATATTTAAATAATACAAATTGTTTTTAAAGAGCCCAAACTCTGAGATGAGTTTCTAATTCTGTTTACCAAACTGGGAATCCTGCAGAATTATTAGCCTATCTTTTCAGCATAACATCCAATTTCTACCATATCCTTAATCCCACTGGAACCTTGAAGGTCCGTCAGTATAATACTACCTTGCAGTAATATGAGCTTTAATTTTTTTATTCGTAAAATCATCAGGAGTTCTCTGATATGGTTTCCTTTTGGCTTTATAATCGTCTGAGGTCGACTTGAATGCTGAAAGTAAAATACATTGCTATTTTAGTTCACATCTCATATTAAGTTTCACAACAAAGCTTCTCTAATCGAAATTTCATTAAATTTGAAGGAGAAAATTATTTTAGTTTCACCTTGGTATAAATACGTGAGAAAGTATTACTGAAAAATGTAACTTCATATTAAACAATTAATAATCTTCAAGGATGGCAAAAGCCATGACTATAGCAGACTTTTGAAGTTAAGGCTTCAAGAAAGAAGACATTAACCGATTTCAAGCGATTAACCAGTAATGACCGCGGTTATCTACGGTCCTGCCTGCGGTTATCTACGGTTATAGCCTTCAGGGATATGCCTTGTAAAATGATTATAACCTACAATGACCGAAGTCGCTTGAATGCAGTTAGTCCTAGTTGGTAATTACCAATGAGGACCAGGTTATTCGCTTGAAATCGGTTATAATTTTCATTAGAATTTGATTTGTATTTTATGAATTTTTCTTTTTTTTTCTTGCATCGTTAACAGTTTTCTGATGTTTAAGAGTTTTATTTTGGGACTTTGATCAATTGTTTTGGGAACTGCAATAGTGTAATTTATATGTAATACTCCTTTGGTCCAGCTAAGGTGTGGATACACTTGAACTAAGTTAATGAGTATAGTTTTCACATGTTACATTAGGATGGTAATTCTATTCCTAATATTCATGATTTTCGTAGGCTACCCAATTATATATTTGGAGTTTATTCCATTTAAACAAAAAAATCAAATTTGGAATCAACTCTCATTTTGAGTAAGAGGCATTTTATCGCTGCAGAAACACTCTTTCAAATACTTTTGCTGCTGTGGAATCCGCGCCACCTGCAGGTTAATTTGATGACCAAGATTTCTTTCATTTTTTTATTGAATATTCTGTAAGAGCAACATACCGTTGAAATAATCTATTTTGACAAGTTGTACCAGCTGTAAAAACTGCGTCAACTTTGAAATATATTACAGGGTGATTCATTAAGGGTGGCGATCGGCCGTACCAGGTAAACCGTTTGTCCTATACCTAATAATTTTATGACAAAAACGGGCCCAGAAAAATGACCTAAAATATTTTGAAGTTCATAGTTTTCCACTATAGATGACGCAATCTACGAAATATATTTGCTCGAAATATTAATTTAGAATGGTTGAGAATATGTAGTTAAATTTGAAACTATTCTTTTTATGTTACAAATTTTGTCTGACTACATTTTACATACTTTTTGTGCTTAAGTGGAGTATTTAAACAATACTTCACTTTACCCCTACCTTTTTTACTGGTTGTCAAAATCTGTCGCGACGCGCCCCTTCTGTACTTTTGGAGTAGAAATACATCCAACAACACGTTGGATTTCTAAAATCACAAGTACATACAACCTATCTGTTCGCCAAAGAAAGTTTTTCTCACCAAATATTTGCTTTGTTTTTAAATATTTATTTTGTACATTTAGAGCAATAAAAAGAGAGTAATTTCGTGTTTGACAATCAGTTCTATATGACAGCCAGAAATCAAAACATGTTATGAGATATAGGAAGAAAACAGTGGAGATTGCCACCTGCAACAGTACGAAACTAAAGGCTTGTATCTTATTAAAATTCTGAGTTGTTTGCATGTAAAATTTTTGAATTTCTACCAAAAAGTTGTTTTCAAACGTCACACATTACTTGAAATTTTTAGGCCTCAATGTGGATTGTGAATATTTTTGTCACATTACTCAAAATTACAAATCATAATTCAGGAGAACAAAAAACCTTTGTCAAATTTTGCAATCCCAAAAACGTGTAGAAATTATTTCTTAAATCGTAACGAGTTTGGTAGAAATAAAGCTCAAAGTGTATTGAAAAAAATTGAATGTACCCAGAAAACTTCAAGCACTCCTTCCATTGGAATTCTTGTTCTTTATGCCTCTGAATGAATATTTCAATTCACATTTCTAGGCAATTCTGCTGCTGATTATTTTTTATTATTATTATTATTCATATATGGTAATGAACGAATGAAGAAATGTGTTCTGGTGGTGTGATCTGGTCGATGGGATTTTTCACAATTTTGTCAAACGCAGACATAAAAAATCTCTATGCAGGATTTTCCTAACTTGCAAATCGAAAATTGAGAGGGTTAAGCAGAGAAAATTTTGAATAAATAAATATATATAATTGAAAACTGAAACAACATATTTTTACATAAATACAGTAATATACATTTTGGATTTATAAAAAAAAATAAATTTACAAAATAATACCTAATTTAGGAAAATCGACTAAATGTCACCTAAAGTCTTCGAAATATTTTGGTAATTGATGTTTACGAGAAGATTTTCTGTTAACTTCTAATTTAGCTATTTTGGAAGGACTTTGGCATTTTCCTCCGAAAAATTTTGAGCTGAAATTCATCCTAGAAATTCCGTCCACACCTGGTATATTGGGGAATTCTTCATATTCGCTATAAAATTTTGATTTGCCAAAAGTAGTGCCTCCCATATGTGTATTACATTCCTTCGAATAATCTGAAAAATCAAATTGTGGGACTGCAGTTTTGATCTACCTATTGCATAATCCAAAATAGAGTATTATATCATCAAAATCATGCACACTTTATGTGTGTCAAAATTATGTCCGCGTGAAGCGTTTTTCGGCGAGTTTTTTAATTTTTTTGTCCATCCTTACCTGTTCTATACGCTGTATTAATTCCCGAATCCAATTCTGGGAATGGGGGGTAACCAGGAGGTACTGGCAATTTTTCAACATCCACCAGGTTACCTAACCTGTGTTGCTTGATGGCCTGTTCAAATCTTTTAACTATCCTGTGCAAACTGCGAGCCTTATTGCTTAAATTTTCCTCCAGAATGGCATCTTCTTCTTCCTTTCTATAGTAATCAGCGTATGTTGAGAGGGCTTCCTCCAAGGTTGCTGGAACTGGTAATCGATTGTGCTTCGGGCTATCATCTAATAAAAAATTTAAACTATGAAAAATTTTTTTGAGAATTTGTTACAAAAATGAGTTAGACTTCTATTTTGGTAACAATAAATAGTTTTAGAATTCACCAAAAAAATATAATATCAAAATACAATAACCAACTGAAATAAGAAGATGATAAAAGCATGTACACTGTGTGCCATTTTGGTTGAGACTGCACTGTTTCTCAGCTATTATTAAAGATAGAGACATGAGGTTTTCGAGACCCTGTATCACTTTTTTGTAAAACTTTTAAATCCACAAACAGAAATATTACAACTACTTTTGTTTCTGAAATACAGGGTGAAGACGAAAATGTTCAGAGATGTTATTACTTCTCAGTCCCTGTATAGTGTTGGGTAACTCTTGTAAGATGCGGTTCATGTGTCCCGGACACGACCCAGAAATGTAAGAGCGGCTCATTTTGAAAAACTGTATCACCTCAATTCGAATGTCCCACTAAGCGACTATGCATCTGTGGGGCGATCTAGCGAGGAGGATGGTACGAAGTACCATCGATCGGCCGTAGAATTTCGCCGGAAGCGCAATCCGAGCAATCTGATTCTGATAATCAGATGTGTTTTGTCGAACTGAAATAATAAAAATACAGTGACCCTACACTAATTGCTTTCAGCTTTCATGTTGATAGAAGGTACTTCCATCTGGACTGGGGGTTATTCCTAATAACAAAATTAGGGTTGTTCTTTCAGGTTGCTTCTTTGTTTTGGCACTCTAACCTCTTACCGACCGAATATACAAGGAGTTTGTACAACAAGGAGAATATTGTTTATTCATAGAAGGAGAAAGTATAGTCCCATGAGCCTCATAGTCATGAATGTTGAAATTGCGAATTGTATCTGAATTATTTCAAATTAAGTAAGAATTTTATTCTGAAGTTTAAATTTTTTATAATACTTTATTTTCATTTTCAATAACTTTTATTTTTTGTTTTTTTACATGTTTCGTTTTTCATAAAAGTTTCATTTTATTTATATTTTATTGAAATAAATATTTTCAAAATATATTCTCTGATCAAATTTTTTGTGAGGGAATATGTCCGCTGAACACAATGAAGAACAACGGGTTAAGGCTCAAGAATATGGTATTCTAAATTCTAATAGTCCAATACTTCTCCAAACCTTGAAAGTATAATCAGGATGATATTATCATCTTAAGATAAAACCATTAATATTAATAACATCCAGCCAGAGATCATATGATCTCAGTTCATGTTGAATTTATAAATTGTAATGAAAACAATTCGTTCCTAAACTAACAAACTGTTTATAATATACTTCAAATTTTTGGTTGAATGAGAATATATTGAATATATTATCACGGTAAGTTTCAATTATTTCGTATAACTATATACCTTCATATTCGGTGTAATTTGTAATTTGAATCAAAGAAATATTACGCGACCTTCCACTCTCAACCGCTCACCGTCGCTCCATTTTCAATACAAACTTCCAACAGTTGTTAATACACATTCTGAATTAGTGTGCCTTCTGCCTTCTCCACCGCTTCAACTCTAACTCTAACGTCTAACAAACGTAACGACGTTCGAAGTTATCCCCCTTTCTTTTGCTTGCATCGGTCCAGTAGTCCAGTTCCAGTTGCGAGCGACACAGTATGTAGTAGAGCAAATTTTGTCTCGACTGCCTAACGCGTCATGAACGCCCGGAAGTCCCGGAACGCCTCGCCTCATTGGAAGTGGTACACTGTACTGCTTGAATACAAAAGTAAGGCACCTCTTACAAACTCAATTTTAAACCGTGTACTACCCAACACTACTGTATAAGAAAAAAAGAATTTTAACGGCTTGTAAAAAACATTTTTAGATGAAATTCAGTGGGGTAATTAAAATTTTTTTTAGAGTATTGTTTTTAAGATTTGGCACAAACTTGGTATTTTTCAAATGGAAAACCCTGTATATTTTAATGTCAAATTTTTGCAATGCTTTTCCTGAATACATTGATGGATCTCTAACTAATCTTCAATAAATTTAAGCTTTAAAAATCAGACAAATCCATATAAATGTTTGTTTTTTTTTAAAATAGGCCATGAATTCTTCCACACATACATCAAAAAAGAGAGAGAGAGAGAGAGAAACTAAGTTTATTGATCTTACAATCAAACGGCTATCGACCGCAGTCTTCCAGCCAGTTATATATGTACAGTTTCATCTAACAATTTTATGTTTATTTAAAATATCACAATGCTTCTATAGATTTGAGATGTTCGAGAAGTGGCAAAGTTGTTTTCAACATTTTTGAGTTTATGTTGAAGAATTATATTTAGAGTTTCTGCAAAATATAATAAAATAAATAGGGTTTGAGTCACATAGCGTTTTATAAAAGTAATAATTAATTGCATGTGTGAAAGAATTCATGGCCTTCTATTACAAAAACAAGCATAAATAAGGCTGTTTCTGACTTTTGAAGCTGAAATTTATTAAAGATTAGGTTTGATACATACATCTATTCAGAAAAATAATTGCAAATATTTGACGTTAAAATATACAGAATGTTCCACTTGAAAAAACAGTGCTCGAAGACTGTACTGTTTGTTATATACTTCTATTTTTGTGTTTGCACTGCAAGCTATTTAATAATAGCTGAGACACAGTGACGTCTCAACCAAAATGTGACACAGTGTACAGGGTATCCCAAATTGCTTGATTTTGACTGTTTTAGGTATTTCTGGACTAGATGAGTAAAAACTTTGAAAGGTGTCCTGGGCTCGATTTTCGTGAAAACACCATTAGTGAAAACCGTTTCACGATATCTTAATTTTTATTTTATTTTGATATATTATCGATTTTGAAAATGTGCCATGACTTTTTCATTTACGAAAAAATCTGAAAACGATTAAAACTTTCTAGAAGCGCTTTTTCACCGGAAATAAGAAACTATATTCCATTTTTTTCCTTGTGAAAAAAATACACTTTCTAATTTCAAATACGAAAGCATTTTTTTTCATCTTAAATCATAAAAAAAAAATTCAAAATGAAAAATATTTGAAAAAATGTCTTATTTTCACTGAAAAAGTGTTTGTGAAAGTTTTTATCTTTTTCAGATAATTTCGAAAATGAAAAAGTTATGGCACATCTTCGAAAGTGAAAAAATTTCAAGATTTTGTTATATCTTCAAAACAAATGAAGAATCGTGAAACGGTTTTCACTAATGGTGTTTTCACGGAAATCGAGCCCAGGACTCCCGTTTTTACCTATCTGGTCTAGAAGTACCAAAAACAGCCAAAATTAAGCCATTTGGGATACCCTGTACATTTTGACTGAATTGAAAATTTTCTTGATGGAATGAATCTCTATCTCATAGTAACACTTACCTCTTCCCCTCTTTGGTGTAGTAGCCATTTTAGAGTCAGGAGCATTTTTTGGTTTCCCTGAAAAATCAGATATGTAATGTGATAGATTCATGATTTGAACAAATTTCAGTTCTGAACAGAAACAAAACGAAATGTATCTGATCTTATTATTAAATTCAAATGAAAAGATTACCTACTTCCTCTTTTTGAAGGCTTTGCTGCATCACCAGATTGATTCTCTGAAAAATACCATTGAAATTAGTTCCAGCTGAAAGAATATTCAATAAGTATGGGATTATACACTAATATTCTTTTCAGTGCAAGAATCCTGTTGTATTTTTTTAACTGCAGTCAAAAGTTCTAGAGAATTTAAATTTATACTCTTTGACTTTCAGACAATGAAATATCTTTTCTTTTTCAACAAGTATTGTCAAATATCAATTTTGATTCAATGACACAATCTTGAAAACAGTCAATACATTTTGTGAGAAAAAGTAGTATTGGTTGTACTTACTTGTTGATTTTCGAACATATGATCTCTTCTTTTTGACACCTGAAATATTAAACAAAAATTAAACTTCCATTGAAAAAGATTTGACCACTACGTCTACAAAAAACATTATGAAGCTTCAACATTGATGTTTCAAAAAGTGTGAAGGTCACGGAAACATCAAAATCAAAATGAATCGACAATTTTGCGAATTAAATGTATGAGGTTAGAATCTGAAAAATGTCAATCCATTTGATCTTGATGTTGAATTATTTCGAATTTACAATTTATTTTATTTTCTTATCTTGAGAAATTGAAACTGCAACGGTAGAGCCTCATAAAAAAATAATTAATTTCATCTTTTATTCCTCATGAAGGAATTGACACAAGGAAATAACATAAAAATGTATTTTAACATTTTCATTGGCCAGTATGTTCAGCTGAAAGAGGATTATTTTTTCTAGTAAATTGAAATATAAAATCAGAACCTTGATGATACTGAAGAATGTTTTGATATCTTGTATGAATAAAAGTTTCATTCTTCAAGACAAAATTTAAAAACTCTTCGAAGCAAGAACCTGAAAAATATTCAAATTTAATATAATAATAATGATATACTACAAAAATTTAAAAAAATAACACAAAATATTAACGATATGGCATTTTTGGCACAAAAAATACTAAGTTCTATGGTAACATATTATAAAATTTAAGATAAATTCAATATCGACATACGAAACATTAAAAAGTTTAAAATGACTTAAACTTTTCATAAACTATATTATTCCTATTCATAACGATGCTTACACATAATAATATATTTGCGAGTAAAATGTTTTGTGAACGAATAAAATTTTAAAAAACCTACAGAAACAATTAAAGTTCAATTCAAAAAAACTGAAGAGATAAAATGGAACGGAAGTTTTATAAAGAAATTTTATCAAATATTTCATCATATCCATATTTTTCGATAATTCGGAATTAGAAATTACCAAATTTTATCACAGATATCACATTCGTCACTGGTCCCAAAAGTAAAAAAATACAGTTTTTGATATTTTTTGGCTCCAAATTAGTGAGATCGAAATTTATATGTTCAAGATTGCACATAAAACAATTATTAAAGAGGTGAAATTTCTTCACCAACTGAAAATCTTCCACTTAAGTGACGATTAGGGGTTTTTGCCTCAAGAAAGAAATGCAAGGAAGAAATCTTCATTGCACAAATATTTTGGTTAACAACAATATTCATCCACCGAAAATTTACAACTACCGACATTAGTACATAGACGATACATGCCAGAACAGTAAGAACAATTACAAAAAGTTGAGAATTCTGATATAAGGTAGGAAAGACATACATTTGGAGAAACATCTAGGACACAGATTAATTCGTTGATAACATAAATAAGATATTTCAACAACAATTCTGTAAACGAACAGAAATTTGCAACTGGATGCTTGCATTCTCTTCTATTTAACAGAAAATAAGACACTTACCAAAATTTCCAGCAATAAATCTTCTGTTTTCGACCTCAGTCAATTTTCAATAATAATAATAATAATACTTTAGAATGAATTTTTAACTTAGAAGTTATTTTGAATATATATATACCAAATAATTAATTCAAGAGAAATATTTAAAAAGCTCAAAAACTTTTCGATCCTGTTTGGAGATCTTGAAAATTTCCATCAATCTTCTCCCAAGTATTGATGATTGAGAAAAACGAATCTTCTCTGCACGGCACCAATCTTCTTCTTCTTTTTTCTTTCTTCTTTCTTCGGCCCAGCCAGTTTTTTTTTACAGAATTATTTTAAATGATGAATGGTGATGTAGAAATAAATACTTTTGTTAACAGATAACAAACAAAAAACAATAAAATGAAAATAATGACATTTATCACAGATAACAAAGATAAGAGTGGATTAAATACTGATTTCTTCCCCGAGTATTCTTCTTGGTTCTTGTTGTATTTCTCATTTTTCATCAACCATCGGCTCAATTGGCGCGACTGAACGGTTCTGGTGGGGGAAAAAGGACGGGAGGAGGGCAGTAAGGGTTGCAGTCGAGTTCAACGCTGTAGGGACACTTGCCGTAACCGTATATGGTGGGGGAGTAGTTGCTCAAGCTACAAGTGAACTGTGGATCTGAGGGGGTTTCGAAGCGGATCGGAGGTACTGTGTTGGAGGATTCGGGAGGGAGCTGCTTCTTTTCCGCTGGCGTTTTGAACGTTCGCGGCTGCATGTAAACGTCTGCGATACTTAGCATGGGAGTTGCGGGATAACTTATCTCCTCCTGTTTCCTTTGCCTGGTGCGCGGCACGTTTGCCAACGTAGTAGGTTGAGCAGGTGGAGTCGATGGGACCGGCATCGATAACTTCCTTTTTTTCAAAGGCAAATGAGTCTCGAATTCAACCTCGTTTTCACCAGTCTCGGCTGGTTTCGAGGAGAGAACCTCTTTTTTGTTAGCATCAGAGTTGTAGATGTCAGGTATTGGCGCCGGAAGCGGTGGTTTTTTGACATTTACCACTTTACGATAGCTGTTCTTCGAATTAGGATCCTTGACTATTTTCAGAGGTTCTACGCGGGGTTGCGTGGTACTGCGCGTCGCGGGATATCTCTTAGGCTGCACTTCGGGCTGATATATCGGAGGAACTCTTTCGCTACATTGGCTTTGTTTAAGCTGAACACTGTACGGAACCGCGGGAGGAATGTTGCATGAATTAGAAGGAATGTTATCGTGTACGGGAGCAGTTTTCGGTTGGGCAGCGGCCTTGGCGTTTTTCGGAGGTCGTCCACGTTTTCGCGCAGGCGTTTTAGGCACCTCCTGATCGTTGCTCAGTTTAGGCGGTAAATTTTGACTCGTAGAAACTGTTTTCAACTGCGATTGCGCAACGGGAAGCGGCTTACTTATCGGCACCGTGAAATCCACCTTTGGGATCGGCTCGACAACTTTCGGCGGTGGCGGAGGAACTGATCTTTCCGGACTCGATACTTTAGGTTTGGGAACAGTTATCTTGACCTTCGGCACTTCTGAAATTTCAATCTTGAGTTTATCGATACGTTTGATAATTTTCCCGCTCGGACTTTTGCTTTTCAACCGTCTTTGTATTTCCACATTTATCCGAAAGTTAGAGCCCCTTTCCGCTTGTACGAAAGCAGGTGGTAAGCAGATCAAGGGTTGCCCTAAACGCGGATCTCTTGACCTGGTATTCCTATTGAAATAATCAGTCGATTGGCAATTTCGCAAACGTCTACTCGAATCATCGATTTCAAGCGCGACCTTGCTTCGCGTTTGCAACAAATCCTTAGGCTCAGTACAATAAATGCTAGAATAGGGTTTTGTATTATTGTCTATTCTCAAGACATCTGGTTTCATATCGTTAAGCTGTGTGATAGTCAACACTTCTTTCGGCAACCTCTTCCTACGTTTATCAGTCTTTTCTTGTGAGGTTTTTGGAGGAGGATTGCGCGATTTAGAAGCGCGATGGGGAGAACGTCTAGAACTTGTTCTAAGTATTTCAGGGCTGGGAGAACACTTAGCGGTTGAAGGTAGGCTAGGCATATAACTAGAATGATGAATAGTGTGCATCTGTTGTGGATTTGAAACCGCGCTGGCGTGAGGAGGCACAGTTAAGGGTGGACTAGGAACTATCGATTTTCTTTCAGGGTAAGAAGATTGCGCACAAGGTACATTAGGTATTAAACAATTAGAGTCAGGGTATGGAGGGACTGAAGGTGGTAAATTACGAACGTTAGAAGCAAAAGATGAAGATGCAGAAGGAACCGTAGAGTTCGATTGGGGGTAAGAAAGAAGGGGGGAAGTAGAGCTTCCTACGAGACCTTCAGGGTACAAAGGTAGAGCCACAGACGGATTTGGTATAAAAGATTTCATGTCTACAGAATGCAAAGGATTAGAAGCTGAATAAATAGGCAGTTTTAACTGAGGACTAGCAACGCTCGCATGCAATTCTGAATAGCCAGAATGTATCAAAGATGAATCCGGAACAGAATATGTTCTATTATTTAATGAATTTGGAACGAAAGGAATGGATGATGAATTTACCGTTAAAGCCTTCGAATTTGTAACAGAAAAATTAGATTCACAATACCTGGGATGCAAGCTAACATTCGAATATGCTTCTTGGTGACTAGTACTCGGAATAGGAACATTCCTCTTAGATGAAGTTTGATTCGAAGCAGCAAAATTTCTGTCAGGGTAATTGGAAAGATCCGTCGGATAATGGGGGACCGAAGAATAAAGATCTTGATGAAAGGAAGTTAGTGGAGAAATAATCGGGGGTGAGTGTTTTGGTGCGAATTTCTGTGACGAATAACTAGAATCATCGGAATAATTAGAAAGTGATAAAGATAAATCAGGTACGGAAGAATAATTCCCTCCATGGAGAGAAGTCGGAATGGGTGATAAGATAGGTGTAGAGTATCCCCCGGTAGAGATAGGTGCAGTCAAGTTGGAATACATCGGTTCAGAATAACTAACCTGAATAGCAGGATTTTGAACCGGTGAATTCGAAACTTGCATCGGAAAAGAATCGCAAGGAACCGTTGAAAACCTAGATACCTGTATATTTTGCTCCTCCGTTTCTACCACAGTATGCTCTCGCAAACGATTCTCTTCGACAGCCAGATCTAACAAAGAATCTGCGAGTATCAGTTGACTCTGGGAACTCTGGGTCAAATTATCAACCAGCGCTTCAGATTCCAGTTCCTGACAAACTTTCTTGAGTAACTGCTCGTCAGAATTCAAATTTGACACCAAATCGCTATTACTAGGGATCGTTACAACCCTGCCTAAATTCACCGCTTCCTCGATACCTATCAGGGATAATTTCTCAACCAGAACTTCCCCGTTCATATCCCTTAACATCTTGTGGAAGTCCGCGTTGTTGGACAACAACTCGATGGTTTCCAAATCGATGGATTTTTCTACGTTTTGAGCAGGGTCTTGACATTCTAAATTAAAGCCGCGCGTGTCAGTCTTGTCCGGTTCGACGACCAGCAGCGCCCTCTCTATATCCTGATAGGGTATAAGGTTGGTGGGGTCGGAGAACTCGGAACTGCAGTTTGAGGAGGGGGAAAAGTAGGGCGGCGAGATCGGGATCGGGATGGTTGGCTCGGCTGCAGGTTCTGGGGTTCTTATGTATGCAATTTCAGTAGATAAATTTACGGTACCTTGCTCGTTCTCAGACTCAAATAAAGAACTTTTGGATTTGGTGTTTGCACTCGATTTCGCCGAGATCGAAGGATCACAATAGTACTTTCTATCATTCGAGTTAAGCTGAGGCGAATTTTTGTCGAACACAATTTTATACATCGGCTTCTCTGGCTGGTTGATCATCTCTTCTTCGAAGTCCCTCGTCCTGTCCGACACTCTACCCCAGACATCCAAATCGCCGGAGTCGACGCGGTCTAGCTTCACGAAGGCGTGATGGCATAGCTTGTGATCGTCGAAGGGTATTTTGAAAGCCGAGAATGACTTTCGGTAAACTTTTACCTCGACGGATCCTCTCTTACCCCTCCCGACTTCTCGTTGATGCAGGACGATAACAACGGTCTCTGGTTCGTCATCTACCGGGTGCAGGGGGTGGTAGGTGTGTTTTTGTTCAATCAGCTTCAGTATTCCTTTGAGTGGAGGAGGTTTGTCGGGGGTCAATCTCCCAGATAGAGGAATATGGGAGCCAGCTCCGTTTCTCTTGGTGAGATACTTTGACAGTGGCATTGGAGAAAGTTTTCGTTTGGATTTGGGCCTGATTCTGCTCGAACCGATTTCATCATTGTCAGAAGAGGATGACTCGTACTCATTGCCGTTTTGGTTATCCCAATCGTCATCCTCGTCGTCATAGGTCGGTATGAAATGCGTTTCTGGTTTCTCGTTTATCTTGACCCGTTTCGGAGACCGGCTGAAGGAGTTCTTTCTAGTTCGGTTATCTTCAGCAGATTTGTCCCTAGGTCTTTTTCTCTTCTTGCGATTCGTTGGGTGATACTCGTCGTTATCGCAATTTTTGAGGAACTGTTCCATTTCTTCGAAACTGATGTCCTGGTCTTTGCCGTACTTTTTAGAGACGACTGAAAGTTCATCATCTTCGTCCTCTGTGGAATTTTGACTACCAACAGCGTCTTTCACTATTTGTTCGTAACATTTGCCAAGGCTTGGAGTTGGGGTTCGTTTAGCTTCCACCTCTTCGTCTGATAACCTTTCGAGGAGTTGGGCATCCGGGGAGGCAATCTCCGGCTCGACCTCTTGGGGGAGAAAGTTCCCGTTTGGTACGTCCTTAGGCGTTTGGACTTTTTCTATATTCTCGGCGTTTCCTCGTCCAGTGAATGTTTGCGAGGGCAGGATGCTGCTATATATAAGCTTGGTTTGTTCGTCGGAGTCTTTCTCTCGCTCTTCCTCCGATCCTGGCGGGGTTGGATAGCCGAACTCTCCGTGAGGCTGACCTTTCCTGAGCAGAGGTTCGCCCACCACTCTCAACATTTTCATCTCATTTTTATCGCACGACGACTTCAAGATGACGTCATCCGGTGACGCAGGACTGTTGACGTCAAATTGTCCGGTGTCAAGAGGTTGCATGAAGTTATCTTGTCCGGTATCTAAAGGCGTGATGGTTTGGGTGCGATCATCACTGGAACCGACGCGATCTATATTTTCCTCATTTTCGGTGTACACTTCTTCACCGCAACCGTTCTCGCATCTTTCGGTTTGGAGTTCTGTCCGGCACTTTGAAACACTGGGTTGTTCGTCGCACTTTAACGTCCTGTCGTTTTTTTTATGAGGTTCTGAGTCTTTTGTACAAGTACCGTTCGCTTTAAATTCCGTCACTTCAACACTGGGGTTTACACAACTGTTTTTCCGATTTACTGATTTTTCGGATGATATTGATAGGGCATCCAGATGTTCTTCTAAGGGTATACTGGATTCATTGTTTTCTGATCCGACAAAGGAATCTGTAATGTTTTGTTCGACATTTTCAATTGAGTCTGTCAGTTCAAGAAGTTGGCATTCATTGGCGATGGATGTCACAGTTTCTTCGTTTCTTAATACAGTCCCTTCTCTAACTAGATGACAACTATCCACACTGAAGGTTCCCTTATTGTTTTCTACTCGCTCTGTACTTTTAGTTTCATTAAAATTCAAGACAACTCCACTTTCTAAAGAATGACTGCTCCCATCATTTTCTTTTGCCTTATCCAACATATTTCCCGAAATTGCAACTGCTTCAATCATGGTATTTCTTTGACTTTCTTCTGCTGGAACAGATAACACACCATTTACTTTTTCTACTACGGAAGTGATTGTCGTCACAACTTCATTACTTGCAGAAATTTCTCTCGAGACTACTTCAGTTCTAGACAAATTATCTTCACCTACTTCTACCAGAACATTTCCTGAAGCTAGTTCTTCATCTTTGTTAATTTCACTTGTTGTAGAAGAATTCGTGGGAGATATTTCTGTAGATCTATCATCTTTGTCTGAAAGAACTGAAGTTTCTAGTAACTGCGAACACTCGGAACTGATTGCTCCGTTAGACTGAACTTGAGCGGTCTTCAGTACATCAGGACTTTCTTGAATCACAAGAGGAGATTGGGTCGTCGTAGAAATGAAATTATCTTCGAATCTGTCTAAACTGGATGAAACGTCGACAACCTTAAGAGGGGTAGTGTCTGTTATTTTTACATTTTTGTCTACAGAATGAACATCAGAGTTAGATGGAGATTGCAAGGTTTCCACTTCCAATGGGATTACATTCGGGATCACAGTCCTTGAGTCTTCCAAATTAGTTGACGTTACATCATTAGATTTTGACATTTCTTTTTCTGAAGCGTCTGTCACAGGGCAGATTGTATTGTTCTCGTTGCTGATCTGTGTCATAGATATGTCGTCATCATCATCATCTATGTTTATTTGCGCTTCAGGTGATCTGCTGACAGTTACTCCCGAAACTTCTGTGTTTTGCTCAAGAGAAATACTCGATGAAGCAGTATCTGGGTTTTCTGTAGTTTTTTTAGGAGACGAATTGGTACCGTTGCTAGAGTTTCTAAATCCGTATTTTCTTCTTATTGCATCAGCATCGACAGAAATGCTCTCCAAGAAAGAGGTCGTAGTTGGAGTGCTTGCAACTGGATTTCTCTGAAAAAGAATGGCGAAATAAAAGGATGAACATTTGCGTTTTTTGTCTTCTACTAATGTTATAGTTTCGAGTTACAATAGGGAAAACTATGATATTGGTTTTACTGAGAGCACTCTAAGTTCAATTAGCACCTTCTGTAATTGGCCCAATATTTTATAGGTCCAAAATGATTGTTCAAAATATCAAATCTAGGAATTAGCACTTACCGTTCTTCGTATTGTGTTTGGAAATAATTGTTTTGAGGCATTCTGGCTAGGAGTAATCGATACGATTTCTACATCGGAATCTGAATCTGTGTCTAAAATTAAAACATCGGCGTCTTCTTTGTTTGTAGATACTTCTGACGAGCTTTTTTCATTTTCGCAGTCCAGCACTACATCATTCAAGTTATATTCATTATCTTGCATTATCTTGTCAAATAGATCGATGTAAGTATTTTCAAAGTCTGCACTCTCTTCTTCATCCTGCTACAAGAGAAAAAAATTTTCATTCATAGCAACATGAAAAAAGGACATAAAAACAAAACTCACTATCGATTCAGTATCGGAGAGCAGAACATCTTCCAACTCTAACTTCCCAACATCATCAATCATCTCTAGTTCCAATTTCTCAGCCTTTTCCTTCAATTCTTGCTTGGACTTGATATAATCAAAGTAAGCCTTGGTTATGCTAGGATCGCAACCCATAACCTTCATCAGTTCCGACATAATTGATGTTTGTGGCATCAGGATTCCCGAGAGAAATTCGCTCTCCTTTATGCTATTCATATCTCGGTTGAAGATGTTCTCCATGCATTTTTCAATCTTCTCGTTGTGCTTGTAGTTTTCGAAGGCTTTCCAGTTCTCAAACAAGATGAAGGCTCTGCAGAAAGCCTCCTCCGACATGTCTGTGTGAGATGTCAGTACTAGGAAATGCCTGAAAATGGAACAACATAAGATATCTAGAACTCGTTAATTTCATCAACTCAAAGTGATCAATTGATTTGTAGAAAATACAGGGGCTGGAACTAGAAGTGTTATCAACTAAAATGGGGTCAATTAATCAATTTTGATTTTCTTCAGCATATTCTTAAAAAGTTTTATATTTTAAGAAAGTATGTTACTATCTGATGAGGCTATCTGAAACGTGGATAATAGTAGGTATCGAGCCACTCGGGACTCTCATCGATATCAAATATCTGTTTTTAATTTGCAGGAGTTTGAGAAGGAGGATAACTCTAACTCAACACAGTAACTATGAATTTAAAAATTTATATATACTTACTTATATAAATTCCTGAACATTTGCTTGCATATGTTAGAATTGAGGATGTTCATCACATCCTTTATCATACCATCGACCAATGTAGACGTTTGCCTTATAAGTACGTGGAATATGTGATATTCGCTCCTGAGCAGGTAGAATGACAACTTCTTTATGACCTTTTGCGTCGTATCGTTGACCATCTCTTGGGTAACTTTAATTTGTTTTTTCAACACCAGCAGCACCCTTAGATTGAGGTTCACATAAAAAGTCATTATATGTTCCATGTATTGCAGATATCGCTCCGAGTAGCAGATGCCCAAATCTTGATAGAGCCAATAGATGTGCTCTATGTGGTTACCAATTATAAAGTGGAGTTTTTTAACGTGTTCAAAATGGATAGCTCGCTCTGTAATAGATCTGCAAAAAAAAAGGTTATTTAGTTTCTACAAAATAAATATCAAACAAATTTTTATGAACAAAGATTTTTTAGAATAATTTGACTGGTTGCTCTGTGATTCAGGGTACTATGTCCTGGAATTTACTTGTAGTTTAAAAAACGGAATTGCAGTGATGTTTTTGGACATTAAAGTGAACTATTTGTGAGGTTGAATTTGAAAATCAAGGGTTGATTCATCAGATTTGAAGAGCATATTATGTTTGTGCGCTCAGAGATACAGGGATACTAAACTACAATAAAGAAAGAAAAAATGCCACTTCGATTGATTACTAGACTAAAACCTGCCAGTCAGAAAGTTGGTAAATAGAAAATTTATTAGAATGACCTAATTTGTCTACTCTAATGTTTTACTAGGTGTACAGGGTGGGCAAAATTGGTGATCTGTGAATTAAAACTTTTTAACCAAAAGAAATAGAGGAAAATGAATGACCCATTACGGTTGTCTATTTTAAAGAAACTGATGATGCCATCAACTGCATTCCTCTATTTAAACTGAAAAAGTGTTTTGTCCTCCCTTAATACAAGAGATGAAAAAAATTGAATATGGTGGATTATTTTAAGTGAAAAAGTGCCTCTAGAAAGTTTCAATAGTTTTCACATATGTTCGTAAATGAAAAAGTTATGGCAGATTTTCAAAATGGAGAATATATCAAAATATAGATATCGTGAAACGGATTCCACTAATGGCATTTTCACTAAAATCGAGCCCAGAACTCCTTTCAACGTTTTTACCTACTTAGTCGAGAAGCAATTTGGGATACCCTGTACATATTGGCCTCAAAATAGAATTTTTGGACATATCGGGTTTTGCCTTAGCACCAGATTTCATAACATCAAAAAAACCCAAATGAGATAATACGATTAGGTGTTCATTTCAATTGAAAAAAGTATGATTTTTTTAATATCTCGTTATACACTGCGCAAAAAAAATAACGCATATTATGGAAATCTCAAATTTATTCTACAACTGAAGGTGTTCTCAATGATAATTATTTTTATCAGAATTATGTATGCATATGTTATCCACTTTCAACGTTTTTCTTCAATACAGATGTTTTTTCCCAGCAGGAATAAAGAAAGATGATATTATCAGATGTTGAATGTATTGGCTCCATTCTAAAATCAGTTGTTCTCGATCAATTCTAGTGATCAATAGTCTTTCTTTCGTTTGATTTTCTACACTCGATCGCTATGCAACGCGAAACACGCAATTTGACACAAGAGGAATGTGCCGAAGCGGTAGTTTTGCGAGAAGAAGGGTGGACATAAACAAGAATTGCAGAAAGGTTTGGAGTTTCCCATACAAGAGTGCCCAGAATGTTGCAGTGATTCAGGGAGACAGGTATGAATGTTCGAAGACCAGGACAGGGTAGACCACGAGTAACAACTATCGTTCAAGAACGTTACTTGAGAGTTTCTTCGTTGAGACAACGGTTTGCAACCGCTCGTTTCCTTCAAAATCAGCTTGAGCGAACTCATGGGGTGCAAATTAGCACTCAGACAATAAGAAATCGCCTCAGAGAATATGATTTAAGGCCTCGTGTCGCGGCAAGAGGCCAGCTCTTACCTCAGCCCATCGAAGGGCGCGTTTGGATTTTGCGAGAGAGCATATTCATTGGGAAGAGGCCGATTGGGAAAGAGTTCTCTTCACAGATGAGTCTAGATTCCGCCTCTACCATTGTGATCGACGTTCCCTTGTATACAGACGTCTACATGAAAGATATGCTCAGTGCAATTTCCTGAATACTACTGGTTTCGGGGGAGGATCGATTATGGTATGGGGTGGAATGGGGTGTGACTGCTCGCATAGACCTAATAGTCGTTGATAATGGAGCTATGAATGCTGATAAATATATAAGGAACATTCTTGAAGAGCATGTAGTGCCATTTGCCGCATACATTGGTGAAAATTCCATTTTTATGGACGATAATGCCAGAAGGCTGAGAAGTTCAGAAAATCATCCAGCGACTCTTAATGACTTAGGAATCCAACTCGGAGAAATCTGGGAAGGATTAGATCAGAACATTTCAAGATCACTCATTTTGAGTATGAACCGTCGTTGCCGAGCTGTAATTAACGCAAGGGGTGGAAATACCAAGTATTAAATCACTTATCAACATTTCAGTATTTTGAAAATTGTTTATTTCCCTTCTTTCACATATGATTCGGTGAAATCATAAATTTTTCTTCCATTTAATGTGTCTTGTTTCGTTCAAAACCTTCCTGAGAGAACATAAAAAATAAGTTATAAAGTCAATGTAGAGTTAACTTTCATTAAAACTGAGATTTTCAGAATGTGCGTTAATTTGTTCGAAATTTCCAATGAGATTTTAGTACTTTCAAACCACCCTCGTATGCAGGCGCGTTAGGAGCACGCAACAGCAACTAAAACTTATGAACAACCCTCGTATCGATATCGTACATCACGAAAATAAGCCAGAAAATTTTGGCGCGAAACAATGACTCTACCATTCGCCAGGCAACCTGCAATCTCTTCGGCCATGCAAATCAACTTACCACGGATGCAACCGACGCTTTCCTCCTCGACGTCGGGGACGGCGTCGCCTGCCTTTCCCGCCATGGCGAAAGACGAAAGAAAGCGCGGTACCGCGGGCCCTGAACACGGAGACGTTGCCCATCTTCGACGGGGATAAAACGTGAAAACGTACGAAAAGTGGTATTTGCGAACATTCGGTCGGATTTGACGAAAAAACACGTCAACAAACGTGCGAGCCGCGTGAACGGCGTCTTTCACGCCCGCGTCTGATGCCCTGATCAATATTTACCTTTATTGTCGACCGACGGGGCCGCCAGATGGCGACTATGTCGATCTGACGACGAAGTCGAATTTTTTTTCCCAATTCGAAAACGATTAACATGGGCAGTAAAGATTTAATTTTGCCATTCCTCACAAATTAAGTAATTTTCAATTGGCGGCAGTTTTCATTTCTCTTTGAAAGAGGAAAAATTTAAAAACAAAAAAATCTTTGCCTTTACGAAGGCCACTGTCAAAATATGAAGGAGTAAAAGCAGATGTAAGCAGTCCTTCCAAGCATCTCGCACGATTGGTCATCACCTTGTCTCGCTGTTCGCTTAAGTAGTTGTGATTAATCCTGAGAACCATGTATACAGGTGCGCAAAATTGGTGATACCTGAACTACAACTTTTTAACGGTGAGAGATAGAGGAAAATGAATGACACGTTACGGTAATCTCTTTTAGAGACACTGATAATGCCATCAATTGTATTCCTCTATCTTATTTTGTTTTCGAGTTAAAGGCCAAAATTAAAATTTGGGTGATTTCAACTTTTACCATTATATCCGTTTCTACAGGCTCTTTTTTCATAGCAATCCAGTAGCGTACTTTGTTTTTTTCCCAAGAGGTTTCCTTGCTGAGCTATAACATAAAGTTGTGTTTTTTCTTATGGAAACAATAGTTTGAAATGGCTTAGAAAGAATCGTCACTTTTTCCCGTTTCAGAAATATGTATATCATACATCGCCCTCAGATATCATGAAAAATAATGGTTGGTATTTGAAATTTGAATTATTAAGTCTTAAGTAGGCTGACTCACAGAATAATTCGTCTCTACGCATGGTGTCTATTATTTTGACATTGAAAAATTATTCAATTCTCCGCGGTTTGATCTCTGTTCAGAACAACTGTCAATTATTAGAATGTATGGAAATATTCGAAAACTACGAGAAATATGATATGTTAAAATCTTTTATTTCAGCGGCAATAATGGCTTCGAATTGACAGTTGTTCTGGGCAGAGATCAAACCACGGAGAATCGAATCGAGTATTCAATCGCAAAATAATAATGACACCATGCGTAGAGACATATGTATTATTCTTTGATTCAGCCTACTTAATACTCAATAATTCAAATTTCAATACAAACTATATTTTTCATGATATCTGAATGAATCTGAGGGCGATGTATGATATATTTCAGAATCGGAAAAAAAAATTGCGATTCTTTCAAAGCCATTTCAAACAATTCTTTTCATAAGAAACAAAACTTTATGTTATAGCTCAGCAAGGAACCTCTCGGGAAAAAACAAAGTACGCTACTGGATAGCTATGAAAAAACAGTCTTCATGTCAACATCATAGCACAAACTGAAACAGAGATAATGGACAAAGTTGAAATCACCCAAATTTCAATTTTGGCCTATAACTAGAAAACATAAGGCTTCGTACACATTAGGCGTTTGGCGTTGCGTTTAACGCGCGTTGGCAGCGTACACACTGCAGCGTTAGTTCGGCGTTAGATCAGCGTTATATTTTATTAGTTAAGGCGAGCATACCGTACTAGTTCAGTAAATACTTCAAAAATGAATGCTGAAGTGATTCGGTGTGTGTGGTTCATCTACGGTCGATATAAAAGGCGATGCCAAAGACAAAAAAAATTTGAGTTCACCCAATATCACGCGATAAACTAACGCATGGAAGGTTCCAAATACTGTATCCAAAATTACGGCAACATTGATCGAAGTTTTTCAATTATGTCAGAATGTCTGTCACATAATTTGATGACCCACTTAATATGATCAAAGTGGATAGTAAATCAACCACCTTCAGAGAGACAATATCTCCAGAAGAAAAACTTGTTGTCACTTTGAAGTTCGTACTTTTGAATGGAAAAATAAGAAACATTTTTTCAAACTGACCTAAGCTTTCTGATTGCTGGCTTCGTGATGATTCCCACCCTGTCTGCAGTGGCGTTCGAGCTCTAGTCCACTGCTGAGAAGTCTGTGTTGATGCTAATATCAACATAGTTATACGCTCCTGGATTTATTGAGGAATATGGAAATAGATATGCTTGATGAGTTGTTTTCGTTTGAGGAATTTGGGCTCTTTGAATGATATTGAGCAATTCACTTTTCCTTGAAGGGCGTCGGTTCTTGGGTACTTTTTTCATTTCACTGTACAGGGTGGACAAAATTGGTGAACTAGAATTTTTTAACCGAAAGAGAGAGGAAAATGAATCACACTTTACGGTCGTCTTTTTTAGAGAAACTGATAACTGCATTCCTCTTCTTTTGTTTTCGAGGCCAAAATTGAAATTTGGGAGATTTCAATTTCGGTCTTCCTTTTCTGAATGTGCTAGGATGTTAAATGAAAACATCATACAGACACTTTTTTCATAGCAATCCAGTAGTGTATGTTTTCCCAAGAAAAAAAAATACAACTTCATCTTATAGCATAAATAAGCAAGGAAGCCTATTGGGAAAAAATATAGTTTGCTACTGGATTGCAATAAAAAAAATGTCTGTATAATGTTTTCATTTCGACATCCGAGCACAAACAGTAACGGAGAAAATGACCGAAGTTGATATTTTGGACTTAAATTCGAAAACAAGAGAAGATGAATAGGAATGCAGTTGATGACATGATCAGTTCCCCCTAAGATTTTCTTTTTATATGGAACGTTTTCATGAATATTGAAAATTTCAACTATCTCTTCCGAATTCCTTTTTTTCACTATTTTAGTTTTATATTCGGGACTCGTCATGTCACACCAAGCTGGTCTTTTTTGAACCTCATCAATAAATAAGTCAGTATCGAAATTCCAATTTCATTTTCAAATTAGTTACAATCGTCATGAAAACGCACGTTGAAGTGTGTACGACTGCATAAGAACACATGTATCTCGAAACGCCCACCTGACGCTTATTCAACGCGCGCTTCAAAAAATATCTTGAAACGCACGTTTTCAGGGCGTTGGATACAAACGCTCGTTTTGCATGTGTACGGGTACATAAGAGCACTTGTTTTTCGAAACGCGCGCCAGCAAGAAGCGTGTTTCGAAACACCTAATGAGTACCCGGTCGAATATCCTCAAACGCACGTTTTACGAGCGTTGGATCGAAAACGCGCGTTAGCATGTGTACGGATACATTAGAGCCCTTGTATTTCGAAACGCGCGTTTGGCTAACGCGCGTTTCCTAACGCCTAATGTGTACATGGTCTAAGAAGATAGAAGAGTGCAGTTGATGGCATTATCAGTTTCTCTAAAAAAGATAACCGTAACGTGTCATTCATTTTACTCTATCTCTCACGGTTAAATAGTTGTAATTCAAGTAACTTAACCTTTAATAAATTGAGAATTACACTCAGCTGTTGTGCTGTTTTCTGCTTGGAGTCGAGTTTATTTCGCAAAAAATCGTAAGCATAGGCTGTATATCTACTTGATTTTGGTCAGTTTGTACTCTGTTTCTAAAATACGTTCGTGTTGGGGGGTAGTACACGTTTTAAAATTGAGTTTGTAAGAGGCGCTTTACTTTTGCAATAAAGCGGTGTACCGAGTAGTAGTAAAACAGTGCGCGCCCCCTGCCCTCTATCTCAAAAACAGTTCGCATTGAAGAAAAACTTCTGAAACAAAAGTTGTAGAGAATTTATTCCTCTACGATATTTATGATCAATAAAAATAGCGAAAATATCATAGGAACTGAGATATTCCCGAAAAACTTGCAAAAAGTCGATTTTTTTACCTTTGACCCGAAGAATTTCATAGACGCGGACACCCTACAGTCGGTAGCGTTGAGACAAGTTTTGAGAGGTCAAAATGAAGGCTTTCCCAAGTACACAGCCAGTTATCTCGTATTCCGAGGTGAAAACCCTAAAATGACAGGACTATGTGTTTCATTTTTGCGTCTAAACGATCGCGAGACAGAAAATCGCACGTGCGCCGGTACCCTTACTGCCCTAGATTTTTTTCAACGAAGAAAATATAGAACTTGTGTAGCCATAACGATTCAGCCTTATTCACGTCATTTTCTCGAGGCTTTTTGTTGACAGTCGTGAATCATCGCGTTTCCAGGACACCCAATAATACGGGATCGATGCAGTACCTGATCCTCAAAACAAATTCAATGCAACCAACCAAAGATTATAGAATATAAAGATGGGAAACGAAGCGACTACAGTGATGTCAGCGACATCTGTTTTTCAAAAGTAATCGGGTTATGGTTAAAATATTCAATTAGGGTCCATTTGGCATAGATTATATAGAGATTATTAGTAGGCTGTTGTCATTTTTGAAAGAAATACTTGAATAAATATTTTTGCTGAATGATGATTGTATTTTCTCGCGTATTTTCCACTGAAATAACTCGAAATCTACAAGAGTAGCACCTAGCTCACTCCATAATCTTGGTTTGTGTGTTTTTCTGTTATAAATTTTGTGTTAAAAACTGGCCGATATTCGAAATGCATGGTGATTAATTGCAGAAATAATAATCTTGAATGTGCATTCTTTTCATTACCAAAGAGAATGGAAATGTAAGTTTTGAAACTCGTATCATGTAACTGTCTTGTTCATTGCTTTTTATTTTCAGCGCTGGCAAAAGGATAGAGTTTTCGGGGCAAAAATATATTGTTCTGGATAATTTGTTTGCGAACCGAATTTTCTTCGGTCTCATTCATTAGATCAAAAAGTTCCACTCATAGAGGCAATGGTGGTCAGAAGAACGACTTATAGAGGTGGTGGTTCTCTTGACGACCCTTCCAGCAGTTCGACTCATCTACTAGACCCTCTAGACTCATTGAGGTGAAAATACACTGGGTAAGATATGTATGAATCGGGTCCAGAACCACTGTTTGACTTATCGATGTTCGATTTATCGAGAGTTCACCGTATGAATAAACTCTTGAAATTGTTATAATAATGCTCTAATATGTGAACAAATTCTTGAAACGTTCTCAATTTCATAATAATTGTATTGTAGTTGATTTTACACAATCATTTCAAATAAAAATATAAAGAATCCAGAAGCGTATTTCATTTGATTCAAAACAATGTGTAGATGGAAAATATAATCCTGATCAAAAAACCGCTCCTGCTTTTGTTTTGTCGATCAGGATGTTTCTCTAAAAGCTCGACAATGAATACTCATTTTAATGGGAATTTATGAAAAGTATAATTCGAATTTCGCGCCTATTAAAATAGTTTTCTGTACTGAATTATGTTTTCAGCGCCATCTAGGTGTCACAAGTAAGAAACTAGCCAAAAATCGTAGTCGGATTTTAGTACCACAGATGTAAGGGCGTTTCCTATCTTTCTAACTCTATAATCTTTGCAACCAACCTTTTCACGCATCCATGCAATATGCTCGAACATTTTCCGAGAAATAACGCCGAATCTGGAATGAACAGCTTATGCCTTTGGGAAATAATAATATAATAAGAGAAAAACACGGTATTCTGATTGGCCCGGCTGCATTAAAACCAGCTGAATCGATGTATCGAACAGAGCCTAGACCGGGAATTTGATAGAAATGCAGCTCGTTTCCCTAACAACGCATATCTATAAATGGGAGCTGAGGTGCGTTTCCATCTACGCCAACGCAAAAGGAGGAAGAACGGCGAAAAACTGCCCGCGTCTTCGCTGCTGTTCGGAACCGGGAGCTTTTCTCGATGCTTGCTTCGGTCGAAATAAATTGGTTCTTCGAATTATTACTGTATCAAATCCTGTTCAGCGAGATCGAGAGGTCACCCATTCCCTGCGTTCGTTTTTCGATGCATATCGCTACCTATAATGATGTCGTTGCAGCGACCTCAACGATTCATTTTGAAATTTCGTGAATTCAATGAAAACTTTTTTTTTTCAAAAAAGCTTTGATATTCATGTTATTGAAAAATTGAAGTTCGAAGTTCTCAAGCTGAGAAAAAAAGGCAAGTGGCTACGTTTTTGTACCGGGTGATTGTGTATATTTTACTCAATAGCTCTCTCAGTTGATATTGGCACTTGCAGCGACTTTTGAGTTATAGCCTAAATTTCAGATTTTTTGTCAGAAAGATTGTCACAAATCAGTGTTTATGTCTTCGAAAACCCTCATTGTAAAATGTTTTTTTTTTCAACAGTGGAATAAAATTAAGTATGATGATTCTCTGGTATATCTTATGTAGTAATTTTATACAGGGTGTCTGAAAAAGGGCTTCAAAGTGGGCCTCAATAAAACTAGTGTTTATGTCTTCGAAAACCCTCATTGTGAAATGTTTTTTTTTCAACAGTGGAATCAAATAAAGTATAATGATACTGTTTCTTGTATATCTTATGTGGTAAGTTTATACAGGGTGTCTGAAAAAGGGCTTCAAAGTGGGCCTCAATAAAACTAGTGTTTATGTCTTCGAAAACCCTCATTGTGAAATGTTTTTTTGCAACAGTGCAATAAAATAAAGTATAATGATACTGTTTCTTGTATATCTTATGTGGTAATTTTATACAGGGTGTCTGAAAAAGGGCTTCAAAGTGAGCCTTCATAATAATATGAAATCTCAATATTTTCAAATGGTAACCATATAACTTTGTAATTCCGATCGATTGCTCGTCAAAAATAGATAGAGTGTGCCAAACATTTCATGCCTTTAAAATAAGTGGTTTTGCCGTTATTGAATAAAATTCGAATTTCATGACCAGAGCCAGGTTTCGCTCAGTCGAATTCATTGGTATGCTCATATTTTTAGTAGGCTATGTTAGGAATTGCCATTTTAACCTTTTTTTAAGATGATCAAATAAACAAAACAAAAATCTCAGTTTAAAACTATCACATTAATTTTCTCAACAACAAAAAACCCAAAACAGAAATTTTCGAAATGTTGTAACCCTTCCTCCATACATTTAATAATGCTTCTACGAACTCCTTCTACTGTAGTTGTTCAGGTGATAATTTCCGCAGTGCAACCAACATCATAACTTCAAACTCTTCCTTGAATTAATGCTATGTTCATAAACCCCTCAGTTTATAGCACCCCATAGATGAAAATCAAGAGAAGTTAGGTCTGAAGAACGAAGGGGCTACTCTAATGAACCATTCAATCTGATACTTTGTTGAGTTCACGATAAATGAAGAAACATATTGAATTGGTGCATTACTCTTAACGTAATTCCGATTTTGCATAGTGCCGGATTAATCAAACAACAAGTATGGAGGACAATTCTGCCTTTTATATGAATTGACATATTTTCTATCGACAAAGCCTACTTGAAGTTATCTCAATAAATCTATCATTAGACAAATAAACTTGGCTTTAATCCTGAAATTAGAATTTTATTTATAACGACAAAACTACTGATTTTAAAGGCATGAAATGTGTAGCACACTCTAATTAGTTTTTGACGAGCAATCGATTGGAATCACAAAGTTATATGGTTGCCATTTGAAAAAAAAAGAGATTTCATAGTTTTATTAAAGCTCACTTTGAAGCCCTGTTTCAGACACCCTGTATGAAATTCATCCTAAGTTATACCAGAAAAGTATCATCGTGTTTTATTTCATTCCACTCTAGCAAAAACAAACATTTTACAATAATAGATTTTGAAGATATAACCACTAATTTGTGACAATCTTTCTGACGAAAAATTTGAAAATTAGGCTATAACTCAAAAATCGCTCCAAGTGGTCGTGCATATTATACATCAAATTGTAGAATAAGAAGAAATATTTAAAAATATACAAGGTGTTACATTTGAAATAAACGAAGTTGACTTTCGTTTCCGGTAGAACCGGGAATAGATTCTGCTAGAAAATATTTTACAATTCAAGGTCATGTACTCTAAAACAAAAATACAAAATCTTGAATTTCTAATACAATTGCTTCCACGGAAAGTTCTAATGGAATACTTCACCCTGAATACTTTATTGATGTTATTTTTGGCAATTTTTTTAAAAACTTTAGGTTTTTTCGTCTAAGGCAGCTGTAGAATGCCACTCGAGAATGCAGTGATTTCTTTATATCGAAGTTCCATTCTATGGCCTCCTGACAGTCCCGACTTAACCACATTGGACATTTCTTTATGGGGATATTTGAAATCTAAAGTGTATATGGTGTATATGTGTATTTGTCTGCAAAATATTGAAGACATTAAATTCAGAATAGAGGAAGAAATTGACAACCTCAACAATAATCCAGAAATGGTAATGAAAACCCTCAAAAACTTAATGAAAAGATATCGACTGTGCGTAGAAGTAAATGAGGAGCATTTTGAACACTAAATTTAACTTTTACTTAATGAATAAAATAAATTTCAGTTGTTTTATTATCCAAAGTTGCTTCGATATAAAGAAATCGCATCGTTGTCGTGTGGCATTCCACAGCTGCCTTAGATTTACCCGAAAATATCTATATTTTTAGAAAACTGCTAGAGATAACTTCAATAAAGTATATATATTTGGAATCAGAAAAAGATCTCTACCGATTAGGAAAATAAAATACCGGGTGTACCATTTAAAAAATAATAGTTCATATAAAAAATTTTATTTTACGATGCTTTTATGCATTTCGTAGTAATGAATTCTGAATGCCCATAAAAATACTACAAATTTGCGCATTTAAACGTTTTCGTACGATCAATATCAGCTGAGATAGCTATTGAGTAAAATATAAATAATCACCCTGTACAAGTTATCGAAAAAAAAAAAATTCAATACAATTATTATCCCTATTGCAATTATCTGTCCAGTGTTGTTCCTTTTTGACAGTAGAAAAGTTTGGCTTGTTATAACTCGAAGGAACACAAAATATGAGCTGAAATATAGAGGGAACCGAAAAAAAAATACTTGAGGGGTAAAATAAAATATATGGTTAATAGTTTTTCGACTTTATTTGTTATATACGAATTCAACTAAGATGTCTCTAACTATGGTGTAAGCACTAAGTAGATTTTGTTCCTTCAGTTTCGAGAAGATTGGGCGATGTTTCGTTCAATCACCTGTAGGTGGCGCTTTTATAATTATGACAAATCCTTCATTGTTTATTCGAATATTTGAATGTACGAGGTGTATTGAAACGATATCCATTATTTTTTCACTCGATGTACGTTCGATTAAAAAACGATTAGTCAATAAAATAAATTTAACAAAGGTTTATCAACATCTGAAAGAAAAAAACTGCTCCTTGGCAGTTCATTCGTTCAAACAAGAATGAAATGTATCAACCCAAAATGACAACTATGAAGAATCATTCCATTAAAAAAATGTTTTTAGACATCTTAAACTCAATTTATCACAATTTATATATCATGTTTAAAAAAACTGTTCAAGGACCGATAAGATTTTGGTTTGCCCGTTTCTTGTCCTCCATTATATGTAGGTGCTGCTGTTCACAAATTATGACAGATTCTTGTGAGTTGTTCGCTTCGAAATATACCAAATTACCCCTAGTTTCATGAATGTCCATTATAATTTGATGAGTTATTAAACTTTCAATCTTCCATTAAACAAGGAATCCATTACTACCGCCAATGGAAATTCCAGATAAATGTAGGATTACAATTTTAATGAACCATTAAATTATAATGGACCACCATTGAACTTAATTTTAATCTGATGAATTTAATTGTATTATAGAGAGTTGATAGTGTTTTTAAGCATTAATTATTGTTACAAGTTATTCTGATCCCTTACAGTTTGTTAGAAAGCTACATGACTTTCCATCCAATCAAACTGCCATTCTCTGTTCGGTGTGGACAATTTATAGTTAATGAAGTAGTATGAGTATGATGAATACAAATTCAAATCTGATCAACATTCAAATAACCATATTCCCTCGTCGAGCTGTTGGTGATTATTACGACTGAATTTTGATGAGATTCTATCAAAAATAGAGCGACGAGCAGAGTTTGTTGGATTATGTCAGCCGTGGTCCGAGAATATACAGGTATTGCATTTTCGAATGAGTAATTTGGACTAGGGATAATTTTTTTCATAGCCATCAAGGTCGCCGTACCTTCTATTTTCACAAATTAATTCAAGATTCATGTTCAAATAGACGAGACTATAAAAAAAGATAGAATATGAGAAGTAGTTCGAATCATTTTTCCAGTTGAAATCGAGACTGTTGTCGATTCCATCTAAGGAAGACTGAATTTGTGCAAATGATTTTGAATATTCGAAATAATTAGGTATGATTTTTTTTTGACCTATGGAAATTTCTATTGTTAGTAAATTTTGTTTGACCATGTTCCTTCAGTTACGTATAAGTTTTCGAAGAATTTTTACTTGTTATTTAGTTATCAAGTGAAATAGGTATCCTTTAACTTACAAGGTGAGTCAACACTACTCAAAATAGAAAAATTAAACCAATAGAATGTAGGTGTCAGTTTGCAGATTTGAAAGGTTAACAACTAGCCTTGCTATATAAACAAGAAAAATAAATTGTGTCTTGAATTTTGCATAATAAAAAGAATTACATAAACTACTAAAAAGAACACAAAAGTCGATTAAGAATTTAAGTTGCAGTTTTGAGCGCTTGCTTCATCAAAGAAAACTGTTATTATTCTGTCAGTGTCTGGAAATTTTTGATTTTCATCCGAAGATAGTTTCACGCTATAATGTGAATTATAAATTGATGAAATAGTAAGAAGTAGTAAATTTTCCTAGGACCCCACACCTTTCCATAGGTGTGAACAAGAAAACCTATCAAACACTAATTTTTTACGTCGTCATAATCAGTTTCGTCTTATATTATAACCATACGATTCTCTAGATAGTTTGATGTTAGCTGGCAACGAATCAAGAGAAAATGAAACATAAAACTACATAATGCACCGGTAAACTATGCAGTTTCGTGTTTATAGATATCTTTCAGAAAGACGGAAATAAAAATATGTTTCTCCAGAAATACATCGGTGGATATTCGAGAAACTCAGGCAAGCTACCATTGAACTAGTGCAGAATAGACGCCGGAGAATTTTACCTTAGTTAAATAATTTTCTGAATCGAACCTTCGAATTGGAAAACTCAAAATTAAAATCACTAGAAGAAAATATGCTCTGCATGTAAGTCGAGAACTCTATCAACACATTCTTCATTCGAACAAATGATTTACCAACTACTTACGAATGTCTCTATCAAGCAGCCATAACAAGAAGCGAAAATAATAATACATGAAATTTTATTAGTCATTCTTTTCCACCGATAAAATACCATTTTCTAGATAAGAAACCAACTATTCAGGAGCTCGTGTTATTGAAAATTTGTACCAGGTACAAGAAACAATTGTTTCATTTTTCCTTATCTCGAACAATTGACTAGACTATAATAGATGAATCAGGAATAGGGTTGGATTACTTCAACTTATCATCAAATTGAAATTTCTCGAAGATAAACTCTATTCATAACGACAAGAAAACATTTTTAATCCAGAGAAAAATTAACACAAAATATAGATCAACTCTAAACTCTCGTAACAAAAGTTAAAAACATGGTAGAATTCTGATTCAATTGATATTTATTCAGTATAAGAATTTCCTTTCGAATTTATAAGCTTTAGATATTTATTAAGAATAAAAAATACTTGCAGAGTTAATAGTTAATAGATAAATCCGCGACAGGAGAGTTATAATAGTGACATATCACCGCACGAATTTGACAAAGAATTAGAGAAAATTATGATAAACATAGCCTGAGAATTTTTTGAAAAATCATGTTTGTTGAGAATTTACATAATCTGTTGAGAACAAATAGAAAAACATATAATGCACTAATTTCTCGAAACTACATCTAATAAAATGATAGAAGCACTGAAGTGAAGACAGGAGATTTTTGCAAGCTTGTTTTTCAAAATCACATTGGTTCTTCATATTTATCATATCTCTCAAATGAAACACCCGGTGACATATAAAATTTCTTTACCAAATGTGTTTTAAAAACATTTCAGAAAAACTTATATTTCTCTCCATGTAGAATAGCTAATTTCAATTATTTGGATCCTCTTCATTATTGAACAATCATTTCTCAAAATAAAAAATGCTTAATAAGATTTGCTTCAATTGCTATAAATATAATTTTTGTTGCTGAACAATTTTTGTTAAGTAAACAAAATAACAAATTGGTGAAGGCGCCTGGCTAAATTTAGTCAATTTTCTTCAATACTATAATTAAAAAAAAATACCTTCCAAATTTCCCTCCGAATGATCTTTCAGCTGTCCGAGAAATGCGCCACACAAGATCATTTAGTTTGTTCTAATCAGTAAATTTAAGGATTTTTCTAATTTATTGCAACCATATGCAAAAAATTTATATTTTAAACAATTAATGTGTATTGCATGGGTTCATTGGGTGGGAGCTCATTTTCAAAGTGTGTGAGGGATTATCATAGCAAACTATATATAAATCTTGCGATTTTGTCTGAAGAAGGAGTCTGATATAGACTCCAAAACATTACATGTTTTGACAGTTCGATGTTCATAAATTAGTGCAAGAAATGAAGCAATTGCATTTCCATTATTCAAAATTATTTTAATTGATTTTGTTCCACATAATGCGAGTGGAAACCCTAAAAAGTTTCAGAAAATTAATAATCTGTTATGTTCAATTCAAAAATGGAATGATCTTCTGAAATTCTTCAAAACAATGACATTTCCATTTCTCCTATATAAAATATTGATAAAAAGAGTAATTAGTCTAGCTAGAAAATAGTAATAACTGCTTCTGAGAAAAATCAATAACTTCCCTTTTTCAATAATAAAAATCTAGGCTGATAAACATAAACACATTTTCAGGCAGTGCAAGCAATCATTTCTGATAGTTGATATTATAGTTTTAATGATCCATTGTTAGGAAGGCTATAAATTACGTCAGTTTAAAAAATAAACTCAATGATTTCACTCAGTTCCTTCAAATCAAACATATTAAATGCAGAAAATAATTTATTGGGAAATTATCATATTATTGTAGTAGGATAGGAGTCCCAGATTTTAGAATTAATTATTGAAAACTTTTTTCATGAATTAAAAATAAAAATTTCTCCTTGGAAGATATTATTATAACAGTTTGATGTATTTCTGTTCCTTATTCATTTCTTATTCCTTGTGCATTTTTTTTAAATAAATAAATACAATTTGAACATATCGAATTCACATATCTTGATTTCTTTGTTAAATTTAAAGGTTGTGATTTTCAATGATTTCATTGAATGTGTGAGAGTTTTATTGATATTTAAACGGCTTTCGTTCAACATATTCTGCAATTTTCATCATTCAAATGAGCATGTGAGGATTAAAACGAAAAGAAGTTGCTGAAAAATCAGAGATAATTAATAATCACCCAGGAAGGTATAAAAGAAATATAATGAAGCACCCAGAACTGAAAATGGAAGGCAAGACAGACATGATGGATGAACTGAATGATATGGAAACATCTGTGAAAAGTTATAATGATACTACATTGAGACGTAATACAATCTAAATCGCAAATACAATCAAGTAGATATTGGAATAAAAACTATTTCAAAAAATGTGGCTCATTTGTTTTCTCATTACTTTTTCCTAAAGGATTTGGATAATTCAGCTCATCATAAACCCACAATATATCCTTACTTTAGTTATTGTTATAAGCATAACAATATAATGATGGTGTTTGCCCTTCAATAACTCCGGAATAAGATACTCAACATAACCTAATAAATTGATACAAAAAATTATGTATAGGTTTCATATGAATATAACGCATGGATGTAAAACATAATTTAATTTTTTTGTGAACACGCTTGGAATGAGCCCAATGAGTGAACTATTGAAAATAGAAAAAATTATCAGCGGAATGAATTGATATACAAAATTTAATGAATGTTTTCATTCAATGAAAGAAATTAGCTCTTCATAGCATATCTTTATATTTACTATGGTTGAAGAAGTGCACATTTATTCAAAAAATGATGCAGGTGAGACAGGATATAAAATTTGGATTAAAGAAGAATTTAATAGATTTTGAATGATTTGAGTAGCAAGGTATGGATTTTTTCTTCCAGATAGATTGCTCAGTTTCTCCAATATGGAGTGTTCAATTCCAACTGGTATTTGCAGTAAATATATTATTGATCAACTAGTTAAGCAAAATTGAGGGTACAGTTTTGTATTACATATACTACTTTTCCAATAATTTAAAATTTTTGCAAGATGAAATCTGGTTAACCTTCAAGACATCCTGCTTCTGATACAATTTTTCAAGCAAGATCTCAGCACTGTGTAGTACTGTTGGAAAGTGTAGTACTGCTATGTATTGTGATAGTAAGCATACTTGCTAGCTTAGGCCAAAATCTAATTTAAAGATAGATGAAAGATGCTTAAAAATGCTAAAAATGTAATTGAATTCACATTGATCATGTTCGATCCAATAATTTGATTAATTGAAAATGAATACTGATTTGAAGGTTCATAACTCAATTTTCAAAAATGATCATTCATTAAAAACATTATATTCTGTAAAACATTAGCAACATTCAAATAAGCACTTATAATATAAGATTCTACATGGTTTTACCGTGCCTTCAGCATCTTGTTCTGTCCAAGCTACCAAGTACACTTATGTTTACAATACACACAAGATCTACTATGTCTAACACATTTTAACCGTAAGGAAACATGAACGAGAAACTTAAATCTTGATCGATTTATTTCAAAATGGGCTCCTTCATTACAAATGCAAGCAGTTCATCTTTTTAAACTGAAAATCATTCTCATATCGATAAATTTTTCACCTCTCAAGGGTTTAACGTTTGAATCATAACCATGACAAGGTTGTCACCTCATAAGAAATGAAAAAACTGGAGTAACTTACAAATCTTAAGAGAAAAATCATCAAATGACTGTACCACATCCAACAAAGAAGATTCAAATAAACATTTAAAAACTTACGTTATGTATTCCTTCATAATGCTGATCAGCTTGTTTTCACTAGAAACTGCTGAATGGTTACCAAAAAACCTTCTTATTTCCAAATGCCACTCTATAACAATGTCTTCTGGAGTATTTTCCTCAGAATCTACAAGAAAATAATAAATACATACATAAGAATGACAAAATTTTGATATAAGATCTTTAGAATTATGATGAAACAGCAACTACAATTGTGGGAACACAAACCAATTTTGATAAAAACAACACAAGGCAAGAACAAATAATTAATACACTAAAATTCAGAATTTTCTGCATATAATATGTTAAAATTACGAATAATATTCATTTCCACAAAATGCATTGCTTTTTCATAGAGAGAAAATTGAATGATCATTATTCCTTATGTGGCGAGAGTTAAAATTATGAATAGAATTTTTTTTTTACCTAGATCAATGAATAGTTTTTGATCCTCCTCTACCTTAACAGGAAGTGGGAATGCCACATCTTCTACAGACATTTTGCAGGAAAAACCTATAAATGGAAAAAGAAATTATTAGTTACACCAATAAACATTATATTGATAACCGAGTTAAACGGTAAGATCAACATAGTCAAGTCGTAACATCTTTACTAAAGGACTTTCAAGCTGGAACTGGCTTCTAGTTGTGAGGGATTCAAGAATGATTCAAAACGTTCATGCATTCTACCGAGTTGACCCGACGATATGTTGGACTCAAATTCATCATAATATATAGATTCATTGTGTTAACTGTCAAAACTGAAAGCCTAGATATAAACAAACAATATTCAATATATGTAGGGTTGAATGAGAATTTACTGAAATTTATGAATTGCAGGTTGTGAATTATATATTGCACCATCAAAAAATATTTACTTCCGAAGAAAAATGCCTAAAATAGGCAATTTAATAATTATCAATAACAAATATGGCGTCTATCACTTTGGTCATTCCAGGAGGATCATATTTGTACCACTCACTTTCGACAGGTCAAATGATTAATATATATCTTTTTTTCTGATAAATTCCATCTCCATTTTGGTTGCAATATCAATGAACTTCACTTTTGTAAACTCATTTTCTCACATAATAAATACATATTGAATTCACAGGCGGGTCATCACTAATGTCATACAGCATTTTTTATGTCAATGTCATTCGTTCTGAAACCATCAGTAGGACTTCTTTTCTATGATCTATGAATAATATTTTTCTAGGCAGTGACTGGGATACGATTTGTTTTGTGAAATCAGAAACCGTTTCCCTGAACACATGAATATTGAGCAAAAATTAAAGAATGGGCTGTATTGGCTTGCCTATGTTTTGATAATCCCTAAATATTCATATTTTATTTTTATTCTATGAAGTAGACTTTTCGAGAAGCAGATCATAAAATTTCATCATAATAAAAGAAAATAGTTCCTTTGATTTATTTAATTGTATTTTGTCTCATTTCTAATTATGACTTCCACATTCTATTTGGAGAATAAAGCCTAGTTTCAATATTTTTTTGGTGATCTCCGAATAACTGATGCATGACTCTTAGTAGTTGAAATATCCCACTTTATATTTGAACTACTGAGAGAAAAGAAGAGATCATGCAGACATTTTTGCGTCAAAAATAAGAGATTGTCTCCAGTCCTAATCTGTTTACATCACATATTACAAATTAATAATATCTATAGCTTGTGGTTTACATGTTTTTAGACATCCAGATATGTAGAGAGAGCATAGGTAGCGCCCTCTGTTATCGATTCCATCACTCCATCAAATATCTATGCCATTATAAATCCAATTACAGATATCTTCACGTGGAATTTTGTTTAAAATCCGAATAACGGAAAAAAATCATTACTTTTTCCTAAATTTTGATTAATATTAAGAAGAAATAAATTAAAGTAATTGATGAATTGAAAACTGATTACGAAGTCAAGAATGGGCATATTGTAATGAAAAATAGAACTTGCGAATCAAAACTTGTAGGTGCTGAAATGTTTGAAGCGATGTTAACAATTTTTTTAATCGTCAATATAAATATATATAGTTTAGTAATTATTGTTTCATTAAATAATTATAGATACACGAGATTCGTCATTTTGTCCAATTTTTTTTGATTCTTGTATTTTCAGATGGAAATGGTATCTAACTATAATTTTAGATAGAAAATATATAAAGTTGAAATTGTTTTAATCTAATTGCGACTGATATTTTCGTTAACTTCCTCAAAAATGTTGAAAAAACCCATTAGATCGAATTTACTCTTTTTAGTTAACTGTGAAACATCAAGCTTTATTTGTTTTCTGAATATGAGAAAATATTGACTTTTTACTTTGCTATAAAAACCCTCTTCAATGCAAATATTCAACAGTATCTATATATCGTACCTTTTTTATTTATTCCGAAAATTTGTGATACAAGCAGGTGTAGAACCAAATGCACAATTTTTGTTCTTTAATACACCTTTTATACTAAATGTTATATTCTTATGCTTTATTATTTCAAATGGATAACAATGTGATTTATCGCTTGCAATTAATTTTGTGGCTATTTTTCTGTTCATTATTTATTTTTTTTTTATTATGTTTTTGGCATCTACTGCTAGGGTCATCAGCCTGTTCATTATTTTTGTTGGTTAAATTTTCTTCATTCCACTGTGATAGAATATTTTCCAAATTTGGATAGAAAACGATTTAACATCATTGTGTATCATAATAGAAGTGCAAAAGGTTAGGAGTAAAATAAATCGGACCACCAAAATGAAAACTTTAAATTCAGAGCCAGTTCTTGAAGACCACTTGCATATTTCGTAATTGGATGCAGAATTAGGAAAAAAACCACTTAGTTCCTTAGTGTATCTGCGATATGGTAACATGAAGGAGCCGACTAATTAGAAAGTGGAATACAATTTATCGATTGATATAATGCCGGAGGCTCTGAGAGACTTGATAAGGTTGAAATATGATGATAGGAAAATAACACAAAAAATAAAATAAAAAACAATTTGTTGTACATTATAATTACAGAATATTAAGAAAAATCTTTTAAAATAATGTTTTATTGATTTTAATCCAAACCATCTTTCTTTTCTTTAATGGCTTCCTGAAAAAAATAAGTTATATGTAGTACCTATATAAAAACTGAAATATGTACTCCAATTGTTATAGAAGAGTATTATCCAAAAATTAGAAGAGATAGAATTGAATAACAATCCACCGAGGGGAAGTGGCTTGTACTAACATTTCATGATTAGAATATGATATGGAATCCGATTCTAAACTTTTACATCTCTACAGAAATAAAACATCAGTGTTAAGAACCGTATGGAAATTTTTTTGTGGATCATGCAGCATACCTTGAATCTTTCATCGAATAGTGCTAGCTCAGAGAGCAAATCAGAAAGTGCATTCATCAAAGCATCTTGGGGAGAATAATCGGCTGTTGTTTGAATTCTTATAACGAACTTATGTTCTAACGGATGTGGAACTTTATATCCTGCGAATAGAACATTGGGATCCTTCAAGAGCTGGCTGAAAAGAAAAGACCAAATAAAACTGATATTGTGTATCAATCATTAACAAGACAATTTTTGTACCATATTGCATATGCGCTCAAGACATACTAAAACTAAAGGAATACATGGTGTGATATTATTGATGCTACTCTTCAACTAATTAGAAATTACTTTAATCCTTTACTTTCTGATCATGTTTCCCAAAGTGTGGTCTTCCTTATTTACAGTAAAAATTGCGGCATTTGGAACTTTAGTGTCCTGCTCCTTGGTGATTCTGAAAAAAAATTGCGTGATAAACTCTGACTACGATATTATTCTCCACATACTTTTTTTCTCCGTCATATAAGAGAAAAGATTCGAAGGTTGGGGGAGCATTCATTTTGATTTATTTGAATCTTGTTTTGTTTGTTGTTTCTCAGTAATAAACGTATCACAGAACTTGTTATGATTACTTAACCTCAAACTAAAAACCACAGACTCATAAACACAGAACACTAACTAAATGAGCAGTACAGAAGATATGTTCCAACGTCTATGCATTCGACACAAATATTCCTTCATCTCAGAAAAATTTGACAAAATTAAAGTTATGAATTTCTTGTTGCACAGTGAAATTGATAAATTGTACTTTATAAATTCATACACACTCTACGGTTAGGCATAGAGGATACCTCATTTAGTAATGTGTGTTGCAGTGAAAAATATAATTGGCGCAAATTAATTCCGTCAATTCAATTTCTTCCTGCAGATATCAAATAGAATCAAGCTGCTAACTTTACACGCTTTGTTTTAACATTTTACCAAAGGTTATATTCAGGGTGTTTGTTCTCAGACGAGCCAGCCAGTATATTTCTTATCCCATAGAGATTCGAAAAAATTCCCTAAACGAGTGGAATGATTTTGTTTGGGGACATCTTTTGGTATATTTGAGGCTTGAACCAGCAACCAGGCCCGGTCTGGCTCGACTGGATGCCCCCGGCTAGATGCTGATTTGAGCCCCCCAGGCAATAATAACACGAGAACTATGGGCTCTCTCATGTCCGCTAACGTGATTCGAAATAATTTTGAAAATTAATAACGTGGTTTGAAAAAATTTAAAAAGATTTCACTTTTATAACAGCAGCCAATTTTGTTTTATTATTTATTTCTTCTTGGGAGATATTTCTGATCCATGTTTTATATTTTTTAATTGAAACAGTATGCCTTATGCCTTCATTTGGAGACATGAATTTGATTTTGTTTCTCAGAGAAGGCTTTGCAACAAACTATCTCTCTCATTAAATATTATATTTCATAACAATAAATAAAATTTTTTTAGTAACATATGAAACATTTCAAATCATATATTTTATATACCGGCCATTATGATCTTTCCATAAAAAATATATTTTCATTTTGAGTTACTTCGGTCAATATATTAAAAACGTGCGTTTCTTATCTTTATTTTCAAATGGTCCGAATTACCAGAATCCTTTGGTATTCTATATATTTCAAGGTACCTCATAGAAAATATTCCTTGGGCGTTAGTTCTGGTTATCTTGGGGGATATCTGATGGGTCAATTGGTTTCTATCCATTTATTTTCGTATTCTTGATCTAAATATCTCTTAACAAAGGCAGCGTTGCGGCATGGAGCCCCATCTTGTTGTAACCATATATTTTGTCTCATTTGAAGAGATTTTGCAGAAGATCTAGATATCTTTGCTCATAAAAGTATGGCCCTATTAAATGACGTCCTACATTACTGCACACCAGTGGCGGCTTTAGGGGGTGGCGAACGGGGCCATCGCCCGGGGCCTCGCTCTTGGTGGTCCCTCGCGCCCCAACTCGAAAAAAGTTAGTTAATCAATACATTCAATCAGAACAAAATTGAAGAAACCATTTTGTAGTTTTTGGATATTGCGCTTTGTTGGAACGTCCGAATGGGTAATTGAGGCACCAGATATCCGATCCACCAGATCAGTAGGTAGAAAAGAATGCAGACAACACAATTAGGGTGAAAATTATCTAAGTATTTAGGTACAATGTTTACTTATCCCAGATGTTGGAACCTCATAAAATATTTATAGCCCTGTTGACCGTTCTTTGGCGGTCCCTTTGAAATATTCGTTGAATCATCGTCTTATGAATGAATTCATTCCATTGTAGAGAATTACGGAAGGAGTAGAGCGAAATCTGTTTTTTTTCAAACCTAGTGATTAGAGATAAGAATATTGGGTTCAGTTTTGTTATATTCTATTCTTCGTGATGGAAAACTTTCATTGTTTTCGGTTCTTCATTTACATTTAGAGGTCATATTCACATTTTTCGAATAACTTGAAATTTTTCTTGTCATTGAATTGAGAAATCAATTCAATTCGTTAGTTTCTCAAGCCGTTCTTTTCAGTGTAGCTCTTGTAAGTATAAATTTGGATACCTACTATCCAATGAATTTATCCAATACATAATACTTCATTCAGAATATCGGAAACTCAAAAGTATCCAAGTTGCACAACACTACCACGAACTGCTCTGAGCTTTAGGACTCGATACAACTGGGACTTCACGTTCACGCCCTCAATCAAACTCATAATTAGTGGCTCCTCTATCGCTCGGACAATCCCATGAAAATCATATATGGTGGATTTTGCAGAGAAATTTTCGATAAAAATATCGTAAGAAACCACTGTTTCCAATAGAAATATTCATACAAGATGGCGCCATTTCTCAGGAAACTTTCTATTCTGTTCATCTGTATCATAAAAATAAACAGTTTCATTTTTATGGTCTTCTCTTCGAAACCGAGAATTTCTTTTCAAAATACCTAATAGTACTTCCATCATTTATTATAACCATCTGTGGGAATTCCACTACCCGACTCTTTTTCAACCCCCGCTGTAGATCCAAAATCTAAAACTTGTGGTTCAATTGGTTCGGTTCATTAGAACGGAATGAATAAAAGAGTCATTTTCATAGTGAAGAACCGAAAAAGTATGAAAAAACTGTGTGTTACTTAAAAATTATGTCTGACACTCAACAAGATTTTCGAAATGAGTTCGCGTGATCGAGATGCCGGTAGAAAATTCGAGTCGGGTAGTTCAAAAAAGAAACGAGCAATCACAAGAAAGCTTGACAGGCGCTGAATGATTTATTCACAAACAAAGTTTTTCTAGACTCAAAATCATAAAAACATATTTAAGGAATTCGATGACACAAGATCGGCTTTCAGCCCTTGCTATTCTATCAATAGAAAATGACGTAGCTAATTCGATCGATTATGATACTTCAATCAAAGATTTCAGTGCTAGGAAAAGCCGCAAACATGAATTTTAAATTTATCATTTCTGAATTTGTTAATTTTGTAAATCTTCCAAAGTTATATTATATTTGTATATTATATTATATTTTAATTAAAACCCAAATTTCATATCTTTATAAAATATGACAACAACATATACAGAACAACCGGACTTACTTTTGCATCACATACTTTTCACGAAGGAAAAAGGGCCTCGCGAAGACTTCCCGCCCGGGGCCTCGCAATGGCTAAGGCCGCCCCTGCCGCACACTAGACGTTTATCCCAAAATATCCTTTCATCCGACCAGTAATGAGAATTTCTTCTACTTGGTTTACCATGGCTGATAAAGCGATTTTCGTCGGCCCATAAAATTTGGTTATGAAAACTCGCAGCATCATTCAATGCCACTAAAAATTGATCTATAAAATTTTCTCCTCTTTCAAAATCAACTATAGACAGAGATTCAATGTTTTGAATATTATAGTAATGAAATATATTAGTTTTCAAAACCCTTTGAATTGAACTATGACTGATGATATTCAGATGCCTTGATGGTTGTCTTATTGACGCCCTTGGTTGATTTTCGAAATAACTTATAACAGTTGCTCCGAGTAACTTGAAATAGTTGCTACATTTAGGTCCCTAGTGGAAACTCGCTTACTGTTTTTTTTTTTTGCTATAAACGCTTCACTATTTTTTCTATTTTTCTATAACCATGAAAATGTTTTTCAGTCTGGGATGTTCCGCTCAGGATACCCTATTGCGTAAAGTCGGCGTGCAGCTACGGCGTGTTTTTTGGCTTCTCCATGAATTAAAAACATACCCATCTGAGTTTTCTTGTATGAAATGATAACCCATAACACGAAATTGTCACTCCGGGAAAAAGCCTCCTTGAATTCAACACAAAAAATCATATCGTATGACACTAAAGAGAAGCACACTGTCACAATACAGAACAAAATAAATGGTATTCGGAAAAAAATTTTGAATAAAAGATTGTTCCAAATGACACAATGAAAAAGGCATATTCTTGGAAAAAATAATTTGATAGCGCCGCGAGGCCTGGCGTATTTATTTTGTTTGCAGATTTTTAAGCTCATCTCAAGACGATATTGATCTTTCCAAAATACCGTTTACAGAATAAAAACCTCCGGTCACCAAGATATGATATAATTAGGCCGAAAGTAGTTTCTAATATAAATGAGACCATTTCTGCTTCCCCTCCTCTGATGCTATGGATACTTAAACCTTCATTTTTCTCAGGAAAAAATTAATTGAATAAATTTAAAGTTGATAGTCCTAAGCTGTCCACGGTACTGGTACTTGTTAAATTTGACGTGTCCTATACTATACAGTCTAAAAGGATCAATAAAGTTTATTATTATTATTATTATTATTACTCGTTGAGCGAAATTTTGAGCAACAAAATTTTTCCGTTTTCTGTTGAAAAACAGTTTTCATGAAGAAATTTCGACTTATTTGGTAAAAACACCGATTTACAATGATTAGTTTAAGAAACAAACATCTTGTTCCCTTAATTTTTCCAAAATTTCGATCAATCGCTCCGAGAAAACTGCTGAACTAATCGATCTACCGATTCAGGAGAGAACTTTGGGGAACATCAGGCTGTAAAATTTTTTTATAATCCAAGTTGTCTCTCCAATATTGACAAAAATACAGTCCATTAACCAAACATGGCAAAATGGCATTTTTTTGCTCTTTTTTCACGTTAATTAATTAATTTTTTGATTAACCATGACAGATTTTTATAGAGAGTTTTCTGCAAAAAAAACAGCCTGTCGGCTCGCTATGCGCTCAATTGTTCCGGAGATATCGCAAGTTGAGTGAAAAAAGGTTTTTTGCATTCAAAATTAGATATCTCTGAGACAAATCGTCATATCCTAGGGTGGTAAAGAGCAAATTAGAGCTGAATGAAGAGGCTATGAGACTTTTGCATCGGTCTAGCTCGAAAAATTTTTTTCATGCGCGTAGAGCAAAAATAAAAGTTTGAAAAATTTAGAAAATTTTTTTTTCCCTGATTTATTCGAAGATTGCATGGCTACCGGTACTCTACCTATTTCAAACGAACACATTCCACATAAAAAAGTGATCAAAATTTCTATTCATTCACTATTTACTCATTTCATTTGGTGATCAATTCTTGGAGTTTTTGATTGTACTAGACTGGAACAACACTCAAGTCCAGAATACATTGTCGGTTGATTCAAGAACATTTACAAACGAACTTATTGCAAACAGTTTTCGGTTAGTTCACTCAAATTTAGAAACTTCATTAGTCCTTGTTTTTTCTTAAAAACAACCTAAATCTTGCAAAAAATGGCACTGATGTGGTATTACCAATATAATTCCGATTTTTCACAGCAGCCCGAGAGGACAATAATGCTTCAAAAGACTACATATATTTGTTTCCTCATATGTTAGGATTTTTCATTTCTTGTATATCAGTGTTCTGCGACTGTATATGGCTAACTGGCCAGAGCAGTAAGTTTAACACATTCTCTGCGAGTCCACCTGAATGCCCCAGCCATTGTTGTTCACCTAATCTTCGTTTATTCCAAGGAGAGAGGAAGTGCTTTAGAAGTAATGAATCGATCATCGAAAAAATCAGAATTTCTTTACAAGTCGCTGATATAGTCCACTTCTGTTTGCTTTCCCACGACCTGAGCTGTCCCACGCATCACTGAAACGAATGTTATCAATAAAATAAGTAGTTATCAAAAGAATGTTTGCATTATTCAATAAACATACCTTCAACGCCCTCACATATTGGTTTATTATTACTGGAGTGTGAAAATATTTACCCGATCTCAATATTTTTATCTCATTCACTCACCTTATAACTACCCACGCAACTGTTTATCAATTTACGGTTCAATAATGGGGATCCAGCTATCATACTCGAAGTGAATGTACATGCTTTCTATATTTATGTCCTCAAATTGATTAGAATTTACGTGGATATCAATTCTTTATGGGTAAAAGCACTCATTGCAGAGGATACTGAATCCGAGCTCTTCCTCATTTCTAATGTTATCATAATTTTCAAGGAATTCGAGGCAAAAGAAACACCATGAAGACCCTACCTATTATTCATTATTGTTCTAAAATTGTAAAATTTCATTTTCTAGCTGAATACTTGCGATTTCTGGTATTCTCAGATTTTATTTGACTTTCTTATCCTAAATTGCAAGAACGTCCATTAAAATTTAATGCTCGCTTAGTTCTCCCTTAAACGGAGTACCCATAGGCGGTAGTCATGGATACTCCGTTTAATGGACGATTAAGGGAGCTTTAAATTTAATGGACGTTCCTTCAACTCAGGGATAGTGTAGCAAGCAGTGAGTTCTCTGAAGTAGTTGTAGAATACTTTTGGAGTAGAATATTAACATTAAATGATGGATATTGAATTTTCTAAGGGATTAACTGAAAATTGGCGCATCCTTCCAACTAATGCATCCAAGCCATGATTATCATTCCATAATTGTCAGCTATAAAGACACTCTCAAAGCATGAGAGCTCCTGGATAAAGGACAAAACGCCCATTCTCACTCTGTCCAGCTTATATACCAAATGATATCAATAATAAGAGAAGGAATTATTTGAAATCAATACTTTCACATTTTTAAGTGCTTGGTGTTATAAGTACATATATATAGGGCGTGCCAAGTTCGACGGCCTATTAGAAGTTTCTGGAGAACTGAACCTATTTTGAAATCTGAAAATTGGGATTATGATATTGTTTGATATTATCTACCGAGCTTAAATATTCTTGTAGCCTGACCATTTTCACTTATACAGAGAATGAAAACAAATGTTTGTTTTATTTTTTCGTTTCCAATTTTGATGATGTATTCAATTCATATCAATTCATGTATTCATTCATATCAAAATAATTGCACTCTTCGAAATACTTTTCAAAATATCGAGAAAAAACTGAAGAAAAAATGATATAAGAGTATTCGGTATTACTTTTTCCAGAATTTTGAAAATTCGTCACAGGGTGTTTCAAATGTTGGGTCAGAAATTGGAATCAAGATTGGCCCCCCATAACTTTTGTTTTTCGAATTAGAATCCAATTTTTTTATGATTGCACTGGATTCTGCGAAGACAAATAATGATAGTGTTCTAACATATCAATGTTCCTGAAATTAATAATTCTTGAGTTATTTAGGATTTCCTGATTTTATGTCGTACGTGGAGTCAAAATCATAAAATCTGTTTCATATTAACAATGATCGTCATAGAAGATAAATAATTCTAATAATTCACTAGTGGCAGACCTATTTTCCTAATTCATTCATCATTATAAATATGAAACAGAATTTATGAATTTTACACTACACATACGACATAAATTAATCAAAAAATCCTGAAGAACTCAAGAATTCTTCATTTTAGGTGCATCAACATGTTAGAACACTATCATTATTTTACTTTGCAAAATCCAACACAATCTTAAAAAAAATAGGGTTCCAATTCGAAAAACAATAGTTATCTTGATCCAAATTTTCGACCCAACATTTGGAACACCTTTGGAAAGTTTTTCAAAATTCTAGGAATGTTACAATATTTCCACAGTCTTCGACTTCAAAAATTAGAAAACGATTTGTGCTTGAGAGATTTAGAATAGAAACAACAAATATGACACCAAATTCTCTTATTTCCCTTTTTTCTCGATATTTTGAGAAGTATTTCGATGAATGCAACAACGATTTGACTAAAAATGTATTAAGCATTGAATACTCTATCAAAATTGAAAACGAAAAAACACGAACATTTTGTTTTTTGAATTTTTTTCTTTATTTCCTGTATAAGCGAAAGTGGTCAGCCTTCAAGAATATTTTAGCTCGGTAGATATCGAACAATATCATAACCCAAATTTGGAATAGGTCAAGTTCTCCAGAAACGTCTAAAAAAACGTAGATCACCTAATACTAAAATTACTAACATACAGGGTGTTTCTGAATTTATGCAATAAATTTCAGGAGGTTATTGGCTCAAATGACGATGGGTTTTCTATAACAAACTTTTTTCAACACACCCCCTTCAGAGATATCACCCTTGAAAGATGATGACTAAAATTGAGTTTTTTTTCTTTATGAACATATCTGTCAGATTTTTTCACCAACAATATGAATTTCGACAGTTCTAGAATATTTACGATTGATAAAAGATATTTCTCTGGAAGTAGGATGACATCTTGAACTTGATACTTTGAGTAACAATCTTCAAATCTTTCTGATATATTTTCATCACATTATTAAATAGACGGAGAGACCAAAAGAAGGATTTTTTTAAATTTTGTACTCTCTTGTGAACAGATAAAGGAAAAAAGGAAACCATGTGGTAGATTCTTCTATTTGGAAATTGTTCAATTGAAATTGAAAATTTGTTGCCACGTGCTCTCTGGACAGGTGCAAAACGAGAAGTAAATTAATTGAATAATTTATCATTGCTGGTTGCACCAACTTCCTAGATTGATTTGTCGAATCCAATCATCCCCCCTTTCGAATTACAATTTACATGACTAGTTGGTATGGAGTTACATCAGTCTGATTGAATTTCCCTTGGTGCTGTGGCTTGGAAAGGTTTTGTCAGTTTACAACGGATTGGTAGTTATACAGGTGGCTCTCAATTTGATTAGAACGAGTGAAAAATTCTTATTTGATTTCATTTTGAGTTTTTTTGAATTGTCGTCATCCCATGATGATAATAATACGTTTTCAAGCTCCTCAGCATCTGTACTTTTTAAAAAATTTTGCTGAACTTGAATTTTTGAGACATACAAGAAACACCAAACTTAGCCTCAGTAAATCCCTCATTAATTTCATAGTCTCATTAAAGAATATACCATATTTTGCTATATTTGGCATTCCTTTTCATTTATTAACTAGAATGAATCTACGTTTTCGCTCGAGTAAGATGTAATTTTGAAAGTTTAGTGTACAAGATGGGCAAAATTGGAGATACCTGAACTACAACCTTTTAACCTCAAGAGAGGATAATGAATGACAAATTTCAGTCTTCTTTTTTAGGGAAACTGATAATACCATTAAGTGCATGTTTTATCTTCATTTTTTCAAGTTATAGGCCAAAATTGAAATTTGGGTTATTTCAACATTACTAATTAACTCCTTTCCTGTTTCTGCTAGGATGTTGAAACGAAAACATTAGAGAGACACTTCTTTCCTAGCAAGAGGATTTCTTGCTGAGCTATAACCATAACATGAAGATGTGTTTTTTCCTCGTGGGACATGTTTTCATACCCTAGCAGAAATAGAAACCCAGATAATGACCAAAGTTGAAATCGCCCAAGTTTCAATTTTGGCCTATAACTAGAAAACAAAAAAAGATACAGGAATGCAGTTAATGGCATTATCAGTATCACTGAAAAAAGAAGACCGTATTGTGTCATCATTTTCCTCGATCCCTTTCCGTTGTAGTTCAGGTATCATCCATTTTGCCGTGACTCTGAAATGCCGGGTATTTTATTTCATGCCTGAATTCATATTTGTTCAACTTGTCATATCTTTCAACATATCCGAGAGAAAACTATGGTGTAAAGAGCATTTTTCATCATGTATTAATGCCGGAGATTAGGGTCCTACTCATTGTTATATTGATTCTTTTCATACCAGTCAAATTTTGTTTCAAAGGCAACTTTATTTTGGATCTTATAGTTTACTAAGCGTCAGCCAAGGAAGTTTTAAATCAACGGCTTCATGCTTCATTAACGACTTATTCATGTTAAACCGATATTTCTCGTCGCTTCCTTTATATATTCATTATCAGAAATAGTTTCACATCAAAGCCTACTAGAATAAATTTTCCCACTATAGTCAAAATTGGACATCTAGTTTTGGAGTTCTGTAAAAAACAACAAACAAACAAACAAACATACGAATACAAGATATCTATTGAAACACACAAATACAAGATATCTATTCGAATATTTCATGGGAATTCATTGCATTTTTCTGAGAGTTTTTTTTTGTTTTCTCTCCCAGTTTTTGAAATAAAAATTAATTAGATTTATTTTAAATAATAGAAGAGAAGCCTCTGCGTGAAACTTGTTCACTAATTTGTATTGGAATCTACCTGAAATTTTTTTGTATTGGAATTTGATATAGAGTCCGAAACGTTACAAAGTTTAAGAGTTCGAAGTTTCTTTTTCTAATTGATTTTTGTTTCAGAGACTGGGAGAGAAAACCTGAAAAAACTTTCAGAGAAATCATCAACACAACTTTAAAATTTATAAAGTATTAGCAGGTAATAGTAAATTAGTAATAAGTAAATAGAGTAAGGAAAATTATGTATTCTGCCAGTTTCACATTGATATCGCTATAGGTATATCAATTCAAATGCATATTCAAGATCAAAGATAGAAGAGTTCGTTCGATCCAACTTGGATTTTAATGGTGAAGTCACCGATGTTCGAAAAATATGAGATTGAACCACAAATCAAGAAAAACACTGACCTGTAGTCAGTACCTATATAATTTTTAAGCAAGCTAAATTCATAGCCAAAGCAATAAGATCGAAATGAGGTGTTGTTTTATGCAATCTGATTTGATAGATCGGTAGAAACCAAGTTTGCAGATTCAACCAGATGAAAAACATGGGGAAATTTGATATTGTATGTGGTATGGAATTTTTTCATATGCCTTTCAAGTTTCAAGTTTCAAGTTTTCAAGTTTATTGGATCATTATAACTTCCAAAACATAACAATTCTCAGATATATAAAGATACCATAATCAAGAAGGACACAGGCACCTAAACGCATGTGGTCTGTTTCGTGTCCTGTCCCCCTCCTGACATGGCCTGATCATATTCACACACTTAAACAAAACAAAAACTGATGAACAGTCGCTAATCCATTATACATTCCAGTAAAAGAAAATCATGAACAGGAAAGGACAACAAAAAAATAAAGCAAAGGACATGCCATCTAATTCAGAAATAAGAAGGCGCAGAGACACGCATGCTGAAAGGAGCATTCAGGCTATCAATAATTCTTCTTCAACAGAGACATGATCGTAACGTTATTCTCAGTCAGAAACTTTTTGATCTCAAATTTAAATCGTTTAAAATTGTAATTTCTTATTTCAACTGGAAGAATATTGTAAAGTTTTGGGCCAAAGTAAAATACAGTTCTTTGTGTATGTGCCTTTCTGAAGAGAGGTATGGCAACAAGTTTGTTCTGTTCACCTCTTGTATTGAATACTCTGGGTGTGTGGGGTATTTTATTCCTTTGCATATATATTAGGCACTGATAAGCGTAAAGTGTTCTCACATTCATAAGGTTTGCTTCCTCAAATAGTGTTTCCGTACTGTACCTTCTAGGTTTATTCAAAATAATTTTCAAGAAAGTGTTCTGTAGTATTTGAATATTATGTAAGACATTGTCAAACACTCCCCCCCAGACTGTAATACAGTATCTTATAACCGATTCAACAATACATTTATATATTACAATCAAGTTTTTCCTGGATAGTAAATCCCTTAAGTCATACATTTTATATGTTAATTTTTTGAGTCTATTGATGACGTAGGATGTGTGTTCTTCCCATCTCAGGTATTGATCAATGACAACACCGAGATATTTTACACTTTCCTTCTTCTTTATAGTTGGACATTGACAGTGTGTTCTCGAGCAATTTGAGTCATGTATATAAAGTTCTTGGAAACTTTCACCTTAATTTTTTATTTCTTCTAATTTTATCTTGTGAAAACTCTCTTCTCTTCTCTCTTCGGTCCTTGGTTTTCGTTTTTCTTGTTTATCTGTCCTATTTCATTTCCTTTTCTAATTTTCTTTATTTCATCAAGTAACTTCTCCCATCTGTTTTAGGAATCTTCTGAATTTTTCTCAGTTCGTGATTCTTGTATTCCCGTATCACTTCTTTCAAATTCTCCTTCTGTTTGTTTACCATTTCTTCTATCGATTATATCTTGAGTTAAAAAACACCATAAAGGACGGGATTATGAGTAATGCAAGGAGACACAACTTGGTATTACGCAGAAGAGGTGCGCCATCTAGTAGAACATACTCGTTCATAGCCTGAAACTCTTCCGACTGAGTGAACTCTAATTGTAATTTGGGGAAATATCCGTTTACTGAAACACAATCTCAAAAATCATGGGGTACACTCGTCTCATATATTTGTCTCATATTATATCCATAATGTACTTACTAGATAGTTTATTGTACAATGGTGAAATGCCCATTTCGATTGAGGTGAAAGTTTCGGACCAGCCAGTTTTCAGGATCCATTCCAGCTGCAGCTGTCGGTTGGAACTTGAACCTGTAATGGCTTCTGCTCAAATACGGGAGTGAGTTGTTGTCAAGGATCTTTCTCATCCAGAGGCATCGCAGTAATTGAATCACTCTTCGCTGGTATAGCATGTCTAGCACCATGTCACCCTTCTGTAAACATACCGCAACATTATTAGAATCCTGTAATTGGATTGGGGGTTTTCTAGTTCGAGTTACATCATGGTCATGCTTCTTTAGGAAAAAAGTCAGATGGGAATAGAATAAACTGAAGAAGATCGAATTGTTCATTCTGAGAAAGGTTTCCTAGTGTTGTTTTAGTTTCGGAATTAATGCAAGTTGAAATAGATATTGTAAAAATGGTATCAGCAAGGATGATACTTGTAGTTATATTTGTACTATACATGCAATTATTCAGCATTCTAAGTTCCCAGGTTGGATGTCGCGGGAACTGAGTACAAGAATACTCAAATCCAGTAAAAACTCTTATTATGAAAATTACCTCCAGAATCTATTATAGGAAATATGCAGGGCAGACCTGAGATTGCAGTACTTTTTGAGCATTTTGCATTCATTTTATAGCAAAATTCATTGACGTAGCGTTTCCGACAATAACTTACTGGATAGACTCACAAAAAAGATATCCTCATACAGAGATCTTGAAGTACAAATCAGATAGATCCCTATTATCAATTCATCTACAGGCCGAAACACATTTCAAATAATTTGAAACCTTCGATTGGACGAGAATATCTACAAGACCATGCTGAAAGCTGTACCTACTGCTGGGAACAGATAGAACCCAGAAAAGGCTCTAACAGGGCTTGATACGTGTAAAATGAAAGATATCTGGGATGTTTCTTTTGCGGAGTTTGAAAGCCGCCCAGCTGAAGTCCCAAATATAATGAAAAACAAGACTTCTTCATTCTTTCAGTTAACAAGTCAATTAGTCGAGGCTGTGGACAGGGGATTTATTCCTCCAAGACTTTTCTTGGACCTGTCAAAGGCCTTTGATTCAGTCGACCATCAACAGCTACTAAAGAAGCTGGAACACTACGCAATTAAAGAAAAACAACTGGAACTCATCAGGAGCTATCTTGAAAGACTTAGGCAGAAGGTAGTCATCTCAACCTAAGGTAAAGCTTTCATGTTAAGTGAGATATCGATTGAGCTGGGAGTCGCACAGGGAAGTACACTGGGCCCACTGCTTTTTCTCGTTTACATCAACGATCTACCATCTGATCTTGAAGTAAATCCACATCTTCATAATGTAGTAGCTGAAATGACTATCTATGCGGACGATACCAATATTATTGCACTAGACAGAAACTTTGAGGAAACATCAAGAAAAGCTGATCGTTCTGAAGTGCAACCTCCTGTTCATTTATACGGAGTTATAGTTCCATGCCTGAACACAGTGAAATTTCTGGGAATCCAGTTGGACTCTAATTTAAAATGGCATGCCCACATCAGCAGTCTCTGCCAACAATTGAGTAGACTTATTTATACCTTCAATGTACTTAGACAATGTGTAGGCAGGAATGTTTTGATGATTTTGTATTTTTCTAACTTCTATCTGTCATTACTTATTGTATTGTATTGTAACTTGTATAGGGTTTTCAGAGTCCAAAAGTTGGCCATAAGATTCATTAACAAACTGAAATTCCGCTCTGATCTAAGCTACTCCACTTCATGAAACAATTCTCCACACCGGCAATACTTTTGAATCAATTTTTGTCGAGGTAGACTATTTTATGCACATTGTACGTTAGGGTATATGAAAGAATTACCGTGTTTATTCTCTTTTTCGATAAGAAACGATAGAAATATTTACTCTTTAGTGTTCCTTTTTTCATATCTATGTTCTCACGTCGAAATTTCAACAGGTGTTTTCCAGTGTAAATAGAAGGGGGAGTGAAATATTGACTGGGGGGTTCAAATGTAGGATTTTGGATATTCAAATATATCGAAGACAAAGAATGCTTTGTCCTGTAACGCGAATTGTCATACAACAAGTTGCTATTTTCTTTTCTCACGCTGATATCGTCACTCACAATGAAAGAGTTATTCAAGGGAATTTTTAAGGGTCAAGTGAAGTACCTGTTCAAATTATTTCGGATGTCTCATCATTTTTTGTGGAAAGTCTGCATAACCCATGTATTGTAAAATTGTCATGAATATCTCATGAATAGTCAAAGCCTGCAAAAAGGATACCAATACAGTATGATGAGCATCTCCAGAAGACTTTAGGACTGCATTGTACAGAATGACGTCCGGCAATATGGCTATTTTGTGTGGAAGGGAAGAGGACTTTATTCTCGTACTAGTTTCAGTCTGGGTTGAAATCTTTTTTTTTAACTAGATCAATATCATAATTTAACACAATCTAGACAATTAAGCATGCGTTCGAGATATTTTTAACTAAGGTTTGGGGACCATACATAAGATACAGAACATAGGGAAAAAACCTCAACAAAAAAAGGCCGTTTAGTTATTCCAAGTGAGTTAGAAACATCATAACTCCCTGAGGAAAACATTACACCCGAGGGCCTTTGGCCTGAAGGATAAATGTACATTGTTCATATGATTTTCTTTTCATTTAACTTCTAGTTGTTAACCATAGCATTTGTTGATATTTTGAAGTTCGTTGTATATTGCTTTCATCATTATAAGTAAATATGGTGAATGTCCTCCCTGTTTTCTTTGTGTAGACATGAAGAAATAATCTAACTGAATAGGAATTTACCAAAGAATATTATAGAAAATGCAGTCAAAGCAGCGAATAATTTAGTACAGGAAAAATTCACGACAAGGATTATGAAATATTCAAACAAAGGAAGTTGAAAAATTAAAATCATTGCCAAAGATGACAGCGCCTATTGGTGTTCTTTCAAGAATTGGTATATTACATAAAGTAGTTCTAATAATGGGTGTTTTTGGAGGACTAATTGGGGATGAACTAGTAGCTGTTTACTCGATAAAATACCCGAAACTGAAACCGGTATATCTGAAAGATTTAGTATTGTAGAGGAAGAAAAAATAGGAGGTGGTCAGAAAATATATATCCTTGCGATCTAGTGAAGAGAAGAATCCCAGAATTTTGTAGTGGTTCTCTTATGGGAGAACCATATGATCCAAAATCCCCGCTAAAAATGCCTGTTGAAAATTGAACGATGCACTCCTCTGATCTCACTTCTATTGAACGCCTCATAGTTTATCTAACTCTATTAATTAGCTGTCAGATATATCACATTTCTTAATTGAAAAAACATTTTTTGGGCCCTGAGGTAGGGGAAAACTAATGCCTTCTCCGCGGAATTAATTCCTGAAATGAATTAATCGATCTCTTCTATTTAGACGTCGAATGTGACTCATTTGTGCTAAGCTTGTAATTGGAATGTCTAAAAGTCACCTGTCTTGAATAACTGTACATCTCTTGTCATCTCAATTTTGAACTAACTTAATTTCAAACTCAACAGGTATATCTTATCTGAATTATTAAGTATTTCCATCTCCATGTCGTTTTCATAATACGTATATGTATATAAAAATATTGTTTATCCTCATCAGTTCAATTCAATATATAGCTCAATTCGTTTTTCTTAGCTCACGTGCACACTCAAAATAGTTATTTATGGTACAAGTGCAGAAGGCATTGTTATTCTTACCATGAGTTCAAAATTCAGAAACGAGCCACGAAATGGCGAGTTTTGGAATGAACGAGTGTTAGAATGAGCCTTCTGTACGAGTATCATACATTATTTTCTCTAATTCGCTGAATGTTTATCGAAATTAAAGAAATATTGCCGCAAATATCGTTCAGTGTCTTTTGCTTTGAAAAATATTCATTGGTAGAAATGTTTTCTATCTCATGAAATTTGACAGATGTTAAATAAATCCGTGACAGCAGGCCAACATGTCATCAATAATAATAATTACTGAAAACAGTGTTGGAATGAAATATTCTAACAATGATTTGTTCTACGGGATGTAGATTTGACACATAATTACAGAATAGTATATTCTAAAACAAGTTGCATAATGGGCTCCTATTCCAACACGAACGCAAAATTAGGAAATTTGACTGATTACAGAATTTGAAATGATTTTATTTGAAAACTGATAGGATCGGAGGTCAGTACTGACAACCAAAAAACGAAAAATATAACTGAAAACAATGCTGTAATGAATTCATTACAGCACTACTTTCAGTACTGTAATGAACTCATCACGATACTGAAATAAAGAATAGTATATTCTAAAACAAGTAGCAGAATGAGCTCCTATTCCAACACGAATGTGAAGTTCGAAAACGAGCGACGAAGGAGCGAGTTTTCGATAGCATGAGTGTTGGAATTGCCTTCTGCAACGAGTATTAGACGGTATTTTCTCTATTTCAGTCAATTTTTGTGAAAATCTCTCGAAATTCAAATGAAAATTCAGATTAGTGACTTTTGCATTGTATCTTGGCAGTTGGTGTGACATACGAAATTTGACAGATCACGGAATTTGAATTGATTTGATTTGAAAATTGAGTGGATCGGAGGTCAGTACTGACAACCACAAAACGAAAAATATAACTGAAAACAATGTCGTAATGAGTTTCATTACAGCACTACTTTTAGTACTGTAATGAACTCATTACGATACTGAAATAGAGAAATGTATATTTTATTATAATTTTCTAACTCACATAAAAATGGTGAAACTACCCCAGAAATGAACATTCTTATGCCTTTCCGTCTGGTAATGAATACTGATTTAATATATTCTCATGCTCATTTTGTTATTCTAATCAGTTCATTTCATTGCTCAAATATTCACCTATCATAACTCATTGTTAATTACTGTTATCGAGTTTCAGATGGATGAATTCTCAAACCTCTAGGATGAACTTTGCAGAACACGATATGAACTTCTCTGAAATGGTTCAACGGTCAAGTGTACTATACATTAAACTGGTTGACAGTCTCTTGTCCTCGTTTCAACTTGGATGGTTTCCTCGGATAAATAATGAACTCAATCAATTGGTATGATCAACTCATAAGCCTAAATTCTCAAATTCATTCATCGGATTATCTGATTCAACTAAGTAAGATCTTGATCCTTCAGCTCTTCTCAAAACCAAAAGATTAGTGGTTTTATTCACTCATGGTACTCTCTTTCTGTATTTTCATAATTTTATATCCTCTATTTTTCTGATGAACACTAATATTGCTTCATCGAAGCAATTTGTCTCTGTGAATGTGTTATCGATTGATGAATTTTGCACTCTCTCATAGACCAACGTTATGAATATTGATCATTATATTATTCTCTATTCATATTTATTGTATCGATCTCATTGATGACCAGACTTAGACAATGTAATTATATACGCTTGTACTTTTCTCCTGGCCTATTTCAAAAACTTAGTATTCAAACCTTCTGTTTTTCTGATTCAAAAAACAGGCTGTCGCAATCCACTTAATTGATTGTGCTTAATATTGAACTTCTCCAGATTACCTATGTTTTTTAGTTGGATAATGTCACTCTGAGTCTATAGATGATTTTAATGTTTACATTTCTTTACTGCATTAGCTTCATGCGGTTTACTTATTCATTTTATGATTGTAAATGATGTACAATAAATGTTTTACACTACCATCTCCGACTCAATAATTATCTGTATACCTACAGTCCTCAACAGTAATTTGAAAAAAATCTGAATACCCCCAACTTTGAAGGGCGTTATGGAAGTATTTATAGCAACCGTTTTTATAGTAAAATGAACAGATAATAAACGAGTGAAAAATAAAAACATTTTACAGGAAAATGATTTAGATTGTATTAGGATTTACCAATTCAAACTTTCAGTAAGGTTCTCAATTCTGATTAGGAAACAGCTCGATGGTTCACGTCACGGATCTCCTTCAAACCAGATTTTATTACTCGATTCTACACATGACAACAGTGATCTGAAAGCTTTACTTGGATACCAGCTCTTCGATACGCTTGGCGCCTTCAATTCACTTCAAAGAGATTCGTCCCTGCTTTTATCGCGTGCTTTACACTTCGTGGCTTCAAAATTGGAATATCTTGTAGTTCCAAATTAATAGTTGACACATCATTATCTGGTCCGATTGTGACACGTACTCCGAGAAAAGTGCTTACTGCACTCAATCGCGAGTTGCAGTTTAAGACGAGAAGAGAGTCTGTAGACTGTTGAAAAAAGGTTTATCTGCTAGAGGAGGTCGTGCATAATGAAATTCGTATATTAATGGAAAAGGGGGTTTCCATATCAGACGTGCAAGAAAAATACATGCTTGTTGGAGAGTTCGACGTCGTCCAACTGGACCCATTAACAATTGTTAGAACGAAGTGTCGGACACACATAATTTTGATATGAAGTAGCTCCCCAGAAAAATAAAACAAAATTTATAATTACACTCATTTTTATGAGCCACCAAGTGGTGAGCTTTTGAATGGATCAGTGTTAGAACGAGTCCTCTGTGAAAGTATCAAATACATTATTTTCTCTTATTTACTGAATTTTCATTGAAATTATCATTGATTTATATTCATTTACGGGCATCATTAAATCTCCCTAATCCCGTGATAATGTAAAAATCCTATGATATAACGAAGAAATGAAAAAAAAATGATCTTTCATGAACAAGTCCTGAATAAACCATTTCATTTCAAGCTCAAACAACTGACTTTGGGTAAACTATAAAAGATATAGGAACTTGATTACGTATTTCAAACTTTTCAATTCATTTAAAAAATTTCTGATGAAAAATGCTCCTCTAAGCATAGTTTTCTAATGAATATTTCGCGAGATATGACAGGTCGAAGAAATACGAATTTAGGCAAAAATAAAATCTATTTCTCACGTACCTCTACTTCGAGAAGTGGTTATAAAAGAAAAGAGGCGGGCGCGATCGATGTTCATCTAATCATTTAGACTTGGACTTTTTGTGGGGACGTTACGCCATATAGCTGAATCAAGACAAAAAACTAAAAGTGTTTTTTTTTCAGGTTAGGCGAATCTTTCCATAACTGAGGTTTGTTTTTACCTTCATTCGTCCTGAGGGTTTTAGATATATCCTTACTATCCTACTAATATTATAAATGTCCGTGTGGTTCGTTTATTTCTCTGTCTACTCCACTTCGGCTCTTCTGATTTTGATGGGAATTTCACTATATAGTAGGGAATTTATTCGAGTAGGCTTTCTTGTGGAAAAAAGTATCACATAGTGTACAGGATGGGCTAAATTGGTGATACATGAACTACAACTTTTTAACCCAACGATATAGACTACACATTACGGTCGTCTTTTTTTGGGAAACGGATAATGCCATGAACTGCCAAAATTGAAATTTGGGAGATTTCAACTTATGTCGTTATCTCCGTTTCTGTTTGTGCCAGGATGTTGAAATGAAAACATTATAGAGACCCTTTTTTCATGGCAATTCAGTAGCTTACTATGTTTTTCCTCAAGAGGTTTTTTTGCTGTGCTATAACATAAAGTTGTGTTTTCTCTTATCGAAACAATAATTGATTATGACTCAGAAAGAATCAATCATTTTTCCCGTTTCAAAAATTTATACATTCTACACGGTGACCCACGTGAAAAAATACCTACTGACCAATATTTCCGCACGTAAGTTATAGAACAAGCTTAGAAGAGTTAATCTTTCGACGCCTTTTGACTTCGAAGTCAGTGGTCTATGATCATACCCCTAATCCGGGTCGCAGCCTCTTCAAGATTCAGAACTCTATTCTATTGGATTCGAGTGACACATCATTGCGAAGGTTTTGCAATTCTATTCATGATTAAGATTTAGATTAACCTGTCGAAGCATTTTCTAGATCTAGAGTATACTTGGAAAAATTTTTGAAACGGAAAAAAATTATGATTCTTTCTGAGTCATAATAAACTATTGTTTCCATAAGAAAAAATAAAACTTTGTGTTATAGCTCAGCAAGGTAAACCTCTTGTGAAAAAACATATTACGCTCTTGGAGTGCTATGAAAAAAGTGTCTCTAAGGTTTTAATTTCGACATTCTAGCACAAACAGAAACAGAGGTAATGACCAAAGTTGAAATTGCCCAAATTTCAATTTTGACTTATAACTCGAAAACAAAAGAAGTTCATGTGTCACCAATCTTTCCCACCCTGTACACTAGCGTTCTATTATAGTACTACAATAAATTAAGAACATTGCAAAATGGCGAATGCGGTGGCCCGAAGTGACTCTAATTATATTGTTTTTATGATATCGTTGAGTTTTATACTTATTCCATGCTGTGACTTGACAAAGTGAGAAGTTGAGAGAGCTCTGTTGCCAAACTGCGAGTATCTTAGAAATCGTTATTATCTTTCTCAGAAAGATATATAATTGTGAATGAATTGAATGATTCACATTCGTATTCTTTACATACTTCGAAAAAAAATGGGTAAAATTCTGAATACAAAGCATCATCAATAATATGTTATGATGGATTTTTCTTCCACATTGATACATCATAACTTAGATTATTTTTTTTCGTGATGATTCATTTTTTCTCTGTTCTTCATACAATAATCAAATTTGATCAAGTTGATTTACCTCAGCAGTCGAGTGCTTGGTTTTTTCTGCTGCTGAATATTGTTGCCCTGTTTGGTTGAACAGGTTCATGTAAAAGAAATGGATGTCCAATTCTATTTTTCTATGAGATTTATCACTGGTTATATCAGATCTTCACTTACTTCTTGGTTACCAGTACTCTCAAATATTGTACCCCCCATATTTGTAGAGAGACAACAATTTTAAATTTTTGGAATATATTTAATTTTTAATTCCTTTCAAAATTCATTTCCCATACTCTCCTATATTTCAGATAATAAAATCCCCAGATTGAAGTCACGTAAACCATTTTGGTCAAATTTTTTAATCAATATGAATAGAAGAGACAAAAAAATTTGGCAATCTGTATGGAATGCTTGCAATTTTTTCTACAAGGATCTTATTGCTAATCCTCCTATTAGAATTAATAGTTTTGATCTTCCCAGAAGAATACGGTATCTTCTAAATCGTATCAGAACAGGCTACGGACGATGCAACAGTATGATTTTCAGATGGAGTTCGTTTGAGAGCCCTAATTGTGAGTGTGGGGAAGTAGGGGGGACAATATATCATCTTATATTAGGTGTACAACTTTGGATTCGCCGTTTTGCAATAGCTGGCTGTATCGGTAAATGGTACTTCAGATAAATAGCTTTTTGAAACATAGATGCATTCAAAATAGCAATCATCGAAATGAATACCATTTTCAATTCCCAGGCTCAGAGATCTTTTATCATGAGGTTGGAGAAATGATATTAGATTTTGTCACTGAGATGAGAGATATACCGGTTTCGGCCTCATCAGTATCCCGCACATCTCAGGACAAAATCTTCATGAAAAACTTCGAAATTTGAAGCAATTGGTTGTGAAGTAATGAGTAAAATATTACAAAGTAGGTGGTGACATCCAATTGCGTCAAAATGAAGTTTCACATCTCCAATCAAATGCAAAAAAAGAAATCTGTACTTCCTCTTTCACTGAATGGGATTTTAGCAGTGGCTCTATTCAGGGCCCGCTTGCTAGTTTCTGGAAGTGATGGAAAACGCCCAATTCTTTTTGTGACTGTGAAGCCAGATGTTTTTAAGAAAAAGAAAATAATTTGCCTTTACGGAGGCCACATCGAGAACATTTTTGAAACATAGATGAATTCAAAATAGTAATCATCGAAATGAATAACATTTTCAATTCCCAGGCTCAGAGATCTTTTATCATGAGGTTGGAGGACCCCTCTTAAAGTTTTATCGATAATAAACGATTATCCATTAATTATGAATAATTTTTATTTTGATGAAGTTAAAACAAAAATTATAATTTTTTAGTCACAAGATATTCAGAAATCAAAAACTCATGAATAATGTAACAAGTTCTATAGTTCCATTTCTATGTAATATGTTTTGACCACCACAATAATTCAAATCTGCCGCCAAATATATGTTGAATGACATTCATGATCGGAAATAAGGTGCGGGGATAAAGGAAACGATTCCCAAAATGGCGAACCAGTTGAATCGTATGTCATAATAACCAATTTTGAAAGGCGTAAATATAATATTACCCTATAGTATTTCGTATCCATATACGTAATAACGACTTCAGGACAACTTGAATATCAATCTGAAGCAGTAAAATATCAAAAAAATCCAACGATGGTAAGTGGACGCTAAGTGTACTGCTCCCAAACTTATTACAGCACTGTTTCGAAATCAATCAAGTTTCGAATAAAATCAATTCAAAATCCGTAATCTGTCAAATTTCGTGAGTCACACCAACTGTCAAGATGAAATATAAAAGTCACTAACCTGAATTTTTATTTTAATTTCGAAAGAACTTCACTTAACTTGACTGAAATAGGGAAAATATCGCTCCTCCGTCGCTCGTTTTTGAACTTCGAATTCGTGTTGGAATAGGAGCTCATTCTGCAACTTGTTTTAGAATATAATATTTCGATTAATCATGTCAGTTTACGAGACGAATTCTCGTCATTTCCATCAGGGTTTAATTTTCTGCTACAATATGGGGAAATCTAGAGCTGAGGCTCATTGAATGCTCCCAAATACCTATGGTGAGGCCGCTATTAGTAAACAAAAGTGCCAAGAGTGGTTTCAACCCTTCAAGAACGGCGATTTTAACTTCGAAGACCAGCATGTCGGTGGAAGAAAGAAGGTTTTCGAAGATGCAGAATTGGAGGCATTACTTGATCAAGACAGTCAAAGGCGATTATTATCGAACCCAACTAATGCGTTCGTGCCAAGCATTGACAGATAAACGGTCGCAATAAAACAAGAGACATGATAAAAGTCGATTTCGAATGGCTATTTTGGTTGGTTAACGGTTGACCGCTTGGTTCATAAATGACAACGTCAAACGAACTGCGCTTTCGAATACGGTTCAAATTTCGGCGAAACAGCTGATTCGAGACGCCACCAATATGTCATTCAAATGCGGTTGGTCCAAAACTGACGGACTAATCTACCCAGACGGCACAGAAATATTCCATGCATATTCAATGAATATACCGCTGGCATATTGAGATATTCCAAACATATTCCAAATCTCCCAGGGCATAAGCCTGGCAGATAGCAGGAATATCCAAGGTCACCATGAAACATCTGCCAGGAATATCCCATAATCTTCAAAAATATATCCATGGCATATGCCATACAGATTCATCTATGAATATCTCCCTTACATATATGCTGGCAATATCTTTTTATCTCCTGATTTGTCCATGCCATATGCTGGTAATATCTTTGTATATATTTAAATATATGTAAATTTTTGTAGCGGTACTAAATAATAATGCATTGATTAGATTGTTTCAAAAAAATTTATTACAGTTTTAAGAATATTTTGTACAATAACAATAATTAACAAAATTATCACATTAAATCATAAAAATGAACATAAAGTAAAAATATAAATATAAATCAACTAGGTATTTTACAAAACAATACTAAGAATAAGTAAAAATTAACATTTGATGAATTAAACTAAAAAATAGGGAAAACACAATGAGGTTATATTTTAAATGATATAAATATTGAACTGTGAACTTCAATTATTTGGTTTGTGAACTAGAGGCGATTTCGATTGACTGGTTCTTGGTTGGTTCATAGATTGGTCCGTCAGTTTTGGACCAACCGCATTCGAATGACATTCTGGTGACGTCTCAAATCAGATGTTTCTCCAAAATTTGAACAGAATTCGAAAGCGCAGTTCGTTTGACGTTGTCATTTATGAACCGAGCGGTCAACCGTTAACCAACCAAAACAGCCATTTGAAATCGACTCATCAGATTATGGGTCGGTTTCACAAATCGAATTACTCGTTTTGAAATTTCTACGAATCGTGGTGGCTCCAGTTAATTAAATGGTACTAACAAAGTTTTGTAAAACCAACCTTATATCTATATATCAGCACCTCAGAGGTAAAGTGTGTTAAGTCACATTTTTTCAGACACGACCTATCTAGAATATTGGATTCACATTAGTAAATTCTAGCTAGTGGAACACATTTTTGACTCCCTAGGTTTATGAAGACGCCAAGTAATGGCAGTACACATTCTTTGAAACAATTATCGAACTGAAAAATCTCTCATTTGTCTAATTTTGATATTGTGACTTGACACACTTTACCTTTGGGGTGCTGATATAGATATCCGTGTTTATAACATCCCAGGCCTTCCAATTCCCAGTCTCCAGCCCCTTCTATCAACACCCATTCTCCCGGTCTCTCAGACATCGTCTTCTGTATGCCGCTCATCCAGGTAGCTTTTGGTCTTCCTCGCCTTTTTCCTTGGAATTCTTTGATTTTGGCCCTGAAAAAAACCAGTGATTCTAAGATTTTCAAGATAAGAGGCTGTCTACTGCTATAGTAATAGTGGAATCTGTTCTGATTATTTAATATTTATAAACTTACTTTGAATTTTAGTAGGCAGTGTTGGCAATTTATATCGAGGCAACCTTCCTTCTCGAAGACGATCCCTTTTTTTGATTTTTAGGGCCTGAATCCGTATTGATGCCACTTATATTTTCGACCTGTACAGCCTTTTTGCTGGCAGGAACAAAATAACGATATACAGCTTGGGTGAGACTTACTACACCTGAGAAGCTCCTCCACTCATGCTCTTGTAGTTTTTACGTTTGGATTGAAAGCAAAATTTTGGTTAAGCTATCTGCACAACGTGGAGCCATTTTTCAGTAACAAATTTAGTATTTTCATTCTGTTTAAGAACCTCTGAAAATATTAATAAAACATAAAATGGGTTTTATGATCACTGAAATTATTTATATTATACCTTTGAGAACATTGCACAATTTTATTAGGGATGAAAAGTTAGTTTTTGCCTTTTTCCCAACCCAACTAAAATATAGGAAATATCGTTTCTATCACTTCCTCACTGTAAAGTCCTCAATTCTTTGACCTGAAAAAACGTAAATACACATAACCAAAGATAAAGCACTGACAAGTGATTGGCATATTACGAAAACCTTTTTCAAGCATTCCAAATATATAAGAGTACCTACCAACGCTGATTTGATATTCACGCTCCTACAGTCATGCTCTTGTCTGCCTGTCTTATCTTTTATCATGTGCTCGGCTGCATCACAAACTATTTATCACATAATACTCAAACAATAACATATTTTCAACTCCACACACAATTTAATAATTTTTCAATAAGACTCTTTCAACTCATGGAGCTCCATAAGTCATGTCATCACCGTGACGTGACGACCATTTTGGAAGTTTGGAACGCCAAACTAAAACTGCTAATCACAGAACACAAATAACCTCAATCCAAGACCACAAAACAAAAATATGAATATTTTGACTGAAAACCTCGTGACGTAATGTTTACATCCATAAGAAAAAGTCAAATCTCACTAAAATCGAAATTTGATATTCTTATCGGTAAATTCAGGGAACGAAATTGCAGGAGTTAAGAATGGGTAGAGGCCAGAAAATAGTTAATTTTTTATTTATAAAGGAGTAGTTTTATTCCTGTAAAGAAATAATGTCATTGGTATTTCTGTCAGATATTTTGATAAAATTCAAGGAAATATCTAGAAAGGGCGAAAATATGGTTCGAAGTGGCCACATAACTTCCTCAACCTACAATGGCTCTGAAATGTTTGAAATGCAATGTATTTGGTTCAATGAAAAGCAAGAAGTATTAAGTTGAACTAGAAAGATTCTAAGTTCCAGACATCTCTGTCACCACATGGCAGCTTCATGGAAACAAAAATATGAGCAAAAGTGATTCGATCCTCCAGTGGAATAAGCTACTCTCACCTCTGCTGACTAATATTTGATTATCATATATGATTTTTGACAACTTGTCTACGCCCTTTTCACATATCTGCTCGAATATCATATATTGTTTTTCCATTTATTGAAAATATATATTTGATCTCTTTCCTATAAGATCAAAATCATAATGGACCTCTTTTTCTGTTTCATCGAACATTTCAATTATTTAAAAAGTCACTCGACTCTCAGTCGATAGACGATATAGTATAGCATGTCCATTTTTCACAAATAAAAACGTTTAATTTGTTGCCTGCTCTTTCATTTCATTGTATCAATCATATAAATAAATTACAAATCATTGATTCCATTGTTTACTCAGTTTAATAAATAAGATCAAATTATTAAGCGAATGAAAGTGTTATTTTTTAACTTGAATCCAACTATGATTAACTTGATGATAACTGCGATTCCTCGAAAATATAATCTATATAGAAAGTTTGTAGTTCTTTAACAGTTTACTGGAAAATAGCAAACTCATCAATTATTGATGAGTTCGGAACAAAAGCAAAATCGAGGTAGTGGTAGTGCCTACACACAATTATCGTTCAAAAAGGGTTTTGTAACGTTTGTAATATTCCATGAAGATTCATGTATATATACCAATAAATACTATTGAATAATATTCTAAACGCATATCATATAGATATTCCCATAGCATATACCAGACATATCTGGGATGGCATATATTTGGAATATTCCTTTGAGAGCAGATATATTTGATATATATCTGGCATATGCCTCGCATATTGCAATATCTTTTGGCTTAATGGCAGATTGGAGGAATATTCCGAGAATATAGGGTGCCGTCTGGGTATGAACCAACCAAGAACCAAAGTCAATCGAAATCGCCTAAAGTGATTTTACAGCATGACAATGCTCGACACCATGTTTCGAAAGTGGTCAAGACATCCTTGGAAATTTTGAAATGGAAAATCCTATTCCACCCGCAGTATTCTCCAGACGTTGCTCCCTCGGACTATCACTTGTTTCGATCAATGGCACACGGCCTGGCTGACCATCACTTCCGGTCTTAAAAAAAAAAAAATTTGATCGATTCGTAGATCGATTCAAAAGGTGACCAGTTTTTTCAATGTGGGATTCGTATGCTGCCCGAAAGATGGGAGAAAGTAGTGGCTTGCGATGGACAATACTTTGAACCATAAAAATTCAACCAGTTTTTTGCAATAAAGCCTCAAAATTTGGGAAAAAATGGCGGAGGCAAAGCTGTACACCTATCCGCCTTTTCCAGCCCAAATTATCAATTAAAAAAAAAAAAATTATTCCAACCGAAATAAGTTCAGATAACCTCCAAAAATACAAATGAATGAGTAATTTATGTTAAGAAGTGTCCTGATCCTTGCAGGACTCGTGATGCCATATGGCATTATTGGGAGTTACACAAACATCGAAGAAATTAAAATTTTTTGTTATTCCAACAGTATAAACATTCATTTGGACAAAAAAATTACATTTTCATTTTGCCTGCTCTGGCAAATGTTTTTATTTCCCATTTGAGAGGTTTATTTTTTATAAATTGTTTCAAAGATGATCGCCCCTTGAAGGGGATCATAATTTCGTCAATTGAATTGAACTCTTCTGGTTCCAACTTCGCAAAGTTTGACCTTATCTCGTCTATTACCGGCCTAATCTTGAACAATTTGTCATAATCTGGACTATCCCTTCATTTGGGAATTATCATTGAAATCAATCATATTTCTGAGTTTATCGAATTTATTTCGCGACATTACATCTGCGATTGGGGAATATTTGTACCTTCCGCCCAATACATTCGGCATTTAGATAATTCCACTCAGAATGTGAATTCCCAAGAATTGTAAAATTTTTTTTTCTGTTGTGTTCACAGATGTTTGAGTTTGTTGAACAGAATAAAAGTTTGTTTGATAAGCAATATTTGCTATTATATCATTTGTAAAAAATAATTTGAAATATTGGAGAGTCATTTCAGTAGAATGGGGTTCGGAAAAAGTATAATTGCAAATTGTATCTAGTTGCCCCATATCTTTCTTTCGCCATCGTTGGTTGGATCCTTTCTTTTATAGGAGGTTAGGTAATAAGGCACGTGGAATAACATCCGACGAACTATAATCTTCCCTACCACTTCACAATCAATAGAGAAGCAGCAGCTTCTCCTATCTGTATCTGACTTTCTTCTTGAAGAAAAATGTCTTCTTTGTCTTCTACATCAACCTCTACATCTTCATCAGAGTTTTCTAACTGAATGTCTGAAATATTTCCTTCCAGAAGTAGAAGTAGATGCTTTTCTTCTTTTTCCGTCAACCCAACACATGTCATTTCAACCTGAATTAATAAAAAAAAAACACCCTGTAAAAATATTTCTACAAATACAATATTATTTCTACAAATATGATATTATTTCTATGAATATTTCATTCAAATTTATATCCAATATGAAAGACAATATCTGTATAGTATGAAGCCCAATGATTCCAAATGGAATCATAACTTTTTGGGGGTGGTGGGGTAAATTATGATACTAATTTCTATAAACAAAAATAATAAATTAAAGCATGATTACTCACCTCGATTTTTCTTAAGTCTCTATATAGCGCAATTTGAAAGTAATAATACTAGAAAGTTCACTGTTCACTTATTTATGTTAGCAGTAGAAAATGCAAACTTGCAAATGTGCATAAACATAAATATAGAACTCTCTAGAAATAAGAAATATTAACAAGAAGGTTTTCAGAGACACATAGGGATTAGAAGAACCTCTTATTTCTGATGATGCCAAATGACATCACTGGGCTGGAAAGGGTTAAATGTCCCATTTATGACTTTAAAGGTTTTTGTGAGATACGAAGGAGTTTCTGGAAGACTCTGTGGGCCGAATGCTGACTCTGTTCTGGGCGATACCAGAGATAACCATGGATTGGTTCGGATCGGATGCGTTTGAGATCGGTACCTCGAGCTTGGGAATTCCAAGAGCACTCTAATTGAATCATCCTTCATTCCAACGCCCTTGAGTGTCTCTGCCGTCGTAAACGGATGGTACATCTTTTTTCCCGATTCGGAATCCGATTTTCGCACCGACCAGCCGTCTAGATCGACGCCAGAAGCGTAATTATTTGACCATTAACAGCGCAATCCAGAACGCGTTTCCATGTATCCGCATAACTTATGGCAACTCTATTTTTTTTGCGACCAGGCGTGAGATACGCGAAGTAGAAAAAAACACGTTCTCTCGTGAAGATTACTCCACACGCATATTAATATTAATGGGAGCAAAGTGAGTCTATTTAAATCGAGGAGATGCTATCTTATGGCTCGTGCTGACTAATTTGATAAGAATTATGTCTTATGGTGATTAAGGTAGCTTGTTTCTATGGACGTAAACTGAACGGTATCAGGTGCTTGGAACAGGTGAGAGGGGTTATTTCAAGAAGGACATCAACATCCAATTGCGATTTGGTACTAAAGGTTCGTCATTTCACCTTATGATGTAAAGACAAATTCCACGTTTAAGTGGGCATTTTTATGTTTACCCAAGCAGAATTCAAAGAAAACAAATTAAGAGATTCGTCATTCCAACACGGAATAACATAAAAATAACAAGATATCACAGTTCTGTAATAAGAAAATTTTCATACGCATTCAATGCCATTTAAATGAGTTTAGCGGGAATGACAGGCATCATTCATGTTTAGTAAATCTATGGATGTCCCCGAAAGTATTAATTTCTATGCTATTCATAGGCACCTGGAGTGGGAGGGAACGTTTTCTCTCATTGAAGAAAAAATTGATTTGGTTGATTGACGTTATGTTAAAATTGAAAGAAGAAAAGTATTGAGTTTGTTAATTTTTCATTTAGATCATTTTTTGAAAAATATATCATTCTTTTTACCCATAAAGTCTTAATTTATTTCGAAGTTATGACACAAAGAGTTTTTTTTGGATCATTCCCTGTACTATCAAATTAATCTTTTCAGTCTTCGATGCCACATAGTATCTTTACAAAAAAATAAGACTTCCAAAACTTATTCAAGTCAGAAAAAATTATTTCAAAAGAAGAACATATGAAAAGAAGAACTTATTAAGCCGACTTTTTAGTATAGTACATTCACAAACATAGAATAGATTCCATGAGATAACAAAATAATAATCAGCGCTCATTACACCATTATTCGTACCTCGATCTGAACCCGTCCACAGAAGGGACTTCAACAACATCAGCTGTTAGATTATGGCATCAATACAGTAAAGTATGAGTAATCCATATCAATAAGGTTGGTCTGAAAAAGAGTGCAAAATTTATCAATGAATAAAACATTTACAGATAGGAACTCTTTACGAGTAAACAGGATTGGAATGTTAATCAGAAAAATAGAAAATACAATTGATAAATCATGAGAGATACAAACAGATGGGTAATAATAATATCTTTATTTGATCCATAAGACCTTTACAGATGTAGATCACGTTGTAAGAACAGATACACAACAGAAATACCCAACAATATTAAATCATACTCCCAAACAATTAACCCCAAAAAAACATGGTATATACTATTCTAAAGTTCATGAAAATCTCCATCACAGATGAATTCTTTAACACTGTAATAACATTTTTTTATTAAAAAACATTTTAGTGATTTCTTTTGTGCCTTTTAAAATCTTCATGTAATTTATTTCATATCGTTAGTATAAAGTAAGTAATATTTTTCTGTATATATATATAACTTGTTTTTTCAGAAATCAAATAAGTTTTTCCTCTTCATGTTTCAACATCCAATTTTTGAAATCATTATAATTATTTATTATATACATAACACTTCATATATGTATATGCTTCACAAGGTTAGTATTTTATGCTCAATAAAAATGTTCCTACAAGAATCATTATATTTCAATTTGAAAATACTTCTTAGGCACCTTTTTTGTAGAATAAAAATTCTATCAGTTTCAACGGAATTCGCCCAGAATATGATTCCGTATCTAAGCCTCGACTGCACATAGGCATGGTATGCTGTCAGTGCCGCATCCACGCCAATTGTTCTTGATAAAATCCTCAATGCATAGCAATATCTTGCGAGTCCTGTTGCTATATGCTAGATTTGTGACTTCCAATTCAAGTTTTGATCGATATGAACTCCTAGGAATGATATGGCTTCTTCAATGGTGATATTTTTGTCTTTATATTTTATCTCGAAATTATCAGTACTACGAGTGAATAAAACTACTAATCCTTTGGTTTCTACTGACCTTTGGCATGAGATCTTACTTGTAAGTAGAATTAGATGAATGAACTTGAGAATTCAGGTTTATAATGAGTAGATCATACCGATTGATTTAGTTCACCATCATCAGAGGAGACCGTCCAGAGTGAATCAAGAACGAGAGGCTGTCAACCAGTTTTCATGTGTATTACAACTGACCGTTGAACCATATGAGGTCTGAGATGAACTTGGGGTTGAACTAGCCATGAGCGTAGACAGAAGTGAGATCGGAGGGGTGCATCGTTCAATTCTCAAAAAAATGTTTCAAAATTGAATCACCTGGGACTGCTCCCTCCAAAAGACATGAACAAATTATGAGTCACAGAAGGTATATCAAGATGGCTAGTTCCGTTCATCACTCAAAGCTATGTAATAGACTACTCTCCCCCCTTCCCTTCCTTCTTTATTCAATGCATTTCACCAAAGTATGTTCTAAAACAAGTTGCAGAATGAGCTCTTATTCCAACACGAATGCGAAGTTCGAAAACGAGCGACGAAGGAACTCATTACAATACTGAAATAGAGAAAAGAAATTTCTACATTAGTAATGTTTTTAAATAAATTCTCCGAGGAGATCAGACAGACATCACCTTCCTTGTTGTGAGTACAAGGTATCCCAAATTGTTTGATTTTGACTGTTTTTGGTACTTCTAACTAGATAGTAAAAAACGTTAAAATGAGTCCTGAACTCAACTTTGTGAAAACACCATTAGTCGAAACCATTTCCGATATCTTAATTTTGTTTTCAATTTTTATATTTTATCGATTGCCAAAATGTGCCATAACTTTTTTATTGACGAAATATCTTAAAACGATTCAAACTTTCTAGAGGCACTTTTCTCACTGGAAATAAGACTATGTTCAATTTTTTTCATCTCGTGTACTAAGGGTGGAAAAACATCGAGCTCAGGACTCTTTTTAACGTTTTTACCTATCTAGGTACTCTAGAATTACCAGAATTAGCCAAAATCAAGCAATTTGGAATACAAGTTCACAAGTACTGTATTTGTAAATGGGATTCATATGTTTCTTCTTGTAGGTACTAATAATTCAATAAACAAGAAAAAAGTCGATAATTGAAAGAGTAACCTGTCTCCATCTGCTCCAAACTACGCAAATGCCAACGACGAGCTTTGTTCTATGAATTCGCAACTGCCCCATTGCGAAGTCGTTCTTCATTTTCGTGCACGGCCAGTGTGACCAAATTGAAGGTATTCAGGATGAATGCGACGGCATAAAGAAAGGGCAGAGGAAGAAGACGAAGAAAGAATGCCTCGCGTGGCTTCACGGCGACTTTACGCAAAAATCCGGGACCACCCGAGGTCCCGTAAATATTTTGCGACATAGGATTTCGCATGTAGCCGATTAATAATGGATGGCGTTTAATTAGTTAATAACAAGAGGAATTAATGGTGAATTATAAGGACAGCGAGTGCGCAGCACGGGTGGATTTCTACTTGTGTAGTGCACATTAATCAGCGGCTGCCTGTAACGGTTTTGGGCACGTTTACTGGAATTACGTGCAGGCGTCGGCCTTCCACTAGCGCTTCATGGTCGGAATGCTTTTTTACGGTATCCTGGTGAAGGTACACGCGATTCTGAAGAAGAAGCGAACATTGTCCAATGAGAAAGAAATGAAGTTTTTTTGTTTGTGCAGTCGCCGACAGAACTGAACTCAATTCAACCCGAATCGATCTCCGTATGGGGATATCCATTTCGAGAATAAAGCTAGTCACGCACGGGAAGCTTTGCTATCAGATGTCAACATGGATTGTTGTTTATAATTCAGTAACTTTGTCGCCTGAAAGCATGGTGTATATGCATCTGTTCAAAATCAGGGGTATTCGGATTTTGGCAAATTGCTGTTTGTGGACTGTTAACAGATAATTGAGTTGGAGATTATTGAACATCAATCACAATCACAAAATGAATAAATCGCATGAAGCGAAAACTGCGAAAAATACAAGTATTATCGTCTATGAACTCAGAGCAATCTTATCCAACTAAAAAGAGATGTAATCTAGAGCACTTCAAATGAGAGGTCATATTAAGTCAGACTTAGTAACTTAGACGTTCAGACAGTTGATGGTTTGACTAATGAATGTAGGCCCATAAGGCCATCCACAGAATATCTAGAGAAGGCGCAGGTAATGAGAGAATTGAGTGTAGAGTATCTGGAGCTCTCTGTGTAACTACATCTCATCTGCAAACCTTCCTAGTGATGTAATGGTCAAGAAAGTAAGTACTGAGAAAAACTTCAGTACGATGCTATACAAAAAAGAAGAATGGTATACAGATGGTTCAAAAACCAACACGGGAGCTGGCGCTAGGGTTTACGAGGCTAAAGCTAAGTGTGCATTATCATTAGGCTCCTGTGTGAGTGTTCTGCAAGCAGAAATATTAGCAATCGAGAGATATCTAGATATTTATCTAGAGAGAAACTATCAGAATTGCGACATAGCTATTCACTCAGATAGTCAAACTGCTATTAAAGACGGAACTCCTATGTCATCTACTCGAAGTCGACATGGGAATGCCGGAGCAAACTCAATGAGGTAGGCAAGAAAAATAAGGTCTCTTTAATCTGGGTTCCTGGTCATTCGGGCATCACAGGTAACGAAGAGGCCAATAAATTTGCCAGAGAAGGTGCTCGGAAACCACTCACTAGCCCAGAACCTTTCTGTGGTATAGGAAAATGTACATATAAGAAGGAGTTTCTGGAGAAGGAGAAAAATGAAAGGGAAACACTCTGGCAGAATCTCTCAGGGTTGGATCTCTCCACAAAGTTCCTTCGGAATTTTGAAACTGCAAGATCCAAAAAATATTTGGATCTCAGTAAGAATCAACTTCACCTCCTCACTGGCTTTCTTACAGGACATTGTCGCCTCAGAAAGCACTTGCTGAGAATGGGCGTATCGGACACTGACGAGTGTAGATTCTGTGGGGAGGAGGAAGAAACTCCTATTCACCTAGTCACATAATGCTTTGGCATTGTAAGCCAAAGGAAACAATGCTTTGGTCAAGAGGCCTGTAGGAGTGAGGAATTAGCCTCACTGAAGCCTTCCGAGATATTGGATTTCATAAGATCTCTGGGACTGGAAGGCGAGCTGTAAAACTTTGACAGGGGACACAATAGACCATCAGGTCACAGTGGACTGTAACCCCTTTTAAACTATTAACTAACTATTAATGAGTGTAGGTCAAGAAAGGAGTACAAGCCTTGAAAGCTACATTTTCTGAGTCTGTTCATCAATGAGATCAATGCAGTAAAGTATGAGTGAAGCAATAATATAATAATCAATATTAAAAACGTTGGTCTGAAAGAGAATGCAAAATTCATCAATGAATACAACATTTTCAGAGACGGACTACTTTCAAAAAGAAAAAATTAGAAGACACAATTGGTAAATTATAAGAAATACAAAAAGAGAGTACTATGAGTGTATAAAACCAGCAATCGATAGTTTTGAGAAGAGCAGATGCCTTGAGATCTTTCTGATAAGTAGAATCAGATTAATGAACTTGAGAGTTTAGGCTTATAATGACTAAGTAGAGCATACTGATTGATTGAGTTCACCATTATTCAGGATGAAACAAGGACGAGAGGAGGTCAACCAGTTTCATGTGTATTACAATTGACCGTTGAACCATATCAGAAAAGTTCACATCGTGTTCTGCAGTAGATCAACTAAATCCTGTGTTCACCCTCCAGGTTTGAGGATTCATTAATCTGAAACTCGAGAACAGTAATAAGCAATATATTACAAGGGGTGGACAGTAAGGAAATGAAATTAACTGATCAAAATAATGAGATGAGCAGGAGTATATAATAATTCAGTATTCGTTCCCAGAGAGAAGGACATGAGAATGTTCAGTGCTGATGTAACATCACCATTTCCATGTGAGAAATTTGGAAATGTCTGAAGATCTATTTGAATTATAAAAATATAATAAAATATACATTCTTGAGAATGCACATAAACGGAGTGAATCGAGTTAACTTGTAAATTGAGTAGAACTAAGGAGGATTACCAATAATTTTGTATATTCTTTATGATGTAGTACGTGAACATATTTCATACATTTGTAATTTCGAAAGCAGGTCTCACTATACTTCTTTGAATTTGAAATCTTCCAGTTTTTATGCACCAAACACCTATTTTTCAAATAGGAATACCTATATGGATTGTGATATAATTCGAAATTACAAATCCAAAGATTCATAGATTTCCTTTGATAATAATTAGTGAAAGAATAATGGTCTGATTGCAGTACTTACCAATCAGAAATTGTAAATTATTTCATAATTTTTCATTGAAAATGGCACAACAAATTCTACTCTCAGCCACATCGTTGAATAGGTACTCAAAATACCTTTCATTTGATGTATCACAATCCATACGTTCTCATTTGAAAAAATAAAGTGAAGAAATATCAAATTCAAAGCATACGATAATTGCTTTCGAAATAAAAAATCGACGAAATTTCTTGCTCGAGCAGACCAGGCCACTATATATAGATTTAAAAAACCATAACTTCAAGATTATCTTAATGATCAAAACTAAAATTCAGTAAATCTTTCAGGTATGCTAATACTAACAATCTCATTTCAAGAGACGCTTTGAAGGGATCCAAGCATTATTCGTAGCATACAAAGAAGTATACCTTTTTCAACGCCTGCACCAATGACCTATGGATCGGCGACAACAAACGTGTGGGTGCTTCGAGGTAAACATTCAGAGAAATGTGCATTTACGTATATAATTATTATTTTCCAGTGAAATGACTCAGTTACTCTCTGCGAATCGTTCACGAACCCATAAAAACCTAAATCGGATGAGTAAAGTAGTGGATGCTGCTTATGGACGTGAGTTACCTACACTCGAACCAAATAGGGTAAAAGAAGAAAAAGAGGCAGGAGCGTATCAGTTGTAATGAAACTTTTTATTCTTCAATCAATCGGATATTGAATTTTCCTCTGGACTTGAGAATTTGTGAGTCTCTTCTATATGCTCTGTACTAGGAGGCCAAGTAATTGCAATTGGAACGAACCAGATAATTAATAATGATTGAGGGTTGCTTTTGGTATGAAAAAATGAGATCTAATATACATATATTTAAACGAGCAATTCTTGTATACATATATAATTAGGGATTCGGAAATGGCTCCAAAGATTTTCATGAAAGTTGCAGATAGAGGTTGATATAGAGCAACGGCATTTTGTAAATTTTTTACTAAAATTAGGCAACAGCCAACTTACTCAGAATAATATGGAAGAAATTATATTACCGCAGAATATCATTTCAAACAACAATCTTATTGATGAAGTATTTGGTAAATGCTTAGTGCTTAGCCAATGGAAAATATGAAGGGGTGAAGGTCAGTGTAATACTCACACCTCTCAATGGAAATGTTGAAAAAATTATTCATGATATAGTTCAGAGACTTCCCGGAAAGTACAAAATTTCAGACTTACCATCCCATGAAATGAAATTGAAAAAAAAATGCATTAATAATGTTGATTAATTTAGACGTATCAAAAGGACTATGCAATGGTGTAAGACTCATTGTATCGAGTCTGTGCAATCGAATAATGAAGGCATGAATTGTTATTGCTGAGCAGTGCGGCAAAGAAGTACCTATATACAATACCAAGGATAATCCTTGACTCGACAAAAAAACAACTGGGATGCAGCGTCATTTTTGAATTTTTGAATCCTTTGGAGTTGACTCCAACTTCGTTAAGTCTTTCAAACTAAAATACTCATCGTACACAGTAGCGTAACGAATTTCGACCGGGCCCCCCCGCAGAATTAGTTTTCGGGCCCCCTCGTACGGGCATGCGTATTTATTGTAAAAAACTTTATTTAAGAAAAGTTTATGGTTTAGGTGTAACACCACTTAAATTACTTCGAAATATTACTTTATTTATTGAAATACTATTCAAAATTTTTAGTAAATAATACACATAATTGCATCTTTATTTCAAATATAGTTATTAATCGCAGAAAATACTGTGTTACTTGAAGTAAATGGGTAAATAACTTGAGTGGTTGATTTCTTTGTTCCAAATACATTTATTACTTCGCGAAGGTCCATATTCTTGGCTCGTTTATTCTCAATTCTCAACAAACTGGTCCCGCTTAGTCTTTTTTGGGTCATTGTACTTCTCAAATAATTATTTATTAACTTTAACTTTTAAAAGCATCGCTCCGCCCTTGCTGCAGTAACAGGTTATATTAAAAATAACATTAAAGCAGTACAGAGATGCGGGAAACTAGTTGCAATCGAAAAATTTTGTGAAAACAGGAGATCAGCTAACTGTCGTATTGATTATCTTTTCTGAATCTCTGATTTCAATGCAATTCTAAAAGAGTTTATATGGAAGTTAAGGTCAGAACTGAGGTCATTTTCATATTCTTCAACGATTAAATTATTTGAATTTTCTCTAGAAGACCAGGCCCCCATAATGCCCAGGCCCCCCCAACGCCTGGCCCCCCCCGCACCGCGGGGTCTGCGGGGTGTAAGTTACGCCACTGATCGTACACGGAATAAAGTGTGGAAGCAAGTGTTTGCTTAAGCTTAAGACTCTATTGCATTATCAAAATATTTTATTGGCAGGAATATGTATAAACATATTAACTACAATCGGGATTTTTGTTTAAATAAACCCCTTTTATCATTTTGTCAGAAATATCGACAGACATTATTCACATTTCATCAGTATGCAATTCATATAAATATAATTTACAAAAAATACTTTCTACCAAAACCAAACACCGAGCAAGCTCGGTCAAATCGGGTACCTACTGACTATTTAACTGTGGAAGTGTTTGGATGGTTAGATCCAACAATGAACTGGACCAGCGCATTTGGACACCTTAAAATAAAGAAATCTACTTACCTAATTAAATGTTGGGTTAATAGAAAATCAAGGTTAATTGCTCACCACATGAGATTTATCATATTGAATCTGCCCGTCCCTAACATTTTGCCCTTCCACAGAATAAAAGAAAACATTTTTTAGAAAAAAATATTTCCTTTGATGAAAAATGAGCTTCACTTTTTCTTCCAGATTCCATAAAATAAGGAAAAGCCACATAGCCAAGGAAAAATTGAGAAGTGTGTCTCAAAGTTTCAAGTATCATAAATCTGGATACATTTTACAAAAAAACAATAGATACCTTGAGATACAGAAATGTACATAATTTAATGTTGGGTAAGTGAAAAAAGTTTACTCACCATTTTGATGAGATTTATCATATTGGAACTGCAACATTTATCCCTTTCACTTCATCAGCGCTTTCGTTATTTCCAAATGATAGGTTGTTTCCAGTTTCTGAAGTTTGTAGAGTTCGTTCCATGCTTTCATTCTCATTTGGTTTGGCAAAGGTTATCTTACAGTTTCTTATTCAAAGTGTCTTCGTTTGGACTACATTCTAGATAATGTATATCATATATTACGAAATTACTTAACTAAGCACATTTTTACATATCTTAGAATCTAATAATTTGAAACATTAGTTTTCATCAATTTCCCCAGTTATCACAATTATTATTATTAGAACAAAATGAATTATACTTAGATCATTGAAGAGGAATAAGTTGATACTTTTAATTTTACGAACATATTAAGGAAAAACTATATAAAATAAGAATCTTAGTAGAAGAGGTAGTACTCAATCCTAATTCACATATTTTAGCCAAAGTGAATGAATTGTTAGTATTGTCGTAACCCACATTTTTCACACACACACTTGTTGTCCTTTTTTATGTTTGTTCTTCATGAATCTTTTCAGAGACATGATTGAAAAAGGCACCACATACCACACAATTCACTTTGAATGTTTTTTGGTTCCTTTTTTATTCATGACACAGTCGGCGTATAGTAACTGAATTTATTTATATTTACAATTTTTGAATTTAAGGAGCCAAAATTATAAAAAAAAATATTATAGATTTTTGAATTTTGAAAATTTACCTGGACTTAACTCTTATCTCAATTGAGGGTTCAAAAAAATGATTTCAATTCAAATTGAAAGATTTTGATTTGAATTTTAAAATATTATAATTTGAATTTTACTAAATACAATAAACTCTCAATATCTAATAAACATTAAATTTGATTTCAATAATAAACCATTCTAATAATAATAAAGAATAACACTCTAGTTCTATGGTTATAATTTTTTAGTTCAATGTTCAGGTTCAGAAATAGGTTATCTTATATTAAATTTGTCATTGTAATACCTATTCACTAAAATTTCCCATACTAGTGATCTTTTGAATAGTAATAAATTGTTTGCTCTAGGTTTCCTGATGAATTCTTCATTCTTACTATTTGGTATAATCATTTCCATATTAAAATTTGATGTACTTGTTGAATTTTTTTCACTTTTCTTTCGTTTAATTGTATGTTTATGTTCATCATCATCATTCATTTGTCTTTTTGAGCATTTTTCTGTGAGCAACGAGAGATCTAATTCATTGAAATTCTGTTTCTTTTTGTGTTGTAGTGATATAATCTCATTTGAAATTTAAATCAAAATCTTTCAATTTCATTGACATCAATTTTTTTGAATCCTCAAATGAGATAAGAGTTAAGGCCAGGTAAAATTTTCAAAATTCAAAATTCTATATTTTTTATAATTTTGGTTCCTTAAATTCAAAATAAATTCAAAATTTTTAAATATAAATAAAAGGAACCACAACAATACCTGCTGCGGGATAATGCAAAAATGGAAGAATGATTCATCTTTTCAAACACTTGTTGACAATATTGGGATGAATACCATGTTAGCTAAACATATCGCACATCGGTCTAAAAACCCTGAATCCATGTCAACGCGAATCACGAATTTGTACAGTTGGCGATGTTTCATGTTATCCCGACTCTGTTCTCTAACTGCCGTGATATTTTGCCGACTGCTTTAAAATTGTCCCGGCAACTTTGAAATTTTTCCGACTGCTTTGAAAATTTCCTTTGAAATACCCTTTCTTTTCTTCGAGGAACTCCTCAATCAAGCGTTGAATGACTGAATCCAACTCTGCTCATTTCTCACCATATTTTATAGAAAACTCACGAAACATATTATACAAATGAGTCTGTCCTGGAATGCTTCCGATAAATACCAATTATTCTCGATCAGTTTGGAATTTCCTTACACCGGATCTGCCTCCTCCCACGTCTCCCTGATACCCCACGAAAATGGGGTCGAACTGTCCTCGCATTAATTTGTGCCATCGATTATGATGTTTTTGTTTGTCGCCTATGTTCTGCTGGCGGATTATTGATTACGACCACTAACGCCCGATCGATTATTATTAGGTAGCCCGAACACCAGACACGCCTACGCTCGTTTTTTCCGTGTTTTTTTCGGTACGGACGGCGACTTGATAACTCGAATGGCCGGTTGTCGACCGAATATGGTCCCTTCAGGTTTTTCTCGATGCTAAATTGGCCGAGATTTAATTCGGCATGATGGTGACTGTGCTTTTGGAGTTGGAATACTGATGATCGTTGAGGATTGCAGTACATAGTTTTAATGGGAAACAAAGATATCAACATTCACACCTTATTAATAAGTAGGAGTTGTTGGAAGTAATAATTGAGAAATGAATGCGAAGAGAATAAACTGGATGATATCATGAAGAAAAAATTTGCTCGGATATCAATTATTGTCTTTTATTTTTATTTTTATGCTAGATATACTTTGTTATACAGGGCAAGTCTTTGACTTGTACATATAATCAAACCATAGATGTTGAGGTCAAAAGAAATACTTTTTCGAATAGCATTTTTTCTGATTCAGCCTAGATAAAAAGATATAGCCATCTTAAACTTTCCTAATGAGCTATGCCACCCTTGGAAATATGACACTACAATTTTTCCGATCATTAGATCTACCACCTGAACCTTCGAGAAAATGTAGCAGAAATTTATTTCTGCGGATCTCTTGAACAGAATTATATTCAGCCAGAGTAAACAATTTCGCTGATATAGATTTTTTTAAATCATTATTTACTCGAAGAGTGCGCATTTCACGAGATTTCACGAAAAATACTTTTGTTTTCCAAAATGGCCAAATATTCATTAAATGGCATTCAACTCACTTCCAAGGGTCGGGATCATAGAATTTCTGCTATAATTATGGAATGGAATGGTATATATTGGTCATAACGAAAAAAATAAAACATGTGAGCTAAATTTCGTATTCGTAAAAGATTTGCCACATTAATAAGAATCCATATTCTGAAAATCATTTCATTCGATGAAATCATTCACGACATATATTCGAAAATTATATTTTTTTTATGGATTTTCAACAGCCTGTATCTTTCTAACCGAGCCGAATCGGAAGAAATGGTAGAAACAAAAAGTGTTTCTTTTGACCTCAGGAATGTCCCGTTAAAATATATGTACAAGTCAAAGTCTCACACTGTATATTCATGGTCACCTATACTTGTATACTGTTGTCGCTACGCCATACGATAAATAAATAAAGACCAACAACATAAAAATGTGAATAACTCTTGAGTTCCGAGAAAGGAATTTTTAATTTTGTACATACTGGGTATAGTGTACACGCGAGAAATTATAGCACGTTTATCAACTTCTTTTGAGTTTTTCACAATTCATTGAAAAAACGTTCAGATAAACAAATTTATGACAGTATTCTGCTTTTTCTCTGTAAGCTACGAATCTGTAGCGTACGATTGATCTGTATGTGGCTGACATACAGATTCGTAAAAAATGAAATTCTGGATTTTTTTTTCTGTAACTGTCGTAATAGAAGTGTCAATTTTCTATTGATTATTGTATTCATTTATGTTCAATGTGTTCGTTTTAACGATAAAGAGAAATTTGAAAGCGAAGTGCGAAAATGAAACACAACAGTAGTTGAGTATAGAGAAGTGTTTTATATTCTGTGACAAAAACAAACCATTCAACATAAACTCACAATATACCTTTCGATGTGTTTCCGATCAGATTACAGATTTTTAGAAAGCGTCGAAAATCGTTATTTTCCTGAAAGCTTATGAAAAGCTACAGATTAACTAAATATGAAAGCAGAATACCGACATAAGTGTAGGAATGCATAGTAAATTCTTCATTGTATATTTGATTTAGGTAAATTCGAATTTGACGCTTGACAACAGTTACAGCTAGATCGTACTACTTACTACACACAACATCGATTTGTTAATCTGAATGTTCTTTTTACGCTTCCTAAAGTAAATATCACAAAAGAGTTGATTAACCTAGTATGTACGAAATCCCAGGCTTCTTCAATTTAATTATGAAAAGAGTTGAAGGTAATTCCAGTTCAACCGAAAGTATATTATGAACAAAACATTATATATCAGATGCAGTATGCAGTTTGCGCCATTGGACTCACCTGCAAAATTTCATAAATTTTTTTTTCGTTTAAAAGATATTGACTTGATTCCTTACTTTTTACCAACCTATATCGGGTGTCCCAAGATTATTATGGAAACTATTGATGGTAGAGATTTAAAATTTTGTGGATCGATATTTGGCCATGTAAGGTACATTTTTAAAATAATTTCACATTGCTTATGTTGCCAGATGTATGACAATTTGGCAACAAGTTTGTTATTTTGATTGAGACATCCGGTATTTCTATTTTTTTCATGATACTCCATAAAATATTAAATCTATTCACTATTACTTTTTCCTACCTTATTAGATATCAGATTGATTCAATAAGCGTTAATTTCTTTTGTATTGTTATTTTATTATTATTATTATTATTATTATAACAATGATGAGAGTTTAGGCAGTGCCTATAAACTCAATGAACAAAATATATATAAACACAAAAAAAAATCCAAAGGGTAATAAAGAAAAATAAAAGTAGTAGAAGTGCTTAAAACAAGTAAAAGATCCCCAAAAATCCACCAAGTGAAAAGTAACTCCACTCATCCACGTAGACGCCAACTGTCATAACTGTTTTTGAATGAGTTCACCGACACTGACTCAACCACAACAGAAGGCAAAGCATTCCACACCCCGAATACGCGGTTCGTCAAAAAGTGTTGTCTTTGCACTGTCTTGAAGTCCTCCTTGCGGAGCTTAAAAGCATGACCACGCAAACGGCTGTCGGTATTCAACGTGAACAAGTTGCGCAGACTAACACCAAACATATCCTTCAGAGCTCTGAAAGTTATTATAAGGTCGCCACGTGTCCTGCGGTCCACAAAAGAAGGTAGGTTCATTATGGAAAGTCTTTCACCATATGATGGGCGTGAGATGCCGTATGGTAAACGCGTTGCACGACGCTGAAGACCTTCCAGTAAAGATAAATCGCGGCACAACGTCGGATGCCAAACAGGGCCAGCGAACTCTATGATAGGCCGCACATAGTTTCGATATAGAGCCGCGCACGTTAGGGGGTCACACCTGCCAAATGCTTTCTGAATCAGAAATAAGGATCTCTTGGCCTTGCCCACCGCATGGAGAATATGATCGGACCAACTCAGATTATCCGTGATTATAACACCCAAGTCACAATGGCTGCTGGATACAGGGATGACACATCCATTGAGAAAATACCTCCGGCGCGGATTGCGGGCACCCATGTGAAGAACGACGCACTTCTCACCGTTGAGCGGCAGCCGCCAGTCCTTACACCACCGTGAAATGGAGTCGAGGTCATCTTGTAAACTAGAGGAGGCACCGACGGGGCTAAATATCTTGGTGTCATCAGCGAACTGCGAACAGTGGGATCTGACATGTCTTGGCAAGTCAGAAACGAAAAGAAGAAACAGAATCGGGCCTAATACCGAGCCCTGAGGTACTCCACTCAAAACGGCTCTCGGCGAAGAGAGAACATCTCCAACACGAACCTGGAAGGAGCGATTCGAAAGAAATGCCTCTATCCACGAGAGGAGGCGGCCACGAATCCCAACATGATCAAGCTTGAAGATGAGACGTCTATGAGGCACACGGTCAAAGGCTCGAGAGAAGTCAAGGTAGATGACATCAACCGGGTTACCTTTGTCAAGGGACGACGACCAGGAGTTGACGCATTCAAGGAGGTTTGTGATGACAGAGCGCCCCGGGAGAAAGCCATGTTGACAATCAGGAATTATGCCTTGAGCAAGCGAGAAGTGGATAACTTCATCCAGAATGATCCTTTCAAAGACCTTCGCAATGACCGGGACTAAGCTGATGGGGCGGTAGTTGTCGGCACAACGCTTATCTCCCTTTTTGAAAATAGGCGTAACACGGGCACTTCGCCAAGAAGAAGGGAGGAAAGAAGTCTCGAATGAGCGGTTAAAGATTAGTGAAAGGGGGAGCGCCAGGGAACGGGCACACTCCTTGAGCAGTTTTGCAGAAAATCCGTCAGTACCAGGAGCAGACTGTATATTCAAGGTAGAAAGCTTGGCCCTCACGATAGACGGAGAGAATGTTACGTCTCTGAGTTCGGCGGATATACGGGGCGAAATTATTGCGGGAGGCTGACCAGATTCTAGTGTGAATGATTCCGAAAAAGAATCGGCCAAAACGTTTGCAGACTCTTCTGGACCTGAGCATAGTCTATTGTTCCGACCACAGACCAATGGAGTATCAACCTTGGTGTTTAATGTAGACCTGATGTATTTGAAGAAACTTTTACGATCACTAGACCGTGTTAGCTTAAGTTCGTAGTCCTTTTTTGCTATAGTAATTATGGAGGAAAGGTAATTCGAGAAACTTCTATGGGCATCATAGTCTCTTTGATCTTTACGACGAATATAGCGCTGCCACAAGGATTTTTTATGACGAATTAGCCGGAGGATATTTGAGTTGATCCACGGTTTAGTCGGAATGAAGGTGATGTTTCTTCTCGATGTACAATTGTCGATAAGCTCATGCAATTTTCCAGAGAAAATGTTCCACATGCGTTCCACGTCAGCTTCCGGCTGCAGGAGGGATACCCAGTCAATTACTTCTACTAAATTATCAAGCTGACGGTAGTTAGTTGTTTTCATAGTTTTCAAGATTTTCTCATTAGTAGAAGGAAAAATGAGCTGCAACTTAGAAGAAAGGATAATATGGTCTGATTTACCCAGAGGTGAATGTTGATCAATGCTCGAAACAATGTCAGGATCGTTGACCAGTATCAAATCAAGAAGTGAAGGAGATTGTAGGTTGCGATAGCGGGTCGGAAACTCAACTAATTGAGTGAAATTGTTTTCGCGAATGGTGTCAACAAGAATAGCGGAGGCGGTGTTATAAACTTTTGACGATAAAGGCCAATCCACTTCGGGCATGTTGAAGTCACCTGCTATGTATAGACTTCGCTTGCTCACAGAAAGACTGCCAAGAAGACCAGCAAGTTGAGAATCGGATGGACAAGGGCGAGGTCGGTAGATGCAACCAATGGTGAAACAGCAGGATCCTCCATTGCAAAGATCAATAAACAAACAATCAATTCCTGGCAGATCGGGCTCCGAAGGCTGAAGAGTGAAAGATGCGCAAACGCTATCAGCTACACAAATGCATACTCCACCATGACCAATCGTAGTTGTGCTGTCATGTCTAAAGATGGAATAGCCTGGTAATACTACCAAGCAGTCCGGAATACCAGGATGGAGCCAGGATTCAGCTACTAGAATAAACGTCGGACGATAGGATCCAACGAAGGCTACCAGTTCATTATATTTGGAGGACAGAGACTGTGCATTCGTGTAGAAGATAGACCACTCACAAAGCGTATTTAGTTTTTTGGCTGTTTAGAAACTGATATTTTAGTGATGGTAGGAGTTCCGGAACGATATTTGATGTCAATATCAGTTTCTCCTGCGTTTATCCTGCGTTTGAGCTCCTCACGTAATGTGCTCAGCTCCCTGACTTGAGTAGGTGTCTTGTCATCCGAAATGCTGAAACTTCGCCATTCAGGTTTATTCCTCATCATTATCTTATTCCTGAGAACCCTAGTAACAATCACAGGGTTGGTAAATGAAATTTTTAAAATTCGAGGACGATTGTTAGATGGTTTGCCAATTCTCATAACCGAAACTCTTTGTGAATTTGCATCAGGAGCCACACAATCAAGTATCCTCGAGACAATTGTAGAATCCTCGCTGAGATCGGTCTCAGGTACACCACGAATCAATACATTGTGGGACCTCCGAAGACGGTCAAGTAGTTCGGATGGTTGTAGGCCCGGACCAGAACTGACACCATCGGAGGCAGTCGATGTTTCGAATCTTGACAGCCTTTCATTAGTGGAGTCGACAACGTCCTTGAGAGACTTGTGGCTCTCAGTCAAGAAATCGATCTTGGAGGAGCAGGAGGCAATAGCTGTTTCATGCTGATCAATAGCTTCAGAATGGGTGGCCAAAGTGGAGTTGTGACGAAGTATATCAGATGTATGCATTCCTAGGATAGCTTTACACTCTGTAACATCGGACTGAAGCGTTTGAAGGTTCGTTTTGATGGAGGATATATCGTTGCACATATCACCTAGTTTTGCCATGATCATATTGAACTGATCAGGACTCATAGGAGTCAACGCGAGCTGTTGGGAATCGACCTGCACCGACAAAGAGGAGGACTTACTGCGAAGAGATCGGCTCTCCATCTTACAGTAACCACACACCCAATTCGTATCAACCAAGTTCAGATCCTCAGGCGATAAGTTGAGACAGTCTAAGTGGAAAGAATTTTTACACCCAGAGCATCTCAAACAGCGAGTAGAGGAAATTTGCTTCGCACAAACATGACACTTGGCCATTTTAGCTGTGTGAAGTGAAAACAGCAGATAATTATTTCAGGAAGGAAGAGGAGGTTACAGAACTTCACTCTCTTGGGCCGATAAGAGAGGCTCATATACAGAAAGGGTGGGCCACGGAAGAGAAAAGGTAAGCAACAAAGGTAAGGAATGAGAAATTGAGGAAGGAGAGAATCTGTAGTACAGTGACTGAAAACCGTAAAATCTCGCAACAACGCGAATATCTCCTGTATTCATGCGCTAACCGTCCCACTCCGAGTTATTAGGAGTACTGAGATAAGTGAGAATGAAGTATCGGATTGATTGTCTCAGGTATCGATATTCGACATTCAACGCAGAGGTGGGAATGGTGGGGTGATCGACGCAATCGAGGTGCGTATTAAATATAAACAAAGGTGAAATGAATTCCCAGGAAAAAACCAATTAAAAAATAAGCCGGAAAATAATTCAAATGGAGGTTTTCACATGAAAATTTCCTACCTTGGATGCACAATATTAGCACTTAAGAAAATTGATAGCGTAAATATAAGTATTCGCACTGAAAAATCTAGTTTTCTGAGGAGCTACTTCCACATACGTGTTAACTCTCTGAATTTTGATACTTGAATTTTCTCGTTCATGTCGTTCATAGATCGATATATCAATGAATCAGTTCAATCCATAAATGTCAAAATAAACAATTATAGCCTAACAGGTGTTTTGTCTCGAGGTTTTTTATAAATAATAGCTCAAAATAACAATACAACGCTTATTGAATCAATCTGAAATCTAATAAACGCATATAAGTCGGAATCCAGTTGAGATAGATATAGGGACGTGAGTAGAAAAATTCTAAGGTGTGTTGTACTGATTCCAAAAATTGAAAAATATACTAGGTGTCTAATCTAAAAAAGTGACATAGATCAGATCAATTTCTAATGACCTGCTAAATTTGTGACTTAAATCTCAAATATTGAGCGAATTTGAGTCATTTTCGTAACACGCCAATTTGATCTAAAATTTCGAAAAATAATTAATATGTAGTTAAAGATAGGTATGAAGAAGTAATAGTGACTAGATTTAATAATTTATGGAGTATCATAAAAAAATAGAAATACCGCATGTCCCATTTAAAATAACAAACTTGTTGCCGAATTTTCGTACATCTGGCAACACTGGAAATGTGAAATTATTTTGAAAATGTACCCTACTATTCATTTTCAATATTCCGAGTGAGCTATTGACAAATAAAATCAAATGTTTTTAGTACCGTCTAAAAAACCAGAAATTTTAAAACCTTTTCAGCAAGTATGACACTGCATAAGCGCTTTGTTTCACTAAGGATTATGTCTTATAATGCCACGGAGGGTGCCATATACGACTATGCAGAACACCTATCCTATGTCCAGACTTCCAGAATTCAATTTTAATATTTCAAATGGGTTAATGAAGTGTAAAATCAACTCAAAAACGTCAAAGTCGAAAAAACAGAAATTTCAACACCTAGCAAATGAATTAGAGCATAAGCATACAGGTCTCCAAATGATTTTGTTCTATATTGTCACGGAGGGTGCCATATAGAAATATGCATAGTGCTCATTTTCCATTATGTTGATATCTTCTGATGTAGATGATTTTGGCTGCTTTTCAATATAATTTCCTTCATGGATTATTCTTGTCATTGACAAAGTACGTTTTGCCTTTAATTTCCACAACTTTTCCAGTTTTGTTGCACACATTTTATGCATCCTTTACGAGTCCTGGATTTCAACATCTGAGAATATGAACGATTCAGTTGGAAAAAACAGGCTGTCAGAGAAGAAGAAGAAAAGGAAAGAAAGTGGAGATAAAGAGAAAGAAGAAGAAGAACAACCAGAAGAACCTCCTCGGGCAGCCTCACCAATCAAGCTCTAAATGAAGCGATACCGATTTTTCCACGACACGGTCTTGTCGTCCGACATACTGCTCAACTTTATGAAGTAAGATAACAGACACAACCGAGAATTGTTCGTCGTTGCCATTTTGTTTTAATTAACTCCACTTATTATCGACATAATGTGAGCAGATCGATATATAAAGCCGATTAAAACTAGAGAACACGATCGCAGAGAAGGTTATGTTAAATAAAACATTAACGAAGTCGGTATTGACTGATAAATGGGCAATTTTATCGTAGCATCTGCGATACGTTACGACCGAGATGTTCTCGTAAGGTTGCCGAGCTGGTTGAATAACCATTTTACCTCAGACGCGGATAATTCACTAATTGTTCGCTTTTCTTACGATTTATGCCCGCGTGATCTGATTTATTATTTTCAATTAAGGTGCTATGGCCTGTGGAAGATACGTTTTCCGAGAAATATTGCCGTTTTCTAGATTGATTTTCTGTTACCCGGTAATAACGTATCATATGGCTTTTTATTTAATGGAGAAAACAGATGACGATACTGTACGACAAATCTGAGATAAAAATATTGTCCAGACTACTCCGTATGTTGCAGCGGAGGTAAACTTGCTGACAGGTCTCCAGCAAGATGGTGATGGAAGAAAAAAAGAAGTTAGATTCATTGTGAGTCACATGGTGTCTGCTCTCAATCTACATACTCGTATTTATTGAAATATGCGTTAGGGTGTCTGATGCCGTAACAAGCAAATAAAATAGAGTCTATATGTCTATATGTCTAGTGCTCAGAACCGACTACGATTTTTAATTGTGTTAGTCGTGTTTACTGAATTTTGCCATACAGATTACTGTATTCTATAAGGTGTTTGGTAATTCGACGTGATCCTTCAAAAGGGATATACTAGACGTCATTTGCAGCGAATTGCGTCGAGTGAAGGAAGCATGGTCCGAAAAACAATATCTACGAAGATATGGCGATTTTTCAACTTTTTTGAATTACATATATCGCTTTGTTATCGAAAATAATTGTACAAAGTGCAATATTGGATGATGATGATCCAAAATCTGTTGAGGTTGGGAGCATTTTTTCAGCAATGACATTTCTATATGCAATGGAATGTTTTTTTATATCCATTATATTTTCTCCTGATTCTGCTAGCAATGAAGCGAAGGATCATCGAAAACAAGGTCCTGTATATTGCTTTGGTTCTGGCAGTTTGGGGAATTCGTCAACAATAGATGGAATTTTCTCAAATGTATTAATTAATACCAACTGGATTGGCAGTGCATTTATTATTCATGTGTTTCAGGAAAAAACGACGATGTTTGATGACAGAAGGGCGCAGTGCAAAGTACTTATGAAAATAGTCTACATACTTCACAATAATACTGAAAGATTGTAAAATAAATATAAAAAGTTGAGTTTGCAGGGGAGTTCGAAACAGTTGCATGAATGGATTCTGAATCAACAGCTTCCAATCAAGTAAAAACCTCGAAGAAAAGATTTTTCTATGTGAGGTTGATGGGAACTTTAAAGTCGACTATCCCCTCTTAGAAACGATCATATCACTCAAATTATCTAATACTATTTATTTAAATGGTTCATTCTCGAGAAAAATTTGTTGTCTAATTGTTAACTTTTCTTCTACATATGAAAAAACATTATTTGGTCGAAAATTTTACTTTTCTTATCAATTTCTCAAAAGCTGAGATTCAACTCTCATCTCAGAAAACACTCGAGAATGAAAGGAATATCATGCAACATTTTTGACCATTTCATTACTCTCATGTCAAAAGTTACGAGATTTACAATTACGGCACTTCAGGTGAACCACCCTGTTTTGATAATTAAAGACAGATCTTCACAAAATTCGAAAGCACGTTCAATAAAATTTCCAGATCTTTGCAACTGCGCACTAACGTCACACACAAACTTGAGATGTTTATCACTTGACTGAATATCAAATCTAGATCTTAGGTTTCAAGGCGTCGGCCTCAATCGCATAAATTCGTGTTACGACAAGATGAGACAAGGGCTTAGTGCTTAGTAATGCGTAGAAATGCTCGGGAGCACTCAGACGATTACTAAGCACTAAGCTTTTTGATGAAGTGCTTCAACCCTCAAGCACCAAGAATCGATTTTAAAAAGGGCTTCGAGTGCTTTCACGAGCACAAAGCACAGTGCTCTGGCACAGCTCTAAAATTTGATTATAACCATTAACTAGTCATGATTTACCCTTTATTTGATCTATTGAAATCACGACTAACTCAAAAAGTTGAATGTTCAAAAAATGTAATAATAATTCTTAAGTGATAGAGGTAATCTGTATGCCCTCTTGAAAGCCCCACGTTGGGTGTCATTTTTGTCATAGTTATTGCAAATACACTGCGCAAAAAAATTAACGCACATTTTGAACATCTCAATTTTAATGAAAGTTAACTCTACATTGACTTTATATTTATTTCTATGTTCTCTCAGGAATGTTTTGAACGAAACAAGACACATTAAATGAAAGAAAAATTCAGGATTTAATCGAATCTTATGTGAAAGAAGAAAAATGAACAATTTTCAAAATACTGAAATGCTGATAAGTGATTTAATACTTGGTATTTCCACCCCTTGCGTTAATAACAGCTCGGCAACGACGGTTCAAACTCAAAATGAGTGATCTTAAAATGTTTTGATCTAATCCTTCCCAGAAATCTCCGAGTCATTAAGAGAAGCTGGATGATTTTCTGAACTTCTCAGCCTTCTATTGAGGTTGTCCCAAACCTGCTCAATCGGATTGAGATCTGGACTTCTTGCTGGCCATTCCATTCGAGAGACTTCAACTTCTTCAAGGTACTTCTGAACGATGCGCTTACGATGGGGTCTGGCATTGTCGTCCATAAAAATAAAATTTTCACCAATGTATGGGGCAAATGACACTACATGCTCTTCAAAAATGTTCCTTATATACTTATCAGCATTCATAGCTCCATTATCAACGACTACTAGTTGCGACTGCTGTGCGAGCAGTCAAAGCTATTTCACCCCATACCATAATCGATCTTCCCCAGAAACCAGTAGTATTCAAGAAATTGCACTGAGCATATCTTTCATGTGGACGTCTGTATACAAGGGAACGTCGATCACAATGGTAGAGGCAGAATCTAGACTCATCTGTGAAGAGAACTCTTTCCTAATCGGCCTCTTCCCAATGGATATGCTCTCTCGCAAAATCCAAACGCGCCCTTCGATGGGCTGGGGTAAGAACTGGACCTCTTGCCGCGACACGAGGCCTTAAATCATATTCTCTGAGGCGATTTCTTATTGTCTGTGTGGTAATTTGCTCCCCATAAGTTTGCTCAAGCGGATTTTGAAGGAGGCGAGCGGTTGCAAACAGTTGTCTCAACGAAGAAACTCTCAAGTAACAAATGAATCAGATATTGGGATTTTTGGACTGTTTTTTATTATTTAATGTTTTTAAAACAACGCCGACGTTTCGAAACTAAGTCGTTTTTTTTTTAAGGCTGGAATAAAAATTATTTAAAATTAAAATTGTAGAAGTTAAAAACTATTTTACAGTTGACATATAAGATTAACATTAACAAACCTAGTTTTCAAACAATATCGTCAATTATTAATAAAATCATGATTTTCTCAAAGAGATCGAATTTGTGTACATTGATAAGCGGGCATGTGATATGATTTCGTGTTATCTGATATCGTCGGTATTCTCATTGAGTTCAGCTATTTCGGGTTGACAGGAGTAACGGACTACTCCATTTTGAAGATTAACCAGCTAATTCTGAGATGGCTGGTGTGATCTATGTTACGTGAATAATTTATCGACTAATCGTTTATCAGGTTGCTATATATGATGCTGAGGTGTTGTACGTCTTCTCGGTGATTCACTGTGTTGTTTTTCTTTATTTGTATCATCTCGCTTATGTTTCTTCTATATCCGTTTCTCTCTCTGTCTATAATCTTTACGTCTTCGAAGCTGAATTTGTGGCCAGTGGTCATCTGATGTAGTGTTAGTGCCGTCTTGTTGTAGTTTGCAACGTTCTCGCAGTCTCTCTTATGTTGTTTTATTCTTTCCGTTATATATTGCTTTGTTTGGCCTATATAGCATTTGTCGCATCCTTGACATGGGATTTTATAGATCACTTCGGATTCAAAAGCCTGGGGTGTTCTCTCTTTCAATTGGGTGAAGAATATTTTGGTGGTCTCCAAGTTGTAGTAGGCGCATCCACCTTTTAGTTTTTTAAATAGCTTGGAAATGTTGTTAGAAAGGCGTGGTAGGTATGGGAACTTGAAGTATGAGGTCGCATCTCCGGGGTTGTCTTGGTATTTGGTGGTATCAGTTGTATGTTTTCTTATGGCTCTATTTATGATGTACGTCGGGTAGTTGTTTTTGTTCAATATCTCTCTCACTTTCCTCAGATTGGATTTGTGGAATTTTGTGTCGCTCAGTTTCAATGATCTTTTTATGAGGTTGTCCATTATGTTATTTTTTTGTTGCATGCTGTGGTTACTGCAGAAGTTGATACATCTGTTGACGCTCAATGGTTTGGTGTACCAATCAGTTATCAAGTTCTCTCCTTCCCTGATGACTAACAAATCTAGGAAGGGTAAACATTGGTTCTTTTCTTCTTCAAGTGTGAATTGGATCTTGTCATGATATGAGTTGAAGACTGTGAGTGTTTCCTGTATTTTGTCGGATGGGACCAGCATCAGTGTATCGTCGACGAAAAGTTTCAGGAGAGGAGTGTTGAAATC